>VZTG01000845.1:618715-629212 GCA_013397845.1 Melanocharis versteri | reverse complement strand
TATTAAATCAAAAAAAAAAAAAAAAAAAAAAAAAAAAAAAAAAAAAAGTGGAATGTGGACGTAAGAGAAGTTGTGGAATCACTCAAGTATCTGCATCTATTAATTTTCTCCTGCCGGAAAGGTCACTATTTAAATTACACAGCATTTACAAAGTTAACATACATTTTAATGTAAGAACATTTTTATTTGTTTCCTTTTGCTATTTTTGAGGGTGAGAAAAGTCATAGTGCATTGCAAAGGAAAATTGCTATCTAGATTAATTTTTCAAAAGATAACACCTGTCATGAGGGATATCATAAGTATTATGAAGCTGAGTGTAAATGCCTTCTACTGGTTCCTATTAATTACAAATATTTCTCATGTTTCATTTTCATCTAAACTTTTCTTTTCAATATTATAGTACTAGTAGTTTTTACTTTTTGGTCTTACTTTGTCTTCCCATTTTCTTCCCTTTTAGAGTTACGTTACTTTGTAGCAGATGCCTTTGCTGTATTACCCCACTCCTTGGCACAGATAATTTCAGAAAGAATAAATAGAAATACTGTTCTTGTTTATTTTCACCATTCTTATTTCACTGCAAATTTACTGAAATCAGCCTTTTCCTGTTCTCATAGTTTGTTTTTTCTTTTCCTCTGGCTTATTTCCATGTTCTGTAGTGTCACTAACTTCGATTAGTTTGAACTGCAGTTTGCGCTATAATTCTGTGAAGATGTGTTCTTGTAATCACCAAAGAAAAATTGTATTTGTACAAATTAGTCATGTAACATTCTTATATAGATCTTGACATAAATTCAGACTCCATTAGCAAAAAATACTTGAGGAAGAATTTTACATTTTTGCTAGCAACAATATGCAGCCTTTGCTCATGTTATCGGGCATAAGACTGATCCAGTTTGTCAATGATGAGTGGAAATGTATTTGCTTACCATTTCCTTTTTTTTTTCCCCTAGATTTGTTTCTGCCAATTTTGTGAAGTGAATTAGTCAAATTAATGTCCAGGAAATACTGTAAAGACCACAAGGAAATTGATAAAATCAAGAAAGTGATTTCAAAAGCCTTTCAGTGAACTGTCAGCTCAACAGTGTAACAGTATTAGGCTACCTACCATAAGTTCAAATGGAGGGCTTCTGAGTATATTACTTACTATCCCATATACTAGAAATAAAGAAAGTTCAGTAGAGCTGAAAACATTTTAGATCAATGTCACTAAAATGTAGCAACTTCCATTTATATTTTAGAAAAACAACAGTTCTGCTCTGATGTTTAAAGTTGCATGAACTGAATTTCATATGTCACTTCTGCATTTGTCTAGGCAGATAAATCAGAGTTTTAAGCATCTGAGCAGTATGCCAGCAAGGAAACCTATAATTTACTGTAACTCTAGAGTTTGGGAAAAGATAATTAACTGAAATATTTATTTCATAATATTTGAGACCAAAAATAAACTACTATATATTTAAAGTCTGTACTTTAAAAAAGCTCTTATCTGATAGGAACTTTGATCCAGAACTTGCTTTGACTTAAAGAAAATATTAAATTTGGCCAGTAATATTCAAATATTCAATTGACTAGTAATAAATTAATTTGGTTTTGTTTTGCCAATGTGACAAGTTACTGTACAAAAATTGTGCTTGTCATTGTTCTATTATAGTCATATTTCGTGTTGTAAAATCTGTCTCTCTGTGTTTTAAATGGAGAGGCAAAGTAACATTTTGAATTTTGCGATTTCGAAGTATTAAAAATAGTGTTGCATTGCCATGTTGTTATTTGTTGGTTTTTTGTTTGGTTTGCTTTGCTTTCTTTTTTTAATAGCAGAACACTTCAGATTAACATTAACTTAATGGAGGGGTTTTTTTATGTCTCTGACGAACTTCTCATTTCTATTAAACTGTTTTGCATTACTTCAAAGTGCTGTTGATTTATGAGTTGTAAATATGCAAAGGGCTAATTTGCCATGTCTCTAGCATGCCTCAACTTTCTGATTTTGTGTTTATTGTTGTGCTTGTATTTGTTTGAACATAATTTTATTGCAAGGAAATATTCTGCAGCTAAATGTACTTTAAACTATTCTGGTTCTAAGAACACTCTGTCTTCATCTTAGAATCATTGCTGCCTCAGTCTTGTTCATTAATAAGGTTTCTGTTATTTTTCTAACTTTTTTGCACTCATTCCCAATGTGGCAAAGCCATTATAATATTACTCATATTAACATTTAAATAACACTCATTATTTAATTTTCTTTGGGTTTCCTTTGTATGCAAAGAATAATTTTCTAATTATTAATGTGTAGTGGCTATTAAAAAGAAAAATTATTCTACGTATTATAAATACCATTATGCTTGTGATGACTGTAGTGATAACTCTTAAAAGCAGAGTAAATATAGCTCTCAGACTGTATTGTGAATCAACCCTTCCTTATAATGGAAAATAAATTAATATACCAAAATTAAGACAACAAAATACATTTAGAAGTGCAGAGTAAGAATTGGAGGCCAGCTTGTGGTGAAAACTTCAAAAGCTTTTACCTTTTTTGTGGTCAAATAGAGATAAGTTAGATACAGGAAGCAGTGTAGCACTCTAGATATTGTAGGTTAATGCAGAAATGTGAGCATATCTCTATGTGCCATTCAGCACTGCCGGCACATTTTGCAGGGCTGAAGTGCGTTTGCTGGTTCTGCTGTCTCTGCGAGGCCACTGTTGGATGTAAGGAAAGTGTGTAGTAAACATGGATATTTGCATAACATTGCTTTGGCGGTAAAGCCTGAATGCCTTCGGTAGGGTGGTGGAGGTAGAGGAAAGTCCCTCAGCTTTTCCAGTCTCAGCTTCAACAAAAATTTCTTCAGCAATTCTCAGAGAAGAATATACAAAGATGTGTACTCATAAGCCTTTTCTGTGACTTGAAGGAACTTTGCTCCAATTATATGTTCTATATAAAAGATTAAAACCACAGAAAATGTCTCTCTAGCTGTCTATTTCGAAAGTGAATTGAATGTGATGGTAGAAAATAATATTAAGTGTCTTAAACTTGATAGCTTTGAAAGTCTAAAACTGAAATTCTGCCATGGTTTTGTCAAGTTGTGGAGGTAAGAATGCTCCTTTACTACACAGAGCACCACAATTTCATTCTGGCAGCATGCAGGAATAATAGTCTCGTGGATTTCTTTGTTGGATATGAGACTGTGACTACGATTAAACTGTAAAGTTCATAAAAGAATAGAAGACATCTGAATTTGCATTCAGTAATATATGCTAGCAGGCTCTTTAGTTCATATCATCAAATGCCAGCTGCTGACATGCTACCAAACCAATTAAGGAAAGTCACCAGAGTAAATGTAGCTACTGCAAGCCATGAAACTGAGCTGAAAAATATTTCACATCCTTGAAGCCAAAGTAGCTATGATTTGCCTTACAGTAAATGCCTGTTTTTTGGCAGAAACAGGCAGTGCTCTGCATTCTGTCTCTCAAGGCAACCAGGAGATTGTACTGCATGGAGAGTTATGGAGCAGTTATGTGAAGGACTGAAAGACCTGCATCTGACAATGAGACAAATGGACACCACTCCTGTGAGAGATAATAGATGACATCTGTACTTAATAGTTGTAGGTCCTGGATTGCTTATATCTTAAGCAATGCAAAAGACCATGGAAAGAAACCACTTCAAGGTCAGCTGCACTCCAAGGCTGCATGAACTGTATAAAGGCAGAAGAAAAAGCACGCAGAGAACCTTCACGTCCCTCTGATATCAGGGAAGGTTCTGAGCTCTGTTGGTACTGTTGAGTTTGTAGACAAGGACTGATAGACATGGCTACATAAAAGATCTCTATATTATATATAGAATCAATGGGGTTTGTTTGATTTGTTTCATTTTTAAAGGAAGCATTTATCTATATAGAGATAATAAAATATGAAATGTAACTGTGTATGCTATTTAATTCTAATTTTTAATTTAACGTTTGACACAGGTGTCTCTCTTAGTACAATCTGTATTTCAGTGAGTAAAACAACCCACAATAAAAAAACAAACCAAACCAAACCAACCCAAACAAACAAACAAAAGCAAACAACATAAAAAAGAAGCAAAATGTTTGATTTACATGGTGTCGTAAATTTGGCCATGTGAGATGAATTCTAGGCCAAAGAACACAGTGAGTGCCATGTAAGTTCTGAGTAATAGATTTCTTCATGTGAAAGCAATGCAATTAACAAGATGTTGTTTATAAAGACTGAAATAGTCTAGTTGATATACAACTTGCAATATATTCAAGGAGAGATGGTCTGCACAGGAAGTCATTACAACATCTGAATAAATTAAATTCTGGTTATGATTCAGACATTATGTATTTTGAGATACAAAGTGCAATTTCAGGTCATGGATGAACATAAATGGAAGATTCATTCTAACCTCTAGGCCTATAGATTACATGAAAATATATAATACATATTCCAAAATGGTTGACTTAGTAGCAAAGAATTTGGAAATCCAGCTAATAGCAATGTCTATGGACTAGGAATAAGCTCATGCTAATAGAAAATCATAAATCTTGAGTGTTTTAGCAGCATGGATGCTAAAATAAAAAAGCAAAAAAATCAGTGTCCTGACATTCTAGTCTATTTTGATGTAAGATAAAATTCGACATTTACTCATCTTTAAGTTATGTACATGATAATACTACAATGCCATTATAATAAGAGTCACTTAAAACTCATAGTATCATAGGTTGGGCAGAAAATAGAATTTTGGGGTTTATGCTATCTGGAGAAAATGTCATATCAAGTAACTAAATATCATCCTAATACCTTCCTGAAATTGAAAATTAAAATTTCATACATAGATACACTTAGACACATGACCAAAGAGTGGAAGAAGAAGACTTTTATCTCAGTAGTGCATAGGTCTGTACATGGACTGATAACGGCCCAAGAGAACACGGGAGGTAATCAGATAGGGCTCAGAAGAACCAACATTTGAGAGTATAACATAGCTATTCCACTATCGTCTCCACAAGGAAGCTTCATTTCATGCGCAGGATTGAGTTTCAGTTGTTTTGCATTGGCTTTTTTTAATGCCCGTGTACAGAAGAAATCACTCTTTTACTCTACATAGAGCAGGTCTCTTCAGGATTTCAAGTCCTCTAATATCTAATTCCTCTCTACAGGTGAAAGGAAAAAAAAAAAAAAAGGCAGAGAAAAAAAAGAAAGGAAGTAGAGTTAAAAAATTCCAAACTTACAGGATCCAGACAATTTTTCCCTGCACTGATGTGGAAAGAGTGAGTTTGGATGGATGGATCTGCATTTCCTATATATAAATGAAGCTGCATAGGATTCAAATGAACTAGGAATGCTACATGGACTGTAAGAACCTGTGTTATTCACAGCGAGCTTTGCTGCTACTTATTCTATCTGAATTTTGTCAATCTTTAACACAAATAAGAAAAATGTAAGTGTATACGCACGCGTCAAATCTGAATACATTTATGCAAGATGAATATCAACTTTGTGAGTTAGGGGTTTCCAGCCCATGCTTCAAAAGCACTGTAAAGCACAACAGGAAAATCTCTATTTATTCACATCTCCTGAGCTGTCTGCTACCACCGTCATTGAAATATGATTCCTTCTAGTCTTACACAAAATAGATTATCTCCTGCAAAACTTTTAAGTCCATAATTTATATGTCAGGTTAGTGAGTTTTTTTTTTCCAGTTCGTTTACTGAGAGTAGTAAACTTTTTTGGTTTGTTTTTCAATTAACTTACTGTGAACAAACAGACAACACAGCCAAGTAGAAGAAAATTTATGTCACCAGAAAGATGATGTGTGTATATCGAGCATTCTGAGAAAAATCCCTGGGTCAGTTCTGCAAGGCATTATTACACTGGAAATGCTGCGAATGGAGTACTCTACTCCAGCATGCATCATGATACCTCTATTTATAATCTTGACTGCAAAAAATTCTGACTAGCAAAATTTATGTTATGCCTTCTACATGAACAAATGCCTCATAATTGATGTTTTTTTCTCACTTTAAAATGTGTCTCTATATAGATTTTTTTTTCTTCATTATTTCTCTCTGAGACAGCTCATATCTATAATCAAATGCACCACAGCATGGGTAACTAACAGGAGGAGATGGAAGCCAGAATGCTGCTAGAAAATGCTGCTAGAAAACTACAACCTAGTTTCCATTACTGAAACTGGTGGGATGAATTACAGGACTGGAGTGTGGCTATTGATGGCTACAAGCTGTTCAGAAAGGGCAGGAGAGGAAGAAGAGGTGAAAGGGTTGCCCTTTACATCAAGAAAGGGATAGACTGCAGAGATGTCTCTGAATAATAGCCATGAGCAGGTTGAAAGTAAGAATTAGAGACTGGGCATCAAAGGGAAAACGGTGTCTCGTATCTACTACAGAACACTTCCTTGCTCCAGCTGCAGGAGGCATCATGCTTACGGACTCTTGTCCTGCTGGAGGACTTCAACCACCCTGGTATCTGCTGGAGAAGCAGTACAGAAAGTTTTAGGCGGTCCAGGACACCCCTCTATGCACTCACCAAAGTGGGATGTATTACTAGACCAGTCGGCCACCCACACAAGTGAGCTAATCAGGGACATTAAGACTGAAGGCAGCCTGGGCTGCAGTGATCATATGCTAGAGGAGTTCACAGTCCTGAGGGATATGGGTCAGCTGAAGGATAGAATCTTCAGAGTAAAGAACTTCAGAAAAGCAGAATTCCAGTTTTTTAACAGTTAGTCAACAGGACACCCGGGAAAATCGCCCTCAGGAACAAGCAAGGAGAACGGAGTTGGCAGACCTTTAAGGATGTTTTCCACAGAGTGCAAGAGTTCTTGATCCCTAGGTGTCATAAATCAAGAAAGGAAGGCAGAGACTGTCATGACTGAGTTGAGACCTGCTGAGCAAAGTGAAGGGCAAGAGGAATAGCACATGCAGTGGAAGCAGATACAGGTTTCCTGAAAAGACCATGAGGACACAGTTCAGTTGTGTAGGGATGGGGTCAGGAGGGCCAAGGCATGGCTGGAATAGAACTTGACGAGTGATACAGAGTAACAACAAGGGTTTCTACAGGTGTGTCACCCAGAAAGGAAGGCAAATGAAAGCATATGCCCCTGATGAGCATGACTGGCAAACATAACAGCTGATGAGGAGAAGGCTGAGATCCTCAACACTTTTTCCCTCAGTTTCACTGTCAACCTCTCTTCCCACATCCCTTCAGTGGATGGATCACAAGACAGAGACTGGAGGAGCAAAGCCTCTCCCACTGTAAGAGAAGGTCAGATTCATGATCTGCTTGGTGGCAAGACCAGATTGATCTTCACTAGTGCTCACATATTCATTCACACACCTACATTTGCTCCAGTTCCTGGCACCACAGATACTGATCTATCAAGATAGGATATTGCCTTAAAAAGATCTAGACATTCAGTCAGGAAAAAAAAAAAAATAGGTGTTCAGAGAGTAGAGAAGATCAGGTTCATGTCCACCTGAGGAACTTGAACATACATAAGTCTGTGGGAGCTAATGAGACACATCCCAGAGTCCTGAGAGAACTGACTGATGCAGTTACCAAGTCATTCTCCATCACATTTGAAAAGTCATGTCAGATGAAGTCCCAGGTAATGAGAAAAAGGTAAGTATTGTACCCATCTTTATAAAGGATATGAAGGAGGACCCTGGAGATTATTGACCTTTCAGCCTCACCTCTGTGCCTGAGATCATGGACCCAATCCTCCTAGAAGCTCTCTTCAGGCTCAGGCTTCAGCAAGGGCAAGTCCTGCCTGACCAACCTAGTGGCCTCTGACAGAGTGACTACATCAGTGAACAAGGTAAGAGCTATGGGTGTCAGCTAGCTAGACTTCTGTAGTGCCTTTGACACAGTCCTCAAAAACATCGTTCTCTCTAAATTGGAGAGTGACAGGTTTGATGGACAAACTGTTTGATGGATGAGGAATTGAATGAGGGGCTGCATCCAGAGGGTAGTGGTCTGAATGTCCAGATGGAGACTGGTGACTAGTGATGTCCCTCAGGCATCTGTATTGGGACCAATGTTCTCTAATATCTTCATTAATAACACAGACAGTAGAATCGAGTGCATCCTCCATTGTTTATACTAGAGACATAGGAACACAGGATTAGATAGATAGCTTGAAGCACTAATTCCTGTTTCTTGTCATTCGTGAATTAAGCAAATTCAATTTGGAAGACCAATAGACAGTTTAATGGTATTTTTTTCCCCCCATAACTCCACAGACATCACAGTTAATAAGGATTATTTTAATATCCAGTGGCATATATTCAACTAAATATTAACTTTCTCAGCAGGCTGCATGCTGTACAATATATCTGTCCTTAGGCAACAAATAAAGAAATCATGAAAGTCTAGACAGTTCCTGACTTCAATCTCCAACTTTTATCTGAGAAAGTTTTTCTATATCAAAGACAGTAAAATGAAAGATAAAATACAAGGATTAAAGTTCAGAGGTGGCAGTGATGGTTTAAGATGAAATAGGAAAAGAGAAAGCAAAATAATAAAAAATATCCTCTGCAAATAGCATATCTTGTTGCATTAACTGTTGTTACTGGTTTAAGAGTTGGAAATGCAATTTCTGCTCCACTAGGTAAGAACATTAAAGACTTAAATACCACTGATTATGATTGTAATGTTCAGCAGAGTTTTGAGAAAAATATCACTAAATGAAAGATATATCTTGAAAGACTGTTATTTAGCTGGATGACACAGAGACAATTTTTATGTATACCTCTTATTCTTGGTCCAGGTAACCTCATTGTGAGCCACATATGTAATTAAATATAATGAGTATTTTCACACAAGCACTTGAAAAACTCAGCCATGTTTGCTTCCTTCATATTCATGACAAACATTTTTGGTAAACTGAGTTTGTTTTATTTTTATAGACAGAGCAATGTAAATGCAATAAGATCGTAATATCTAGACACTCATTTTTTAACAGATATTGGAATTCACTGATTGATGAAGAAAATAGGATCTAACTATAGCTTTTATCTTTCCCCCTCTTCTCTCCTCTCCATACATTGGCATTTGATTTTTAGCTTTTCCCTCCTCCCACCCTGACCAATAGAAGGCTAAGACACTATCAACCTCTGTCTTAACAGTACGTTCTTCTTTAACACCTTTCTTACCTTGCATCTTCCTTAAATCTCTTTTGATATGATTTGTGAGCCTATGGGTCGTCTGAGTGAGGAGGAAAAAGGCAACGAAACCCCTCTCCTATACCCTTGCAAAAAAATGAAAACTTTCTTCATATGTTAAACCCTACTAAAACTCTTTCAAAATCACTTGGTCAAGAGTGCAAATGTCTGATTATGGTACCAAATCACTGGTTAATTTTCAGGTCACAAGAGTGAATTCAGTGACCCTAATCAATGTCAAGGAGTCAAGAATGCCTCTACTCAGTTTCCAACACTTCCCCCACCAAATAATGACTGTGTTTACATGACTTTGTATTCTATAAATATAATTCAACATGAGAACGTACAAACTGCTCCTGACCTTGTTGTTAGGTGTTTCTAAGTGTTGACCCAGAATCTCACAGGCAAGAGGGAACTGATCTTGTGAAACTGCAGATCCAAGGATTTATTGTTGGCTAAGTATAATCTTAAAATTTTAACCAACACACAAAAATTACTTAGATTAGTCAAGCTGCAATATTATTAATATATTCCAAATGACTACAGAAAACTTTGCTTAGAATTACTCTGAAATGTGTCAACAAACATGTTAATATTCATGTTTAACAAGCACAATGACAATAAGTTCAATTATCTGTCTTTTCCACTATCTCAAATTCTTGTGGTGTTAAATGTTACTGCCTAATTAGAACAACTACAGAGATAAGGCTTTCCACTTGCTACTCATTTACACATTCTAGTAAAGTTAATTCACGTCAAGGGATATATTCCTTTTATCCAGACTCAATACCATGTGTTTGTGAAGGCTCATTATCAGTGGTTTCATATGCTTAATCGATTCCAAAAAATCTCAAATGTCAAAGAAATTTTTAAGAAACCAGATATTTGCAGATAAACTGCAAAGGGTCTTTTATCCATATTTATCATAACAAACAGCTGTCTGATTATTATCTGAGGATAGTTCACTCACTGCAGCATAAGTGGGATTTTTGTGATGGTGCAGTATGACTTTCAAACTGGGAAACTTCCATAATTCATAAGTTTTCTTCATGGTTTGTGTTTTTACTCATGGTGCAAATGAACTTTGAATCTACTTTTTTTTTTTTTCTAGGAGTGGTAAAATCCTCTAAGGGAGTGGCAAAATCCTCCAAAATCAATGAAAAATTTTACCTAAAATTTTTAGAGTATGTCTTTCTGTTCACTAGATAAAAATCAGCAGTTGCATTAAAAGGTTTAATTGTCTTGGCCAAAAGATGTTTGTTTTTTTTCCCCCGGTTCAAGAACTGGAGATACCACCAAGCATAATTTATACCCCCAC
>VZTG01000845.1:603464-618670 GCA_013397845.1 Melanocharis versteri | reverse complement strand
AAAAAAAAAAAAAAAGCAAGCAGCCAGGACTTGAGCTGGAGGGGATAGTTTTGTAAACACATTCAGTCCCTGACTATGTTTAATTATTGAATTAATAGTATTCTTTTTAATTTTGTCCACATGAACATAATGGCCTCCTAATATTGAGTAAAATAACATTGCAATATTTCTGAGAGACTTTGAGATAAAGAGGATTTCAGAATTTACTCCTCTGTAAGCTGAAGTCCTATGTGCTTTTGACAGAATGGTGAATGTCACCAATTGGAATTTTTCTACATATTTTTGTTCTAGTTATAACATTGTCATCTTTAATTCAGGATTTGGAAATATCACTGATCTCAGAATATCAGTGTATTTTTTCCATTGCAGACTAAAGAGATCTATGATTTTGATAGATCCAAAACAGATCTGCCATCTGTTCTTTTTGGCAGTATAGCGGAGAACACATTAAACAGAAAGTTGCCATCAGGTAGGTATATGATAGGATTTCATAAAACCTCTAAAAATCCTCTTGTATCTATTTTGCAAAGCAGGTGGTAAAATCAAGTAAAATCATGTTTTAAAGAATAAGCATGGTTGTGGGGGTCTTTAAAATACTGTAGGGTAAGTTTATCATTTATTTGTGTAATGTTCTGCTTACCAAATAGTGACATATCCCCTCCAGTTTTGTATACCACAAGAGAGAAAAAGAAAACCTTCCTGAAATTAAACACTGAACAGGAAGAGCAAAGGATATTTGATGATTATTCCTCCTGCCATGTTCCAAAATTCAGGATTTTCAAAACTGTGTCTGCCTTTCACTGAAGATGACAGTAATTTTTATTACTGTAATTTCTATCCACTTTTTCTGTGTGTATCATCCACCCACACAAACAGGTATGTGTGTAAACACATACACATGCAGAGATAAATATAGGGAGGCACACTCATTGTAACTAAATTATCATAGCTCCAAAGAAGTGAGCTGGACCAATGCAGCTTAAACCAATTAGTTTAGATAGTGACAACTATATATAAAGTTACACCAGTACTTCTAATCTAAACATGCTGTAATTTAAGATAAATAACATTATGTTTAAAATTATGGCATCGTTTGGACCATTGTACAGATTAATCTGTGCATTCATGCTGTTGAAGCAGTAACTAAAGTTGTGATTTTTTCCTGTCAAAAAGGCAGTGGTGAACCACCTTAAATATATTTTTGTTTGTAAGGACTTTTCTTTAAATAATTCTGTATTTTTGAAACCCTGTCAAAATAGAGCTTTTTTATCTGTTCACAGAAAGAAATTTAATATGAATATTGACAGTATCTGCCGTTTTAAAAGAAAAAACTGGACAAAATGTTAAGCAGTAAAACTCAGTGAATAAAATAATTTATTTGATGAAAATAGATTTTAGGACATATTTCTACATTGCAGCCTTACTATACATACCCTTTTTTTAAATACCCCTGAATTAAGTGGAAATGATTATTATATTATCCTGCATTATAGTCCAATCATTGCCAGAAAATAGCCATAGAGTGGCAAGAGATTAACCAGTAAAACAATTTTTTTTTCAGTTAAAGATTAAGAAGAAAATATTCTTCCTGACTCAGAGACATTTCCACAGTTTTGTTTTTCAGTAAGACAAAATTTGTTTTCAACTTCATTAAAATTCTCAACCATAAGAAGTTTTATTAGAAAAAGTAAAGAATAAGGTCATTCTGTCCTCTCCAAAAATAAGATTAAATAGCTACTATATAAAAACATTAGAGATGAGATTACCTTGAGATTCACTAAGGAACTTCAGGCATCCCATAATAAATTTGCTCCAAAACTATGTAGATAATAAACAAACAAACAAAAAGGACTGGCCTGCTCTTCTGAATAAAAGAACAGCAAGATGTATCACTGAATCCAAACTTAATTCACAAGGACATTTTCTTTTTCAGATACTGTTGAAATTGAGCATGCAATTTAAAAAGCCCCGTACTAGTAATGAAAAGTGAGCTGTTTATTCACAATAAATATTACAACCACAATACACTTTTGGTAATATTAGAATAATTTTGCACATAAATGTATTCAAAAACTGGTTCATATGTAAAATACATTAGAGCAAAGAAAAAAAATGCTATTTTTACTTTGAGTGCTGACAATAAATGAAAAAAAACTTCAGGTATATATAGCATTCTGCTGCCTAGGAATCTAACATAATGTTCATGATTAATGCTCACCATCTCTTAGCTTTCATCCTGTTTTTGCAGGTAAACAGCCAATTTATTGGATCATCAGTGACAAGATCATAAATTCAGAGCATTATTTATATGTTTGGTAGCTATACTGAGTTCCAGTTAATACGTGTATGAACAGCAGAGGGGTTTTTTTTTGAAAACTTTAATTGTTTCTTTAATATATTATGAATAAATACAGTAGTTTGATTTATGTCACATACTCAGCTGTTTGGGCCCTACTAAAATGCCTGTGTTAGGAGAGATGTTTCTCCGTTTCACTGAGGGAGAGCAATGCACTGCACCCAGAAGTAGCAGCACGTAGTGCCACCGCATATCCAGAAACTCGGTGTCCCAGTTGCCCTTCCTAGTCCTTAAGCAAGTGCCCTGACATCACAAAGGGAAGTACAAATCTACGTCTCCTATCTTCATGAGGGCAGCACACAGGTGAAATCAGGAGCCCACTGTTTTAAACACAGATGTAGGCACGATTGCCCATCTGTTTGAAACTATCCCTCCTCTTCTGCCTTGTCTTTCTCTTTGCTTTCGCTTCAAGAGACAGAGGAGTAAAGTAGGCTCTAATTTATACATATCACTTAGGTCTCTAGGCTACATGAGAAGAATTCTGTCAGAAGTGACTTGTGAAGGATATACACAGAATTAAGTTTGTGCTGCTAACTTCGAGAGAGATCTTGGACTCCCTCACAGATGCTGAAACTGCTTATGACTCAGCTCTGGGTCAGAGCCAAGTACTCATCCACAATGCTCCAGTTTCCAGGGAAAAGAAAGATGAACTCAGAGGCTAACTCTTTGAATTTATGAAGACACATCATCTAAAATAAAACTGAAGACAACTATAGTGAATCACTGCAGAGCTGTCTATCCTGACTTCTGGCTGTTTTCATTCTCCTTGAACAAATTGTATCTATTTAAAAAGTATTAAAAATGGAAAAATGTAAGTAGTTCCTAAAGAGAAAAATGTCAACCAGTTCTCAAAAATATTTTTAATAGAGAATATATAAATGAACATATTTAAGGTGTATTTTTAAATAGCTCAATATGTAAAGCCCCCTATTAAAAAACAAAACAAAACAAAACAAAACAACTTAGGCCATGTTCCTGAATATATAGAATTGTTTTTTATTAGATATTTTTTCAATATTCCAGCCTCTGAGTTTATGCAAAATAATTGTTATATATTAAAAAAAGAATACAAGAAACAGTGTAGCTTAAACTTGACATATCATTATCCAGATCAAAGACAGTGTTGAGGCTGTGCTTGTAGGCAAAATGCAGGGATAATATTAGGCTTAGTGAGACCTGCCTTATAAGATCAGCCTCAGGAAAGAATTGCAACTGTAGGATTCTCAGTCCTACACCTACTATTTTTCAAAAGTTACAGTCGAAGGTTGATATAAAACTTCAGTATAGCCTAGTTTGAGGATGGATCACTACAGTATCTTTACCTTTTTTGTCACTCTGGGTCCTTGAGTAAACCAACATTTATTTTTCAAGTGTTGCACTTCCATTTCTTCTTCAGGGGGCACACATTCTCCTTGGATCAGCTTATCTTATAAAAGCAATAAAAATCCTCAAGAAAAATATATTTTTTACACTTTATCCTTCATTAGTTACAGTATCTTCTCAGATGCACCTTATTCCAGGTGTGGATTTTACTTGGTTGGTTTGTTTTTTGTCAATAGCTCATCATAATTGCACTGCTAAAGCCTCCAAGCCACATATTTTTATGTCAGCATGTCATTACAGAATGTTATATATATGATAATGATGCAAAGTAACTAGTAAGCTTCTTCTTGTCATCAAATTTGATACTACCAAGCCATCCACCACTGTTTTGTTGCAGAAGGATAATCCAAATGCTAGAAGGACTAGTATTTAATGCATCTGAGTCATAGAAAAAACATCATACTGTTTCCTTTTGCTTCCTTTAGGTGGTTGAAACTACATTTGCCAAATACTTTTTCCATGCGTCTTACCTTTCTTATCTCAGAGGCCCAGAGTATAACTTAGCATAACATTTTAAAAATGATTTATGTGCTTAGGAGCCTGAATCTCAGAGGAAAATAATGACCCTAGGATCATAAATTATTTGGCCTTTTGAAAACCTAAATTCTTGCCTCCTCTGTATAGATAGAGTAGGACACAGCCTCAATCTTATGTAACTAGAGAATTAATAGGCATCTTCTCAGAGAAGAAGAGATATTTTCTTACTTGGTCCTGGTATAACTGTGAAGCAAGCAATCAGCAAAATAATGGAACCATATTTTTGCCTCTATGTTACGTCATGTCAAGCAAGGGAACTGAGTCATCACCACAGGAGAAGAAACTTATCATAACCTTCCATATTGGCACAACTACCCAGGGCATTTACTCATTAACATAAAAAAGTGGGGAACCACCTTGCTAGACAAGCTAAATGTATCCACTCTTTCACATCACCTGGGAACAGACATGACATTTTTCAGAGGTAAGTCTTATCACTTTGAAGAACGGATGGCCTAGAACCAGCAGCTCACACTGTATTTCACAGCCTCATATTTTTTGAAAGTTTCATATGAACTACTATCGTCATTGAAACATGCCTCTTCATTTTTCTTGTTATTGACACTTTGAGATTCAGAGTAGTTGTCAACTACTCCTAATTCAAAAAGGCCCTGTATTTTGCAATCTTTAAAAAATCTTCCCTGTGAGCTTAGAACTGTGCAGCTCAAAAGAGAAAAATGACAAAATGTACATTGAAAGCATTTACAATGAACTTTTCAGAAGCGTAAGCGCATCTGCTGCTTCCTGTTGGCTCCTAAACGACTTTCATTTTTCTCTCACTCTACACTTTAAAAATTTTTCAAATCTGATGGTTACAAAACAGCATTCACACCATAGTCTGACTCTCTTATTACAATTTTTAGCACCATAGATAATCCCTACTCAGGGACCTCCACCGATTCAAGTGAATTCTCTTGACCATATCCAGATCTGAATGAAGACGTTTACTAATACTTGACACTTTGGCTTCATAGCAAGGAATGGAAATAAGAAATCAAAAATACTCTTTGCCGTTCATCTGAAGGGAGTTATTAAGGTATTGATCAGCTGTCAGATGTACAATAATCAACAGAGCATGGGAACAGACCTGAGCCTGTTTATTTCAGTTGTTCACTAAATTCTCCTCTGAGATGATCTGGATAGAAGCATTTTGCACTTTTTCATCTGAAAACAATATTCCGCCTCATTGGATATTCAGATGTCTGTTCTATATTTTCTCCAATGACTGCTGTTATATTAAATTCAGCCAATATGCCCTGTCACACATATATATAATATTTCTGTTGTAGTAGAAAAGTTTTAATGACAAGGTATATTTTTATAAATAATTACTTTTAACTTTCCTCATTTGACTTCATGCTGATGCAGTAATGCTTTTAAGAAAGACATTTCATTAAGATAGGAGCCAATGAAAACCAGCTATTATATTGCACTGAATGTTTTGCTGGAGAATTGTGCTTGATATCTTTTAAATAGTAGTTTTATTTACGGTTAGTATTTTGCTAAGGAAGTATCATTATACTAAAATATTCATTATTTAGATCCATAAAAGTACTCCCTTGCTCTTTCTGGGGCTTCACAGGATCTAAACTAAAATAAAGCCGTTATTTAGGCATCAGCAGTATTGGAAACATGAGAAAGCTAACTTTCTAAACAATCAGAATTTTCCTTTTAAGGAGAAATTTTGGATGTTATAGATCCAAGTGTTTTCCCTTGATAGCATCATGCTGGAAAGAAAACAAAGCTAGTGTAAAGAAATATATAATATCACAGAGATTCATGGGTCTGCAGAGAAATTTGCCTTGATTAAAGTTCATATAAATAGATTAAAATCATCCAGCATGGAATGTATAGCATGTATATTCTCTGGCCTATGTCAACATAAAGAGGTTACAAATAAAAATATTAATAACAGTTCCAACTATCTCANAACAAAACAAAAACAAAACAAAAACTAGATTCTAAGAAATTAAGATAAGTAAGGTTATTTTGAGCACTGCCTGAAATCTGTCTAGTTGTTCAGTTCTTTTTCTCTCTATGGAAAATTTGAATAAAATTTTTATGTGTAAACCATAGATAAGTACCAGTTGATGCAACCAGGAAGCAAAATGCTATTCTGTATGAAGGCTTCTTTTATGAGCTCAGCTTTTTTCAACATATGTGTCATAAAAAAATTATTTTAAGTATTGAATATTATGTTAAATATTTTAATTATTTTCATGTTTTAATTTCTTTTTTAGGAAATGCATGTTAGGTTACAAGAAATTCTATGACTCACAGAAAGATCTGATAGTTGAACATAATGCCTTCTCAATGAACACATTCTGAACAAGCACAAAGAAAGAACCAAGCATATTTTACTACGGATAATTTAACTTTTATTAACACTTGACTTCAAGAAAGCAATGAACTCCAGCACACTCCCTGGGTTTCATGCTCATTGCTTTGCTCTCAATTAGTCCTCAGTACTCTGAATCAGAGTGCATAGGTCTCCAATGTACATAAATCACACCGTGCTCCTTATTCAGGACTTGTCAAAAATCCCAAGCCTTTTCTGTACTGTCACTTAGACAAATAATTTTATCCTGGGTTTGTGTATATTGATTTCAAAGCCATTCTGGATGCCTCTGAGAAACACATATTCAAGGGGAAAAAACCCCTGAGATTGAATGATGTTACGTAAATAAAATATTAACCAAACTTCACACCACCTTCTGAAAAAAAGTGGAATGTGTTGCAGCATCCTCAAACACATAGATGCTAAAAGTCTGTTCCAAAAGAGACATAACCTGAGCTCCCAGGCAGCTTTGTCTGCTCTCTGACTGTTCTGGGTTGATGTTTGCTAGAGATCACACACTCACCTACATAGCTGCACTTGCTCCAATTCCTGGCAGCACAGGCACAGGGATCCCTACGACACTAAGGTCTCACTCTAGCTGTTGGACATTAGTCCACTCTGGTGTCTCCAATTCCTGGCACTGTGACTCCATGGTCTGCTGATGTGTGGGCTGACTGTACAGACTGGCACTCAGACTCTGTCCTTCATTTTCCCCTCAACACTGAGCAAGAGTCCATTCACTGCAAAAGCAGTTAGAAATAGCATGTTATTAGGCAGGGCAGACTGTGCTGACGACATGCAGGGCATTGCCAGACAAAGAGCCATAGGTTTACATGGAATCAACCCTTTTGTCACCTTATTGCTCCACGCTCCTCATTTTGGTCTCATACAAAGCAACTACTTCCCTCCCTTTCCCAACCATCACTTCTTTCTCTAATCATCCCACAGTAAATCTTGTGCTATCCCAAAGTGCTCTTCCCCTGCATCCCATAATGTGTCCTATACCTCTAAGCAGTGACCCCTCCTCAGTCCCAAAGGTACGCTGAAGAGCTGCTCCCGGACTTCCTGATGGGTGTCTCACCTGGGCCAGAGCCTGGTAGTCTGTGTAAATTTATACACACTGACATGCAAATTTCTCAGCTCCAGCCAGTGTCTTTGAGACAATAGTTACAGAGAGATGGAGATTTAGAAAGAAGCACTTACAACACAGAATGAACTCATCCTGATGCAGAACTATTGTCCTTGGTTCTTTGTGATTTTAACTAAAGAAAAAGCAGATATACAATGCTGCATGAAGCAGTTGGAAATCAATTTTCAATCTGAAAGCTGACAATCAATATTATTTTCCACACTTGAGAAACTGAAGGCTGAGGGGCAAGGTTTTCCCTCTGGATGACCAGAACATCCACACTACCAGTGTGATCCACCACAATCTGTCTTTTCGTTAATATAATGTATTCTTTATGTTGCATTTGAATATTGCTTTCTTGGCTACAAGATAGCCTAGTCTTAACTCTACAGATCCTGCAGATAAAGAGCGATGGGATTCATTATTTCTGAGACTCATTATGCAAACTGCTCCCCCAGATCCATATTATAGTACATTTGAAAATCATTCCACATATCCGAACGTTCATTTTCATAGTACGTCATTTTTTCTTCAGACAACCTATACTGCAATGGTCTGTACAACAGTGTGTCACATTGATATAATCAAGGGAATAATATATGTGACCCAAAGGCTTTTTGTTCCCTGCAGCAGTTCTCCTGGTAATATCCCTGCAGTAATTATAAAGAATATGCAATGATGTGCAGAGATGCTCTTTCCTCTGACAACCTGGGGAATTCTACAGGGACACGTCCTTGGACTTTTCACTAGATTGATGTCCTACAGGTCTTTTTTTAGCATGGTGTATGTGGATAATTTTTTATTCAAATGTCTATGGAGCTCTTCAGAAGTGATGCCCTTGAACCCCTGCCAAAGGGATTCCCTGAAGGCCTTGTGTTAGACAAGCACAGTATGTCCCAAATCTTTCAGAAAAACGAGTTTATCACTGTTGGAGGTTTTCAAGAGGGTGATGACTCTGCGGTGTATATTTGCTTGGGATTTTAGAATGACAAAGCCTCTGAGAATATTCCATGTTGCTGTTTTGTCACTTCTATTAGTTGCATTGATAAAGGTTTTCCCCTTGTCATTATCCAGCACTTTACTATTACTATTGTTTTTAATTACAAAAGCTCTAGTGTATTCCATGTTTGATGTCACAATCTCATCCAATTCTACTTTATATGAGTTGGGTATAGGCAACATAGCAATGATGTTGCAAATGTATCTGACAATCTGTCACTGCGGAAATACACCACTGCTGGTATGATGGAAGTCGCTGAGAACAACTTACAAGTCAGAATCAAATGAAATCAAGGGAGATATGTGACTTGGGCCAAACAAGCTCACCACTTTATAGCTGGATGCAAATCCATACTGAAAGAAGTGAGACACACATATTGTTCTTTCCATGCTACGCAGAATAAAATTTAAAAAACAAAAATGGTGAGGAGTTAGGGTGATTAGAGATTTTCGTCTCCATTTTTCTTACTAGGGTAACACAGAAGAAATTCTGCAGCTACTCTGTCAAAGAGCTGGAGGAAAAAAATATACAATGAGCCTTCTAGGATAAAACAATATTGATCATAAGTGCTTTGCCTGAATTACTATCAGTCCTTTGACTTCTACTTCTTTCAGTCTTACTAAAATATATTCTTGTATATATTGCATGCAGATATACATACCTTTTTTATTAATGGCTTTCTAATTTTCCTTAAAGTAGGTAAAATCTCACCCTCTCTGTTCTCCACCTAAAGCCACAAGGACAACTAATGCATTCAGAAAATTTCTACCAGTGTCTGACATAACTTTCCATACCCTTTCTCTACTACAGCCCATTGAATGCAACTTGATTAAAATCAGTCTGTAAGGACTTCTTATCCACCTGAAGGATTTTCACTAAAGACAGTGATAATTAGGCTGTCTAATGCAGAAGAAATGATACAGAGTTATGATCTCATGCCTGTCCAGGGCATATGTGTTCTAGTCTTCACTCCAGGCATTCTATCCATTCTTCTTAATCTATTCATGTATGCACTGGGTAAATCCAAAGACTCATAAGATTAGTGAAGATTTATGACATGGTAGAAATTATCTAACATGTTCACAGGCTCTCATGGAAATATGATCATGTGGAAATTTTATTCCAGAACCACAAAGAAATGACCTAGTTTAAAAATCATATGCAACAAATGTAACATTAGTTAGATCAGAGCATTCAAAGTATCTGAGATAAAACATTTAGAAAATATGAATGTTATAAGTATTACATTTTGACATTTAACAAAGAATGTTTTAGTGGAAACAATCTTCCAGTACTGGCAAAACAGCAATGTGGCAAGATATTAATAATAATCCTTGTGCTTCAAAAACTTCTCAAATTTTATTTGAAGACATCCAGTTTTTTTAACTGTAAAAAACCTGCATTAAATTGTGGGTAAATATAAACAGACATGCACACAAAACTGAAATGTCTTAACAATAGTTTGATTCACATCTTCTAACTGGCTTTTGAAAATACTGTTTTCTTTTTTGCTCCCAGCGTGATGGTTATTTCTGCAAAAGTAACATTTTTTAGAGCTTCTGAAATGGAAAATCAACACTGTAAGGTTGTGAAGAGTTCCCTGTTGCCCTGGTGATTTACCATTGCATGCAATTTCAACCTGGTTTTTTTATATAGTGCTATATTAATACTTGTGTATGAGCTATAGGGGAAGAAAAATATTATTTGCAATATGATTGAAACAAGCAGTGTATAACAAAGTTCCACATGGGGTCCAAAAAGTGCAATGGTTTATGTTCATTCACAAAACTTGCTAACATTAAAGCTCATAACATTTGAAATGCAAAGTGGATGTATAGGTCAATTGAAAAATCTGCCTTCCTTCTGTTGAAGGGGAAAAAATAGGGGTTAAGAAATCCTGTTCAGTTTTCCTTTATCCTGATAACTTTCATAAATATGATCCACAAATAGTCCGGATAACTATGCAAGTATATTATCAATTCACGTGACCCAACACGCCATTACGTGTTTCCAAAACGCAATACAGCCAGTAAACCCACAAATATTTAAAGACATAGATTCTTGTAGGTCATTATGTAGCTATGTCAAGTCTCACACAGCGGACAAAAAACCTGCATGTCACTGCTGGGAAGACTTCCCATCATGATCTCATTGCTCCTGTCTCTGCATGTGCTGTAGAAGCTGTTCTGCATGCAGGAAGGTCTTTGATATTCCCTGTGCTAGAGGAGAGGGATTCTGTATGACACTGGAGAGCTTCTTTCCTTGTACCATGTCAGTTTGTGTACTTTTTATGAAGCAGTTGCAAGATAAAATTTACATGAAAATCCATGAGACCTGGGACCTGAACTCACATATGTATTTTAAGAAAAGGGTCTGCAGCTGCTCCAGAGTATATTCTCTTTCAAGTTTATGTTTCCAAGGAATAACAAAACCCCAGATTTGTTTAGTAGTCACATCCATAGTTATATCAGGGTCTTGACCTGAGCTGAACTTTGTCCCTGATGCTTTGAACTGAAGCCTCTGACTTTCACCCACTTTGCAAGTATTTCTTACTGTCTGCCTGTTATCAACTGTATTCTGCTGCTTTGGTATTTCAGCCTCAGGCAAAGTGTTCCTTCTAAACATTGTAACCAGGTTTAAATTGTTATTTCTAATTCTTTCCACACACCGCATAGGGAACAAAGGTATCTCTAATATGAATCTTTTATTTTCTAAATGTAGACTGAGAACTCCACAATTATTTTTAGGTATTAAATAAGAAGATAACTAAGACATATAAATATATGAATTTGCTTAGAATAAAAAAATACTATTTTTTTTCTTGCTGATCTCAAAAATATGTTAAAGGTCAAGCCAAAATATTTTTGAATTTTTTTTAGAGGCAAAAATTAATTAAAAATATTATAAATCTGTAACAATGCTTCCACCTAGTATTTTTTCTTTTTTATAACTTTCCCATGATTTGAAGGAATAAAGAATTTTATTGCATGTTATCTATAAATCTCTTTTTTTTTTTTTATTTTATGCTGAAACTACCAAAGTTTCTTGAAGAAGTTTTTTAACCTTTTGTGTTTATTTAGTTTTCAAGTTAATGAAGTTCAGGGTTTATGAACTTGAAAAAGAAAATTGACTTTCCTAAGTTGGGCTGACCATGAAATTTTAAGCACAGGAACATGACAAAAAGAAGTCAACACTCAAACAATATAAATAATGATGATTTGCTTTATTACAGATTGACTTTCAAAATCACACCTTGTATATTGTGAATGACAGAAATTATGAAGAGATGATGAATGTTTACATAATTTTATAAATTGTTAGAGTAGCTTAATTGTGCCTATTTTTAAAAAAATTGCTGTAGTAGTTGTCAGAGTTAAGAAATCAACCCTACAAACATCAGTGAAAACAGTAAAATATTATGCATGATCAAATAATATTTACACAAGTGAAAATAACAATTGTTTTTTTGCGCATCTGTACATATCCAAGCCACAATTCAGTTCAAAAAATGAAGTTTATGAAAATGTGGAATAACATATTGAGGCTGGGAACATTGCTGTCTTTTCTTCTTTATTCCTTCTTCTTTTTTTTTTTTTTTTTCTTTTCCTCTGTTAAGGGATATCCTTGCAATACAGCCCTACTACATTGGCAGTGTATCTTGGCAAGGGTTTACTAGTGCTGTCATAAAGATTTTGTTTGGCTTGAAGCAGAGCAAAGACTTTCTGGATTTACCCAGAATAAACTCCAGTGTGACTTCTTTCTGCCTAAGAAGAGTAACAACACTCTTTTTCAACATTTTTAGTTAAGTAGTTTTACATAATGATGTCAATATAAACATCCGAGTTGCTCCATCTCTTCCACAAAATAAGCAACTGAACCAGGTGCCAGTCGCCAGAAACTTCTGTGTCAAGTGATTTATTCTCTTCAGTAAATAGTGCATTGCTTTCTTTCATGCACAAGAATTTACGCACCTTTAAAAGTATAGCAGACTATGACCTGCAATAGTGGAAGTTATAAAGGCAAGGGTAATAGCTAAATTATTTTGTGCCTGAACATAGTATTTCCAAGGTGTATTTTTTTTTGCAGATAATGAGGTTGCTATGGCATAGTGAAATGCTACAAGAAATATTTATGGTCAACTAAACAAAAGTATATTGGAGCTTAATATAAATCATACAGACAGAAAAAGAAAGCAAGCTCCAAAATAAGTGTTTTGTTATGTGTTACTGTCAGAGTGACATTCTGCTAGAAATCATGTAAAAGACTTCATAAAATCTTTTAGTGTATTTTTCCTTTTAGAAAAGGAAATGGAACGTAACTATAGTAATTGCATGTAAAACTGGTTTCGTCTAAGATATATAGGAAAAAACCTCCAACAAGACACACTAATGATACTTATCTTCTATACTTATCATGGTATAGAAAGGTTTGTTCTTTTCTTTTCTCATTGGTTTTGCATGGATCATTGTAGAATACGAAATTTGTATTTATCAACTTTACTAGTATTGCTTGCTTCAAAGGAAAATAGTACAAAGCAGTGTCTGCAGAAGAAAGTCATAGAGTTGTATGCTTGGAACATCAGTGCTCAAAGACTGAAAGGAAGGAAGAGGACAAGGAAGAGCAAATTTTTTTTTTTTTGTGAACTTTTGAGAAACTCACTGGCAAAAGCAATCAGATACCATAGGACAAGCTAGAAGTGACAGATCTTCTTAGGATGAGGTGATAGAGAGGATTATACAATTTCTTGAGACACCATAATATCTGGAGAGAGAGCACTCTACTCCCCAAAGCAAACAGTGTGGTTGTCCTTTTAAATTAACTTGGCAGTTACAGACTCTTTTTATTAAATCCATTGTTGCTGACACTAAAAGTACTTCCAAAGCAGTTAACAATTGTTAGAAAATGAAGTCAGCCTGGAAAGGTAGAAGGTGGAAGCTGTCACCTGAAGTACAGAGCAGTGCAGCAGTTACAGTGTAAGGGGGAACTCTGATGTCAGAGTAAAATGCCAGCCTTTCACTGTGTAATTGGTAAGACCTGGAGTACCATACTTTGAACTGGGTTTAGCAGACATACTAATGTAAGCAAAACATATGGCCCTGAAAAAAACATTAGATTACAGCCATAAAGATTACATGAGGCCTATGATATCAAAGTATATATTTGATTTTAACTTCCACCCCCTCCATACCAATTATTTTTCTTTATCTTTAACCAGAGATCCTAATTTGTAAAATAAGGGATCAGTCACTCATCTCAGATCCGTAGACAAGGCAAGAAAACCAGAAAACATTCAGACCATAGAAGACCACTCTTGTACAGATCAACCTCTCCTGCAGCTCTTTCTGTCATCAAAAAGACCTTTTGTCAGGGCTGCGCTTTTGGTTTAACACAGGAAAGCTGATGAAAAAATCAGACACTTGAAAGAATAAAGGGAATAAAGAACAGCAGAAAGTATTGAAAATCATTTTGAATGCTCGTTTCATAAACAAAGCTACGAATGTTCCTCTCTGGTCGAAGACTTCAGGGGCTTCTCGCACAAAGAAAAACAAATTTAGCTGACTTGTTATGCTTGTAGAACAGTGCCAGAATCCCAGTACAGATTGGTAGAAGAGGGAGATTGATTGACCTTTAGAGAAACAAGACACAGGGAAAAACAAATGCTCTGTATTTGCTGTCCTTGACATATTCCAAATCCCCAATGTTCTGGTTAAGTGAAATCTTGCTAAGATGAGAATGCATCAAATCCTGACAATTCTTACTATTGCTAAAATAGTTCATATCTCAGTAAGTGACAGAAAACCTGGCTGTTACAGTTAGTGAAAAATTTGAAGGCATGATATACAACTTTAAAGACACTACCCTTGTCTTCACATATATATGTATATATACATATATACTATGCTATTTGATGATGCCTTATGCCACTGTACACTGCTCCTCATTTATGACCATCAGAAAAAAATATTTCATAATGCAGAGTGATTAAAAAAAAAAAAAGAAAAAAAAAAAGAAAAAAAGAAAAGACATCTCCATGCAAACCTTTTTTGAAGAAGTGCTAGCAAGAGAGAGTGCTTGGACAAAGAAGAAAAAAAAAGAAATGCTGCAACCACTCTTACTCATAGACTCCTGTTTTTTGAGGTAAAAAAGATCGAAAATTCCTCTGTGGTATTCCAATGAAATTTTCTTCTCGTACTTGCTTTTTGAGAAACAAGGTCAGTCTTTCCATATCTCTTTCTAAATGAAAGAGATCTTTTGCTCATCTACCCAACACTATAGAGCTCCTGAGACCACTGCATTATTGATGAAGAGGTTGCAGACCTGCACCACAGCTTTGCCCTATTCTTCAGAATTATTTCAAGGCAATCTGTCCTTTGAGTCTAACTGTTCTTTCAGTTCAACCACTTCTTTCTATAAATCCTCAGAAATCTTGAGATTGCTTTCTATTACATGGGAAAATATAATT
>VZTG01000845.1:593170-603408 GCA_013397845.1 Melanocharis versteri | reverse complement strand
AAAAGAGAGAGAGAGAGAAAATCGACCAACTAAAAACAGCCCCAGACCACAAACAAACAAAAATTCTTACACAGTGAGGGATAATGAATGTCTTCTCCAGAAATATGATCAAGCTCTCAATGTGAAAGTGTAAATTCCTGCATAAATCTGGCTTTTGGAAAATATGCATTATTCTAAGCTACTGATAAAATGGCATCTCTTTAAGGCTATATGAAAAATAAAAAACCTGAAGCTTCTCATACCTCAATTTTTTCACTTTAGCATCAAGTTCTTATAAGCACAGTTGATTTTTCTTTTTTTTCCCACATGGGACCAGGAACACTAGTAACCACTGGAGTACCAGCCAGGAGAAAAAGGACAAGGTTTACACAGAATTCTTCTGATACTGACCTATGATTCATGAATCGGCTTTCAAAACAATGACCACTCAGCCTCACCACTTTCCAAGACTTTTTTAAAGCTTTCAAGTTTTCCATTTATTTTTAACATCAAATCAACATGCATTGCAAGTTGTCTGGAAGAAAGAGACAACCTTTTGAATCAAACAAAGTGTCTTTGTGCCACCATGATAAAATCCTTGTAAATATCTACAGTAAACATATGAATGGAAAAAAAATAAAATTAAGATATATTTATGCAAGTGAGTCCTTATTTCAGAAATAAGCCTCTCTCCAAGAAGAGTTTGTACTTATATTCACTGAACAATAGCAGTCAATATTTTATGGCAAGGCTAAATGTTTGTCTTCAGGTGGATGTTTTAAGGGCTCCAAGCAGAAAAAATGTACCACTTCTTGGGAAGCCAGTCATTGGCATTTTGGGGTGGTTCCATATCTGAATAAAATATGCGATTTAAAACGACCTTGTATTTTTTTTTTCCATCATTAGTATCGTCCTGCTACGACTACATGGATTTATTTTTTTTTTAATTTTAGTCTTTATATTTCCATAATCTTTCCTTTAATTTTAATGAATTCCTGCTTCTGCAGAGATCACAGAAGAATAAGCTGTCAGTAATGTAATGAACTCAGTTTTTTTCACAAAAGAACTGAAAAATGAAGGAAATTATGACAGTATTTATGATGTATTAGCATAATGAAAAGAATATATAAACAAACAACTCCCCCACACTAGTATGATGATGACTCAAATCATGCAGATGAGAGTTTGCATCTTAAAATAAACTATTTTAAAAAAACCATATAATTTATCTATTAATCTGAAATTAAAAATTTACAAGTACCTGTCTATACACAAAATACCTAATAGAGTTGTGTTTCTTTTTAAGACAGTGAATGAAATGAGAGCTAGGAAATCAGGAAATGTATTCTTAATGCATTTTTTAACTTGTTCAACTCACCTTTCACATGTAGAGATGGTTTGAATTCTTATCTGGGTGCTGTTGCCTGTCCTTTCTTGAGCATCTTAACAGACAGCAACTTATTAACAGTTATGAAAAACACCCTAGGAAGACTGACAGAAAACGTACAAACTGCCATTGAGAAAAAAATATCTAAAATGCTCTATTCTCTACCTCCATCTACTGGAGAATGCTTAACAACTAACAGACTCTGAAGATTTTTCTAATTCTTCCTCAATGCCTCTGTTATTTTCAAGGAAAGCTAAACCCCAGGTCAGGAAAAAAAATCTTCAGGCTATCTCCCACGAAAATAACATTTTAAACATAATCATTAGCTCAACCATTTCTGTTTGGATATAACCATTCTTATAAACATCTAAAGTTGTAAAAAATTTTGTGACCTAAATTAATTAGTTATAATTTTTTTGCAAAAAAGCCAAATAAACAAAAGGCAGAACAAACAATCAAACAAAACCCCATAGCAACACCTCTTAGACAATAGAGATTCCCTAGATACCTTCAGCAGAATTGGTGAAGTTCCCTGCATTCCAAGACTTCCATAAATGTGAGGGTCTATCTATACTAGTAGCAAATTTAATTCAATAAAGAATACAGCAAAACAAACAGTGCTGAGGACCTTGGCATCCACATTGCAAGCATTTTCCAGTGTTTTACCCTCACATCGTCATAGTCTGATTCTGTGTACTGAAAACTCATCAGCAGATGAAATGGCTTAGCTTTTTCTGGTAAAGTATAATTGGAAAGATGGCCATTACGTACATTTTGAGACCCCTACATGGACAGCACTTTAGCACAGAGAGTAAAAATGAGCAATCTACTCAAAAATGGACAGACAAGGAGAAAAATGACCTTTCTGGTTTGAACTATGATGCATAATGCAGCCATACTGAGGGATACCACCACACAAGCAATGCTAAGCACCTCACAACCTATCTTTTGCCTTGCGTCATTTGAAATTCAGGTTTTGTTTCCAAAGAGGTCCAATCAAGTCAGCATGTTTGCAACTAGCTCACTTAACAAAGCCCGGCAGCATCACTTTCAGCATAAAGCACAACATTCACTGTAGTAGTAAATAAAAAGGAAAAATAGAGTCCTGGGCGCTGTGGGGGAAGGCTCCCCGATGCCTACTACCACGCCGGTAGCCACGGCCCGGGGGTTCTTCATGACGCCGGTGAATTGTTGCTCCTAAGGTGTCAGTGGTGCAGGAGGAGGAGATGAAAGAGGCTGAAGGCGGCTCTTTGGGAAGGCATGAGGTTTATTCTTGGGGAGCGGAGGTTCCAGGATAGAGAGCAGGATCACAGGAGTAACAAGGGGAGAAGAGCCCCAAGCAGAGCTCAGCAACACAATATATACAGGGGGTTAGGGGCGGGGATACATACAATCAACCAATGGGGGTAACTCAAAGGGGTGGTACAAAAGAGGGGAAGCATAGCAACATCCAATCACTATGCCAGAGGGCGGGGAAAGGAGGGACAGCCAGCCAGCCTAAGGCGGGAAAGTTTCTCGGGCGCGGGAAGATTTGGCGGGGAATGGGGGATTGTGGGAAGGAGAAGGGTGAGGGGAAGCACCATCTTAGGTGATTACCCTCTACAATTCACCACCACTTTGATTGAGCACTATTGTTGGAAAAGTTGAATCTATACCATCGTACGTACTTTGAAGGGAGTAGGAGACCTGTATTACATGTCTTCCTAAAGTTCAGACTGCAAGCCCACACTCTCTATTTTCTAAGTGGAGCCTCCTAGATTACCAGGACACAAGTACTTTGGACGAAGAAGGGGTGAAATCTGATTACCCCAATTGTTATTATCCCAATTATGATTATCACCTGTCGACATTGAGTCACTTCTGCAGAAAAGAAACCCAGGCTCAGAAAATCAGAGGGAAACAAGGAAAAAGAAAGGGAAAAGAGAAAATTTGAGTCTCTGTAAAAAATGAATAAGGGTTTTGCTTTAAAGATCCATGAAATAAGTGATTCTATAGTATGAGGCATATGAAAACAAGCAATAAAAAAAGTATTTTTTTTTTAAGAAAAAGCAACGTCAATAATTTAGCTGAGATTATTTCATTATATTACATAGGAAACACATCTTTAATTGCAAAAATCAAATGAATAACTGCTAAATAATTATTGATACTGCTTATGGTTTACATTTTTTCTTACAGAAAACATTTGAAAGAAGTACAAGCCTATGAAATTATATAGAAAGTACAAGCATATTAGCCAGGTCACATTCCAGTTACTCAGAGGCTACTTAATTTACAGAACCTTATGGAACTGCCAACAAGTAGAAAAATTATGTGCTAATTAAAGAGCTGATGGAAGAATCTAGGAAAAATTGTCATGTAGAAATATCAAAATAATGTGTGCATTACTTTCAAAGTCTTTCATTTTTTTTTTCTTTTAAGGTAACTTACCAACTGTAGGTTATTCAACTGCATGTCCTAGAGGCCTGAACCTTCAAATTTCCAGACCAAGTACTTAATCTTAGCACTGGAAACTACTGACTGACCTAATCTCCAACATCTGGTTTGTAAAGGAAGGTGAGACAGCTAGTGTGCTCTGAAGTTTCTCTCAGATATTGATTTAGGATATTACCAGAATATTCACTTGGAGCTTAGCAGTCACTCAAGCTTGGGAAATGGAGCTATAACTCACCACTGTTTCCATTAGAAATTCGGTTTTAGTCACTACTGTTATGGTTAGTCACGTTATAGGATCACTTAAGGATGCGGAGAACGTCCTAGTATTTATCACCCACTTTTTCTTTCCTATTCTTTGTAGAAAAACAGCTTTTCACAAGACCCATTTGAGTACAGGAACATCAGTCCTCCAGAGGGAGCGTCAGAGATGTCAAATGCACCTGCAACAGGCAGTAACAACCACAATTTACTCCTATCCTTTTGTCTGCAGCTGCTGTTTTCTTATATTAGCAAGTACTACAATTTCTTCACAAGTCACTGTGGTCATCTATTGACTCATACTCCTCTAAACCTACAGACACTGCCATCAAATGTACAAAGACAGAGTGAAGACAACATCATCAAACTATGCAAAAAGCAAGAACAGAGGCCATCCTGTTCTCCACCTCTCCTTCCAAACCCTCAGCTTTGATTTGAGCAGGAAAGCTATTTAGGAGAAAACATAATATTTTTCCTCCTTGACAGGCTAGAAAGTATTCTGTGTGATTCACGACTTTTTGGGTGACAAAACACTTTTGAGATGTTTCTGAAGAGCTGATTAATATAATTGGAGATTCCCCTTTTGGTATAAATGCCTGAGGAAGTTTAGACTAGATTTATGTTGCTGCTTGAAGGTAGTGTGTGAGCTTACTTCCCCTCTTTTTCTTCTTTATTGAACTACTTAAGTGGAAATGCTGAGAAAACAAGAACATAATTCAGCAATTCAGAAGTCATGGCATACAATATGTTCTGTCTTACCAACTATATTGAGGACTTAGGAGTTCAATAGGAGGGATCCAATATCATCAACCCTATCAAGCATTTACATGAGTCTGAAAATATATTTGATTCTTACACCAGATGTCATTGTATGTTTATTCTATCAAATGAAAAAAAACAAATCAACCTAACAAAAAAATGCATCCAATAAACCCACCGAAACAGAACAAAACAAAACAAAAACATCCCCCACACCAACTAACCAACCAACCGACTAACCAGCCAAAAAAAAATCATAGCGAAAAACAATAGTAAAACTTTAATTCATCTGCAGAAAAGGTGAAAGTTAAAAGACATTTTTATAATTATGCCATTTAAAGAATTACATGTAAATTAATTTAATTGTGTGTAAATATTTCTGTATGGCTATTTAGGGATATGAGAGCATTAGAGACTGGAAAGAAATATTCCTCCTAAGACACAAGGACTGAGAATCTATAATTCAGATTTCATTTAAACAGTGAAGTTCTTCCAGGAGCTTAACTTCTATACTGTAGTAAGGTTATTTAATTATTTGGTTTACCAGTTCAGAAGAGTAATAATGAGTCTCATTTTTCGTACTGTCCCTCATTCCCTTTTTAATTGTCACCATAATTTAATGAGATGTTATGCTGTCAGAATTTAATTAAGCCTCTCAACAATGCCATCTGGTGGCGTTAAAACTAAATTATTTAGAGCTCATAACTGCATCTTAGCTCATACCTTACACTGTACACGAATGGGGAACAAACAGGAGAAACTAGAGATACGTGTGCAGTCACAGAGCTTTGATCTCATTGCGATTATGGAGATGTGGTAGGATAGCACTCATGACTGGAATGTTTTAGATGTCTGTTGGTTGAAGACATGGTTGCAGTCTCAATGGATGGCGGAAGGCCATGAAACATAAAGTTCAATGGGTTAGTATACATTCAGGTTTAGGTGGGAACACCCAGGTACCTCCCCTGATGTTAAACTCCCAAGAGTTTGACACTGTCTGACGTAACACTGTGGATCGTATGCATATGAGCAGTAGTTTGAGATAAAATTTACAGGAACAAAAGTCTTTTAAGAAAACAACATATTAAAAACCCTTTTCTATTATCCCTCTATTGTCTCTTGCATCAAATTCCTGAGAGGAACTTTTGGTCATTTAGTCAGCTAAAGAACAGAGAGGAAGGGAGTAAGTGATATGATTCGGAGTGCATACAAAAGCCAATGCTTCTCTGCATTCCTGTATTGGTAACAAAAATATGAAGAATAAAAAGTAGTTAAATATTACATGCATAAATCAACAACATATAACTGCTGACAGTGTCCCAGAAGTGCTGCAGTAGCCTTCCAGTGCACCACTGCTTCACTACTCTCCTTTACTTAGTCATGTGAGAGGACACAGTTTCCCAGTGCTAGGTTGCAGGGAATATTGGACTCCACCCCAGGGTCTGGGCTGAGAGGATTGTGACCACCTTCCCTCTAGTGACAGAACAAGGAATGGCGGTTATTGTTTGGAAGGAGAAAACACAGTAGTAACAACCTATGCAAGAGCTAAACATGAAAAGGTGTGCCGTGCTGCAAACCTCGGAACCATGTACCAGGAATGCAGATCAGGCAGCCAAAAGAGAAGCAGTCTGAAAGTAATCTAACATTGTCTTAAAAAGCCAGTATGCTGTTAGATCAAAGAAATTAAACTACCAAAAAGCAGAGCAGGCAATCAAACAATCTTACTCTCAAATATTAAGGAGATGCTTAAACTTACATATAAAATGAATAGAGATGCCACACAAGAATGTCTGGATTCCCTCAGGGAAGGTCTCCTAAAAGTGTAGACATGACTGAAACTGGTTGAGAAGTACAGATTAAGCTGACTTCTACTATTGAAACTACTACAAAATGCTAAGAGAATTATGGTACAAAACCTAACTTGACAACACATTTAAAAGACATCTATCAAAAATGTTTTGCCATTATTTTGGTAAACATTATGAAAAAAACCCCAAACAACCAGTTTTTGGTTTTTTTTAAATTGTTTTTTAGCATGTGGTAGGACATGTAACTTTAAAAAAATAAACTCAGAGGAGACAAGAAAAAGCAAAAAGGACTTTTTGCCTCTTGTGTCCTTTGAGACTGGTCCTTTGTTCCTAGCTTGATTTCAGCCTGGAGATTCAGTTCCTTTTTCCTCTGTTTGGTTTTAGGTAATCCCTTCTGGTTCTTAGGTATTCTTTCTTTATCACACCTTGATCTTTATTTTCAACAATATTTTTGCAGGCTTTGTTGTGCTGCACACCTGGGAGATTTCTTGTCTGTCATCTCTTTAGAGTAGTATAATATACATAGTGTCATACAAATAAAACACCAGAGGCTGCAAGAAGTTGAAGCAACTGTTGCTTTTGTCCTTTCACCTTCCTCAGCTTCATCATACTGAGAAAGACAAACAGGGCTGGCAAAAAGGAACTGTGCATTTTACACGATGACTGTTCAGAAAGATAGGCTTCCCTGATTAAGGAGGACCTACACCTTCAAGTTCTTTCTGCACGGGCAGCTATTGTACAACCATGGAGTGTTCATTTAAAGTTTGCTAGGAATGACAGCAACCATGGGCAGCAAAAAGGGGATTTGACAGTCATCTTGTGAGGGCAGCAGTCCTGAAGACACTGCTTGAGACAGACTGATATTGCCAAGTTTGGTACAACCATAGTAATTATGCACTCCAAGACACAGTATTGGCTAGCATTGACCAGTGGGCTCCAACGGCAGATCAGAAGGTCTTACTCTACTGAGTCCTGTGAGAGAACAGTTTCCCAGTGCTAGGTTGCAAGAAATGATAGATGCCTTCCCAGGACTGATCTGGGCTAGTTATGCACCCCCATTTCATACAGGTAAACTGCAGTTAGGCACTGAGTCACTTACTGAAAGGGCTGCAGTATGGGATAGATAATCTCCAAAACATCAGAGCAGGACTCAGCTTTGAGGAGATTGATGAGTATTTCATATAGGCCCTGGAAGTTCAACAGCCTCAGCCCTGCTTTGTTAGGAGAGGAGAACTAAGTCTGTGCTTGAATCAGCAAAGCTTGGAGACTAAAAATTTGGGGCAGGCTGAAAGACTGGCTTTTCAGGCAACAGGGAAAAAAGCTTTTCTCCTCTTGCAGACGTGCTCATAAAGAAGAGGAAATAAGACCTGGTAACAGTTGAGCAGGAACAATTTCCACAAGGAAAGGCGTATCAGGAAACCAAGTATGATATGACACAAAGACAGGGCAGTCTGTGATGCTGTTTAGAAACTTCTTTATGCAGGGTGAGAATGGGATAATAGTGAAGGTGGCCTTTGCTTACTGTGAGCTGTCTGAGATGTTTTGCTATTTGTCAGGGTCTTCCATCCAGGATATGTGAAGAAATTACTGAGGCCTTGGACAAGCAGTTCTTGCTGCTCATGCATGTGAACATTAATGACACCAAAGTAAACACTGAGTATACCAAAGATAAGCATAGGGTTTGGGTGTAAGGAACAGTGGCATAGTTGTTCATGTGGGGATGTCCTTGCTGCTGCCAGACAATGGAAAATAAACAAGTATGTGCAGATGAAGTCTGCCAGCAACAGAATCACACAAAACCACAGGACTACCAGGGTTAGAAGAGACTTTCAAGGTCATCCAGTCCAACCGTCAACCTATCACCACCATAACCACCCCTAAACCATATAGCCAAGTGCCACTTCCAGACACTTCTTAAACACGACTGGAGATGATGACTCCACTACCTCCCTGGGCAAATTATCCCAATGTCTAACAAATCTCTCAGTGAACATTTTTTTCCCGATCTCTAATGTGAACATCCCCAGGTACAACTTGAGGCCATTTCCTCTCGTTCTTTCACTTGAGACATGGCAGAAGAGACTGATCCCACCTCACTACAACCTCCTTTCAGGTAATTGTGAGAGTCCACCTGGGCCTCCTCTTCTCCAGACTAAACAATCCCAGTTCCCTCAGTCACTCCCCATAAGACGTTTTCTTTGACCCTTCATCACCTTTGTTGCCCTTCTCCAGACACAGTCCAGCACCTCAACGTCCTTTTTGAAGTGAGTGACCCAAAACTGAGCCCAGCATTCGATGTGTTGCCTCACCAGTGCTGAGTACAGTGGGACAATCATTGCCCTGGCCCTGCTGGCCACACTAGCCTTGATACAGGCCAGGATGCCACTGGCCTTCTTCATCACCAGGGCACATGCTGGCTCGTGTTCAGCTGTCTGTCAACCAGCATCCCCGAGCCCCTTTCTGCTGAACAACTCTCAAACCACTCTTCCTCAATGCCTCAGCACTGCACGGTGTTGTTGTGAGCCAAGTGAAGGACCCATCATTTTGCCTTATTGAACCTCATGCAGTTGTCCTTGGCCCATCAATCTAGTCTGTCAAGATCCCTCTGCAGGGCCTTCCTACCCTCAAGCAAATCAACACTCCCATCTAAGCCAGTGCCATCTGTGACCTGACCAAGGGTACACTCAATCCTCTCATCCAAATCATCAGTAAAGATGTTAAATAGGACAGGCACCAACACAGGAGCCCTGGGGAACACCAGTAGTGACAAGCCACTAACTCATTGAGGAGCTGGTATCGTCTGCCAGTCTTTTTGGTCTAAGGACTCCTACAGAGTACTAAGTGATAGGACAAGAAGAAAAAGCAAAAAGTCTTTTCAATGAGAGTGATCAAACACTAGAGCAGACTGACTAGAGAGGCTTTGGAGTCTTCAGCCCTGCAGATTTTGAAAGGGTGAAAGGACAAATCCCTATACAACAACATTCAGGTTTGAAATATGTCCTGATTTTACTGATCTAGGACAGAAGTCTCTAGAGCTCCCTTTGAACTGGAATTATCATTCTGTGCTCCTCCAAAGAGCAAGGGAAAGTCAGGTGAAACTTGCCAAGTGGAGGAGGCTGCCCTGTCTATTGAGAGCAACTGAACTTGAAGGGAAGGTTCAAGAAGAGTCAACAGTCCAGAGCAGACAGAACTAACAGACATGAAACAGATGAGGCTTCTGTCTGCACCTCAGCTGAGATGTTGAGAGGATTAACAAACTGTCAGACAGGTCTCAGTGGTGTGGGAAAGGAAAACTTCCCAGGGCCAAAGGAGGATTTTTAGAGTTGGCTGCCAGCCAGGTAGTGGCTCTTTTCCTTGACAGCAAGCCTAGAAGCCAAAGTGTATCACTCCAGGTAGGGAAGAATCTCACTAATGTTAAGCTCATATCTTGGAATTGTTTTCTTATAAAGAACAAATTATACTGGCTTACATTTTAAAACACAATTATTAGATTTATTATAATAAAATAATTACTACAGCACAATGTTTTGGTTTCATGCTGAGATTTTTTTTAAATTACTTTTTCTTTTTTTTTTCTTTCTTATTTTTTCACACGTTGTCTTAAAAAAAAA
>VZTG01000845.1:535607-593132 GCA_013397845.1 Melanocharis versteri | reverse complement strand
AAAAAAAAAAAAAATTCAAGCAAATTGCCCTGAATGAGTTTGGGTATGATCTCGCATGTTGCAGTGCTTCAAAACGGAAAATTTCTCAAATGGATTCAATGAAACTGCAGTGCAACATATTTTTAAAAAAATACTTTATATTATACTGGACATGGAAAAATTACCTTATTTGATTGCTTACAAAGTATTTGATTTTTATTTTGAAAGCATGGAAGCATAAACCCAAAGGAATTGAACAAGCGCATTTCCTATGGAAAAGTTGACTGAATTTTGTAAACTAGGATGAAATAAGCTAAAATCAATAAGGATTTTATTTTTCAGCTGTGTTGTGGGGTTCTTTTCCTCTTAAGGTATGATTGAGCAACGACATGACCACTAGAGGGCGGAGATGGATAAGTTTTTATACACATTAAGCATCATTCCTTCTAGAAGTACTAATTTTGTGACAAGTTAGTAATTTTGGACTGCTAATGAGTTTCTGAGCTAGTAACTGACTAGAAAGGAATGAAAGATGTATTTAAATTCAAAAATTCATTTGAATACCATTAATTAAGGTATGTGAGTCAAAATAATTAAAAAAAAAATTACCAGGGACATGATTTAAGATAATTGCAAAATTACTGATGAGACATGCAATCAGTAACAGAACAAGATGATGGGAAGAAAATATATGAGCATTATAAAGTAATTGTGAAAGGAAAAAGTAATGCTAGCTGGGGAAAAGAGAAAGTAGTATTTCAGTATGTCCTGGAGGGTGGGAAAAAAAATTGATACAGACTGCTATGCTTACTGAAATAAAATACAGTATTGAAAATTTATATGTGGCTTATCTCCTACCTTGTTAGCAGAACATAGTCATACTAAGTGTTTTTATATAGCATATACTTCCAAATAACTTATATATACACAAATATATAAATAAATGTATAAATGCTTAACATTGTGTCTTGTTGACTTCATAAAATTTTCTCACGTGCTACATAGGAAAGAATGTAACCTTTTAATCACATTTAAACATTTACTTAATTATCTTATGTTAGCTTATTGATGTCTTTATAAAATGTCTATAAAAACTAATGTGACAATGCTAAAATGCATTTTGTAATTGTAAAGTAAATAGTAATAGCAAAAGTGTGAATTTTCTGTATTGCCATAATACTCGGTTATACATAGCTAAGCAGTCTTTTTCTGGCTGAAATTCGGCTCAGGGTTTAAAACATTAAAATGTATTTTTGTATTTCAATAGTCAGTGGAGAGCTGGGATTCAATGTAGTTACCTGAACACAAACTGTTAATGTTTTATGAGACAACTTAGCCTGTTGGAATAATTCAGAAGGGTTTTACAGCTGTGGTGGTCAAATTATAGGAGAGTTGCAACTTTTGGAAAGCATCTGGAGCCCACGAAGGTGATGCTGGGTAAACATGTGCACTTAAGCAAGCAACAGGACCAGCTCTGGTCTTACACTCAAAATCTGGTTTATAGAGAAAGAGGAAGCACACCTTTCAGATATGTACAATCAAGAATTTATGTTAATATAAATAAGATTTTAAGGATCTAATCAGTTTTAGTCTGCATCTAATTGTTGTGGAAGAATAAGAAATAATAATGCAGTTAAACTGTTGTACATGCATTTCTGTTATACCCCTCTTCCTGCTGTTGTTCTCACCCTTCCTGGGCTCCTTAGAGTCATAAGACTGGTGGCTTCATTCAGGTTGCATTCGGGAGGGCACTGCCATTTTCAGCCTCTGGAGTTCTTTGTCAAGAAAAATGTGGCCTTCACATGGATGGTTCCTTATTCCTGAATATGGAGCCAAGATAACCCCAGTGCAGAGCCTGCCCTTACTGAGGGGTGGCAGCCCCACAGCAGCAGAACAGGGTGACCAATGCAGGGCTGGTGTCAAAAAGAGGTCTCCTCAACAATACAAAGATCCTTAAACAAACACAAAGTGAAAATTCACAGCTGAAGTCAACCCAAGACCTCCATCAGCAAGTCAGGAACATCAGGAGACAGAGCTGGTCAGAGGCAATGGATGCTTCGGCCTAAGCTGAAATGGAGCTTCTGGGTCCATTGTCAGGGTTTTCCAGGTAAGGCTGGCCCAACCCACTGAAGCTTAACAGTGCCCTCAAAGCTCTGAAAATATAATGAAATCTGTAAATCAATATGAGAAGATTATGATATCTGCAAGATTTCTAGGGGGCAAATATCCCTTAGATAAAAATATATGTGCTTCTAGAATTTTAAAAGAAGAGACATAAGATAAATTTATGGATGCTGAATAATTTGAAAGATTATGCTTCTATTTATCATTTCCCTGAAGAGCAATTTTTTTTCATATATTGAGCAAATGGTTCTCAAGATGACAAGAAGTAACAACTGGGTAAGAATGAAAGATACCATGTAGTCCTCAAGATCATCAGCTCATAGCCATATTGTAGGATGTGTAAATTGAGATCTCTGTTGTGCTTATTATGATTCTGAATGCTTTCCCCAGAAGCAGAAGCACAGAAATAGAAAAATGTGTGGTCTGAATGAAGATACTCCGCTATTACAACATGGACAGGATCATGTTACAGTCAAGATAAAAGATACAGTTCTTGGGGACTCAAAGTTCTGAATCCCTAAAGAGAAAAAAAAAAGGTAGAGTCATAAGGAAAAAAAAAATTGTTAGGATAGACACAAGCTGATTAAATATCTTCTTAGTGTTTTAGTCTGAGAACACCCAGCTCATCAAAAAACTCACTAAGAGAACAAAAATTATTTTCTGTTCACCCACATCATAAATTGGATAAGCACGTGTTCATTGATGGAAATAAAATAATTCTGTTTCATGTATGATGGCATCTCTTTATGTAATATTTCAGCTTTCAAGTACTTTAATATGTGCACAGATTAGTACGACAAATTAAAATATGTAATATGCTTGATTAGTTTCTAGCAAATATAAGAAAACATACACAACAGTCAGCTAAAAAAAGGAAAAAGGAAGGAATATTCTTGTTGAATTATCCTGATCTCAGATTATTCAGTAGCTTGTATAGCATGTGAGTATAAAAGGATATTTAAAATAAAGCAGTAACTTTTAAACTATAATTAACATACTGTAGTCTACAGTTGTATTTACTTGGTTCTGTTATTCATCATAGTAAGGAGAAGAGCTAGCGGGTCATCAAAGGCTAATAACTCAATAAAGTTTTAAACCATTTAAAATATAATGAAATAGGAAGAGTTTGAAAACCATTAAACAACAAACAACAAAAGATAAGCTTGTATTTCACAATGTCTTCCTTACTGGAGGATAAAAACAACGTAATTGAAAGGTTATAATTCTTGACTTCGTATTTAAACAGCCAAGTTGTATTTAATCATTTATTCTGTTGTAATATTACGGCATGTCATTTGCCAGCTTTTCATAACATTTCAATGACTTAAGGCTTCATAAGTATTTAAAAGAAGGTAGTTATAATTTATCTTTCAAGACCATGTTGGATGGAGCATTGAACAACATGTTCTAGTGGAAGGTGTCCCTGTTCGTGGCTGGGGGATGGAACTCGATGATGTCTAATGTCTGTTTCAACCCAAACCATTCTATGATTTTATGAAGCTTTCTCATGACTGTGGTTTACTGCATTTCATAGATTATTACACTGGAAGTATGAAATACGTTCATTTGTGGGATATCATGGTTTAAGATGAAGCAGTGTTTAAAGATGCAAATTTCCCACTCTTAAGGTAGGTTGAGCTTGTAAATCAATCAAAACCCAATCAGTTTTGGTTCTTCTTTTCACTGAAGCATGTAGGAATTTAATCAGAAATTTCATGGAGTCCTTATTTACAAAAAGGACCCTATTAAAAAGTACAGGGCCAGAAAAGATGCTTGTTTGTCCTTGTCTATCTTCTCTTCTGTTGTTTTTCATGAAAATCAAACTCACTATCTAATCAGTGGTTTACATTAGCTGTCCTTTTCTTCAATGCTGGAAACCTCCTTTATAGTGTATGAACCTGAAGGTTCTTAGATGGAAGTCTCAGTGGAAAAAGGAATGCAAAATTACATTGGTGTGCCCCTAGGACCAAAGAACTGCAAACGCAGATGCAAATCTGTTTTTAAAACAAGAGTGTTATTTTAAAAACAAAGCTTAAGAAAAAAGTAAATTTGCATGGTGTCACTAATATTTACCATGAGTAACATCCTCCTCCTTTTGTGATCTGATATCCTAATTCATCTACATGAGGTGCTTTTCATTAAAGCATCTACCACCTTGCTCCCTAATAAGCCAATAAGCCTAAAAGATGCAAGAAGAGAACTTTCGGATTGAGGTACACAAAACCTTGCTCCATTTCTTGAATTCAAGCAATTTGGATTTTACTATATCTGATCAGGAAAACCATAAATTGGTAGTTTAACGAAATTTAGAAGGAAGGTTTCATTCTAAGGCTACAGGGAATCCAGCAAATAAATTCATTTCCTTGTTTTAAAGTTGTTTTTTGAGATTAGTCAAACGACAGTATTTGTAAATGATCTTATTTATATGAACATTTATGTCTTTGGGTAACCAACTTTTGCTGACATAATTAACTATTGATAAAAATGAGTCCCATTTTCCTACTCCACTATTGACGTGCAAGGCAAAACCACACTTCCATACCTTTGTTTCCTTAGTGTAAAAATAAATACAGAGAATAATCAGAGACATAGATGTAATTTAAATAAACTCTAATTTTCATCATTGTCACATTCATTTCTAGGTGAGTGGGTTTTAATATTTTGGTTTGGCTTTTTAATCTGAAGAAATACAAGTTAAAAACCAACAAAAAACCCAACAAAACAAAACAAAACAAAACAAAACAAAACAAAACAAAACAAAACCAAAAACAAACAAACAAACAAACAAAAACCCGAAAAAAATCAAAACCAAACCAAACTAAAACGAAAAGAATAGTTTGTATTTGCGTCAAGCATTTATAACAAACAACTATATCATTGTATTATAGTAGCTATTCCCAAATATAAAAGTAAAAAAAAAAATTACGAAGGTAATGTAATAAGATCAAAGTGTTCAAATAATATCACTAAAATTCATATCTGGAAGAGATAAGCAGAAGCCTGCATAATTGTATTTGCCAAATGAAACTGCTGATTCAGTGAAGTGAATGGCAGAACTTTCAATCATGTCATTACGGCTAAAATATGAAAATATTGTAATCTTTGCTAGACAGTTGCATGCAGATATGAATATATATTTCAACAAATACATTATTGCATGAAATAAAATTACTATTTGAATTGAAGAGAGAATGACAATAATTTCTGATGTTAATACTAAGCTCAGATTCAGTTGAAGGCTTGCCATTTGGATGCTGTGAAAAAGATGTTGAGCCCTGAAAGCAAATTCATGCCAGGGGTCATCAATTTTCAATTTACACACTCACATGCTTATTATTTTTGGGATTGCTAATAATTAAGATGTTAACAGGAATTGATTCTAGATGACCTTTATGACATCTTTTCTCTTGGGTTTTTCAGGATGGGATGGACTACTGCTTTTACAGTAGCAATACACTTTGTCAGATAGCTGTTGAATTTTTTCCAAAGACACAGCCAGGATTTGAAACTGATTGTGATAGGAAACATAGATGTAAAAGAAGCTGTTCCAAAGAGCTTGCAGGTAACTAAAAGGAAGGAAAAGCTGCTGTATCTCAGCATTGTATAAACCAAACAGGTAAGATCAATAAGTTACTTCCTAAATTATTGCTCTTCCAGTATTTAAAGTGGTATTTTCTTCATTTTTTAAATTTTATATTTGAACTGTAATGCATGTATGTTTTTTTGATTATACTTTTTCCTTAACCATTTTTAATCTTAGATTAATCAATAGAGGGAATAAAAAACGGTTTTCTAAGTGACTAAAATATAACAGTGTTCACTACTCAAGGGCTGTGAACAGTCTGACGGCTGGAGAAGTTTGTACATACTTTTAAATGAATCTAAAATAAAATACCTTTATATTCATGGTGGCAAAAATAGAAGACTAGTAAAATCAGGAGATTTTACTTTAGTGAATTACAGTTCTCCACTGGAAGAAAAAAATTTCTTCTTCTCCAGCAAGTTAAAAATACTGTTTGCATTAGTAAAAGTGGTGTCCATATTTTAAGATCAGTACAAAAAGACGTCTAAAATTTTCAGAAGAGTCCACTGATGATATTTTAGTTGAGAAGTACTGCCAGGGGAGGGTGGTGTTGAGCTATAAATCTAAGGTAATCTTGCCTGCCTTCACTGAAAGTTCAGTTTTCACTTGAATCTAGGTACATTATTTTGCATAAAGACTGTGAAACTCTCCATTTTGACAAATACTTAGTTCAAAGAAGACCAGGGCATTGTAATTCTTTCAAATATACGCTATGTAAATCTTCAGAATGAATAGAGAATGAAAATATTTCTCTGTTGAATTTCCACCCTTCAAACCCCGAAGACAAATATTTGAAAATTATTCATAATAATATGATTGTGTATTATCAATGTGCTCGTATATTAAAAAAGGAAATATAATAAGCACCATGGTTCAAAAAAATTCATCTAAGTTCCTCTTATAATTTTTTTTTTCCTGTTGAATCATTTTCTTTTCACGTAAGCTCTTACTCAGTCACAAAAGAATTACAGATTATGAATGATAAATGCTATTTGCAGTGGTGGTGTGCAAAATACGATGCAAAACAAATTATAACTGATTTTTCATATAAACTGGAAACTATGAAAGCAGTATTATTAATGTAGTTCCTATCAGATCCCCATTCTTTACTTGATAAAACAGTGTGTAACATGAAATTGTTTGCAACAAGGAGACACTTTTGCTCTGTGCCACCATCTGACTCTCAAGTCAATCACACTGCAACTTAGATCCAGCAGCTTCATGCTGAGGGTCTGCCATCAGACTTCTACGTCTTGAAGTGTCCTTTCTACTAATGAACTGTGTTTTGCAGAATTTATATTTGTATGTCAGTGATCTGTACCTAGAAACTGCTCCTCCATATGTTATCTCTATGATGCAGGGTAATAACTAGAAATAGATGAAGAAAACAAGTTTTACATACTGTGAGTGTCTCTTAATATTCAGAATGTTGGCTATCAATGTTTTGCTGGGTTCTTCTTCTTCCTTTCTAGGTCAAGTGTCAGGAAATAAAAGATGAAAAAGAAATTAAAATTGCAAGCTTTGCAATCTAGTACTGGGAAAGATGTGAGCATGTTTAATGGTAGCATATTATTTAACACTATTTGGTCAATTTCTTGTTTATAAACTAGTAACTATTCAAAAAAATCCCAATATATGGATTTATTTCCAATAATTCTGTAGGGTCAGCAAAAGCTTTGGTAGAAATAAATGGCTGTTTTTCCTGTTTACTTCAGCATTAGTCTTAATGAGGTTTCAGCAGTTGAATCTCAATCAGTGTCACCTGGGTATAAGTGGCACAACTAGACAGCAACAAGATAACACGTAGTTAACGCACTCTTTATCTTTGCAATCATATGGACATATCACTGTAGACAGTACTCTCTCTCTGTATATATAATTTTAATTACCCACATTGCATTATTTTGATCTGCAGTCGAAAGTTCAAATTCAGACGTTCATTGTTATTATAATTTATTTGCTATCTGTATAAAAAATAAATGAGTACGTTAATGTTCAGGCTCTTGAACAGTTGATACTTCCACAATTAAAAAAAGATGCAGTTAAAAGCTTGCAGCTATGAAATGCAATTCATATTTATAGGAAAAGAAAGAATTAGCATAATGCTGACAGTGTCAAAAGAATAAAAAAGTCAACTGAAACATAAAAATAGTTAATGTAAAAGTTTGAAAACAAAATGTGGCAACTTTTCTAGGATGGAAAAATACACTGTATTTTTTCCTACTTGCATCAACCGAGCCAATAGAGAGGTTCACTGATTCTAACTGTGTTGTTTTAATAGACTAGTGTAGTGCATTTTAATTAAAGTATATTTGTTTGAGCTTCAGATTAGTGATTATTCAAGGAATATATGTGTTTATGCTGACTGGTTGTAAAAGATGATCGATACTTTGATAATCAATGTACTGGCATCAGTCCCTTGAGTTTCAATGCTTGCTTGTTTTGTGTTTTAGACAATACAATTACTTGTGTATTTTAGAATGGCAATGGAATTTTAGGCAGAAGATCTGTGATATTCAAATTAGGTTCTATAAAGATTTATTCTTTGGTCCGTGTTTTAGCTGGAAGTTCACTCAAAGTGTCTATATATTTGAAAGTTACATCCTTTGATATGCCAAATATTTTCTTTAAAATAGCCTTAATAATAAAGTTCATTTCCAAAATTATATACTAAATGTCACAGGAGTGCAGGCAGGTTTTTTTTACGGAGCACAAACTGACGTCTCAGTGGATTTGATTATCTGTTTTGCACAGTTTTACTGGTTTTGACTGGGATGGAGATAATTTTCTTCACAGTAGCTAGTGCAGGCCTGTGTTTTGGATTTGTGCTGGAAACAGTGCTGATAATACAGGGATGTTTTCACTATTGCTGAGCAGCTCTTACGCAGAGCCGAGGTCTTTTCTGCTTCTCACATCACTCCAACAGCAAGGAATCTGGGGGTGCGTAAGAAGCTGGGAGGGTGCACGGCTGGGAAAGCTGACCCAAACTGTCCAAGGCATGTTCCATGTCTCTTAGTGCCAAGCTGGAAGATATACGTAAGGGGAAGGTAGGTCGGGGAGGCCACTGTGCAGGGACCAGCTGGCCATCAGTCGGTTGCTGGTGAGCAGCTGTTTTCATTAGCATCACTTGTCTTCCTTGAGGTTTATTTGTTTCCCTTTTTTATTTTCCTTTCCATTAAAATGTACTATTATTATCATCATTATCATTATTACTGTTGTTCTTATTATTATTATTATATCTTTTTTTTAGTTTCAATAATTAAACCATTCTCTCAGCTCACAATTTTTCTTACTTTTACCTTTCCAATTCTCTTCCTCCCATCCTGTTGGGACAAGGAATGAACAAGTGGCTGTGTGGTGCTTAGTTGCTTGCTGGTGTTAAACCAAAATGGATTGGAACAAGAAACATCAAGTAAAGCAGAATTCATGGCCCACATTTTTGTCCTAAAAAGGTGTCTTTCAAAACTGGATTAGGTCATTATTTTAAATTGTGATGGAATCACTGTCTGTTTTGCTCCAGACAATACATAAATATTAGAAAGTAATCCAAGATTGATCTAGGGGCCTGTAAGATTGAATAATAATACTTTTTAAAAGTACATGTAATTATAATAGTTGTCATTAAAAAAGCTTCTTAAAATGCTGGGATTTCTCTAAGCTAACATCACATGGCTTGCTTAGTATGAATTGTGTTCTTTTAACATTGTATTGAAGAGATTTTATACTATATTTTAAGATAATTAAGGTATTATTTACATTTCTCTCCACAGTAAAAATCAATACCACAGTACATGACTTTGAATAAGATCAATTACATGCTAATTATTATGTTTTGAGATATAGTAATCCAGTTCTGAGAATCATTTTAAAGTGATGTGCCTTAAAATTCTGCACCCAACAGAATTTGGATTCCCAAAGCATTTCACAGAATCACAGAACCACTGAAGCTAGAGGGGATCTGCTTAGATAATCCAGTCCACCCTCTGTGGCTCAGGTAGGGTCAGCTACAGCAGTGTGACCAGGAACAGGTCCAGTTGGGATTTATGTATCTCCAAAGATGGAGACCCTACAACCTCTCGCTGCAACTTGCTTCGTGATTTGAAGTCAATGCAACATCAAGATGTCAATTTTGTGCATGGTAAGCCTCTGAAAGATGTAAAATGTCAATGAAAAAAAATAAGTTCAGTTTTTGGCAAAAAAAGTGGTCATCATTTACACAGAAAAATCTCCAAAAGGGAAAAAAATATTTTCAGTACTAAAGATAGATGTTTATTTTTCTAATTAAGACAGATAATATGCAATAAAAAAAATTGCTCTCAAAATTGAAAAATATGCTTCATTCTGAAACCCTTTTTCTTATTTTTTCAAAATAAATCCAACTACAACCTGAAAACAGAGGGGGAGAAATAATTCAAAGTTATCCAGTCAGGTTACATTGCACATTGTATTAATGCATTATTCACACTCTTATTTATTAATTGGACTGAGATAGTGGCTACCATGCTGTAAGTGATTGTGATGGAAAAATCTATCCCTGATGTCATGTAGAATACAAGTCCCAGCTACTGACTCAGTAGCTGTCCTACAGAGAAGCTCACACCTGCTGATGGTCTCTGACTCAGTGAAATCCATTTGGCTTTTCACAGGTGCCAGTAGATGATCAGTTGTTATTACATCTTTAAGTCAGATAGAGATTTATGGAAAACTCAGAAAATTAATTCAGAAGTTATCCTTGCTATGGGTTCTAGACAAAGCTGCTTTGTCTATAAAATTCCACATAAAAATGAGGCCAATTTGTTGCAGAGGTTAAGTGTTCAGAAAAGAATAAATAATGTATATATTCCCACCTTTTGTATCTGTTAGTGTCAGCGAGGAAAAGTAAAGGTGTGCAACAAGGTGATCACAGCTGGTGAGATGAACTCTCTCAATACAGTCACTACTTTGCCCTATTCTCATCTTCTTTAATAGAAGAAAGAACAGAAAGTTCACTCTTCCTGACCTACTTTATGCATCTTTTTTCAGTGGAAATATTCCTGTTCCTGTCCTTATCCCTCACCCCTGAGGACACTAAATTGTATTTTTCTTTCTTCAGCCTAAAGACAATTTTCATTCCTTTTATAGAAGAAAAATGTTTGATTCTGCTGCACTAATGTTCTTCCTGGTCCATGTAAGAAATCCCAGTATCTGAACCACAAACAACAGTCCAAGGTAAGATGCAGTCCTATATGAATAAAAATTCCCTTTCTTACCTCAAAAGTGAACAAAAGGTTCATTTGGTCTGCATTATCTGACTGCATAAAAGAAAAGTAGGAGTCCACAACTGCCTAATAAAAAGTAATGCTAAAAGAAGTTGTATAAGCCCATTTCTCTTTTAGAAGTAGAACCATGTGAGTCTGAAGCCATGCCATCAAAATTACAAGGTAAGCTATTGATATAACATGCTGAAGTGATTAAAAAACACCTCTCAGTCCATTTCAACATTTTTTATGCACCTCAGGTATACATTTTTTAAAGAGAAATCTGACACATATTCTGATAAAATGAGCTTAGGTACAACTATACGCTTTCTTCAATAAAGGGAAATTCACTGTTAATGCCTAAAATATTTTTTTTTTAGTTCAGGAAATTGTATACTCCTTACCCTGTTGATTGTATTTTTTTTTTCTGCTTAATGTGTTTATTTTTATAGAGACTAACATGAACCTTACATTTTTTAAAGCTGCTTTCTAAAAATAAAGGTCAGTTTGAGAATAGAAGCCAAAAATTAGGTCATTGGCAGATGTGGATTTGTGTCTTCTTCCCTGTCTTTGACAGAAAGGCTGAAGTGGGTTCTACATCTGATAAATGGAATTTCTTAAATGTGCTCTATTTGCTCTGTGATAATAGTGTGAGTGGAGACAAGGAGTATAGCTACGTGGCAGAATACTAAGCTAAGAAAATATACTCAAGGAGGTAACTGCATGTAACAGCACAGATCTGTCACACCTTTCCTGAGCTGTATCTGTGGTCAGGTGTATCCAGATTTTTACAGCTTGTGTACTTCCAATTAGAGCCCAATACTCCTGCAGTCATTACTCATCCATGCAGCAACTGCACCAGGGAACAGTGAGTTTACCTACAGACTTCAGGGAAGTAAAGTCAAAATAAGGAGTCTGGCATTTTTTTTCTCAGTTCTACCACTTCCTGAAAAGTCTGACTACATGGATATTGTGCAACTTAGGATAGTTAAGTGCTGAATATCACAGTGAATTACAGTGACTTCCAGAGCGGTGTATTACAAAGACTGACATCTTAAGGTAGACAAGACAAATTAACCCAGATATGCCCACACATTAAAAGAAAAGGAAAATAGATCAATGAACTGGACTTAATTAATGAACTTTTAGACTGAAAATTAACTCGCATCAATCCTATATAGCGAAGTCAGAGTGGTGGGAAACATGTTGCCAGTCATCAAGGTCTACTACTCTATTGAACACTACCTATGACTTTACAGATCCAGGGAGTGTTCTTTGACATGCATCCTCACTTGCTTCAGTTCCTGTATTATGTATTCAAAGCTGGAGTTCAGAACACAGTACCTTTGTAAAGGGAATACATTCTCAGAAAGAAGAGAAAATCTTTTTCAAAGCAGAGCTTAAATATTAATTCACTACTTCATTAGACTGGTGCTGGGTCTGTGAATTTTACTGAGTGTATATAGTACCCACAAGAGAAAGAAATCAAATGCTATGGCTAATTGCTATCTAGCAAAATGCCAAACTTGATTGACTACTGCAGAATTTACTCTTCAGGTGTCTTTCCAAGTTGCCTGATATAATCTACTTTAGCTGGATTTTGTGGAATAGCAGTAGCACGTAATGTACAATTAGGTTAGGCAAATGCACAAATTGTCATGAATAGGCTTAGGTGTAGTCAGCATGTAGAAACTCATTTGTGTTTAACAGGATACTAATGTTAAATATCAATGCATTATTCATAGACAAAAGGAAAGAAAATCGTTCTACACAGCAGTTTCAATATTTCATGTTTCGTTATTCATGCTTATTGAAAAAGAATAAGAACAGGAATTTTGTAACACCAAAAAAAAAAATGTAAACATATGTAAATCATGTCATATCCTATGTTCTGATTATTGATTACTGCATACCCAGTAGCTATTTCTAAATCTTTTGCAGTACAGAAGGCAAAAATATTCCATTACTAATTTCAAAAGATTTACACAATTCTTATAACTTTGGGCTGCATCAACTATTGGTACTGAGGTGATATTTTTTAACTTTTTATAAGAGCTAGGCAGTCAGCTGCTCTCAAGCATAAAAGTCGAGAAATCTGACTATACTTCAACTGCAATATTTGTAACTATAATTTGAAGCTGACTACTCAGAGGTGCAGCGGGTAATTAATTGGCTGACTGTAACATATGGTTAAAAAAATAAGGTAAGTAAAAGATAACTAGTATATAGCAATTTACAGATATTTTTAAAATGGATACTGACTGGAAGCCCAAAGTAATCAGAAAAAAAGTCATAGTCCATAGAAGTCCAGGCAAATTCTATTGGTTTCACACAAGGTTTTCTCTTCTACATGGACAAAAGGCACTTTATCCCATTCAGCTTCAAAGAAAGTTTTGAATTGCTATGTGGTAGTGGAAAGGATCACTTCAGTCTAAATCTACAGTAATTAAGGTCAATGGACAATAATGCTTCTGGGGTTGCAAAAATTACTAAGAAAAGGGAGTACAAATGGATTAGTAGGGATTTTTTGAGCTGTTAGCATGCTGCACAATGCCAAACCACGAGTCAATTTTTTTGTGTGTATGTTCTTGGGTCATTGGCAAGCAAAATACATTTTGAAAAATATGCAACTGATTCATCATAACTGGAGATTGGAAGTACTCAGGTGACTTTTTTTCTCTACAAACCAGTCACCTTTAGGCATTTTTTTTTAATAGACGTTCAACTATTGCCAAGTTCAGGAGGAGAGGAAAGGAGAATCTCTCTGTTCTAAGAGGTCGATTCAGATCAAGAAATATTTCTCACTCCAATACCAAAATTTATGAACAAGATGAACAATCTCAGAATACGATAGGAGATTTTAACTTTGATATTAAACTCTTCCTATAGTATGTAGAACTGGAAGTTCTCTGTCAATGGGTTAGACAAAAAAACCCAAACAAACAAACAAACAAACAAACAAACAAAAGAAATAGAAAATAAAGAAGATTCAAAATGCTGATATCAAATTGCACAGATACTGAAGAAGGAAATAGTGCAAATTTCAGAAATGTTTACACATTTTTAATAAGCTGACTAATACAACAAAACAGGATTACTAAAGAAGTATGCAAGGGAAAATACCTTGGTTTCCATTGCATCATATTTTATTAAATGACAAAGAATCCAATATTTTGTAAGGAATCATGTTTTTAAGTACAGTAGGATAGAATGCATTTTCACTCAAGCAGAACATTTAAAGGACCATATGATCTTTTAATTTGAAAAATGAAATATAAAGAATATTAAATTTAATATGCCTTTCTTCAAAATAATTTATTCCAGGGAATGTGATTTTTGCATGATGGTAAACACCAATGCATACAATGCCACATATATGCAGGTCCAGCCTAGAAAGCCAACCATATCCTTGGCTGCATCAGATGCGTGGTCAGCAGGATGAGGGAGGAGATTCTCTAGGTGATCTTTAAGTTTCCTTCCAACATAAACCATTCTATGAATCTATGATTCTATGATTTTTATACTTATATATAAGGTATGCAAATATGAGTCTAAATTAATTTAGTTAGAAAATGCATCAGGTCAATAGAAATTCGTTCCTTTAACCTGATTGTTTTCTTATAAGTTGAAGATTTTTTTCAGTAGACTTTTCAGAGAATTGCCTCTCAATAAGGGTCATAAAAAAAAAACCAACAAAACTAAATGCTTAGAGAATAGCTGCTAGGTCTGTGTATCACTTTTAGAGGGGAGTCCTGATCTTTATTTACACAACTGCAATGTGTTCATGACTGCAAAAACCCACACAAACCGTGTGTGCAGAGCACAAGGTTTTAAGTAGGACCTATCCCAATACATAATAAGGGGCAATAGTTCTGTAAGGGAAATAGGTGTTCTTTGTCTGAATTAAATAATATAGTAGGCACTGATAGCTTCCGTAATTATAGCTATGTCACATTATGGGGTTTTCGTTTTGTTTTATTTTGTGTGTGTGTATGTACATATGCCATGTTCTCTGACACTACCTAGTTAAGTCTTAGCCTTTGTGACAGTTGTTCCATACACAATTTTAATTTATAATGTATGTATGAGTTTTGGCTTCCTCAGCAGACTCTCTCATGTGTGAATGTTCAGATGCTACTTACTGGTTCCAGGAAAATGCTTCCTCTAGATATGGTATATTAAGCTGTCAGACCTGTACTCATACAGAGTTCAAAGGGTTCATGTTACAAGAAATATAGGTGGAGAGCTGTTGATAAAGACTTGAAGCTTCTTGCAGGCAGGGAAGGATATATTATTTGCCTCTTACATCTTCTGTGGAATCAATGGCCCCTTGTGTGCATGCCGAGATGTGGTGGTGGATTGTGAATGATGGGGAAAAATTATTTTCTATCCACTGAATTAGCAAATACAGGCGCTTATTCCTCCTGTTATTTTCAAACAATGAAATTACAAATAAACAAGTCACCATGAAAATCAACATTTTGGAGATTAATCAGTAAATCATAAGCCTGCACTACACGTGAGCCTGACAGTTTTAGATTTTATTTATACAAGGTTCACAAAATTTAAAATCATCAGAGCAATTGATGCAGATGAATATTTGAAGTACAGGGTACAAACCCTGTGTCAGTTCAACTGACATGCAGATGCACTTGCAGAATCACATTCTTTATAACAATCTGCTTAATAATTCATAAAATTATGGTAGAAAAACAACCATTACCCATTTTTATAAACTTCATAAAAATGCAGTTTTTGAATGACAAATATTACTGATAAACATTCTCAGTGTTTTTTAATTCTGTATGCTTAGGTTAGGAAACTCTGTTCTATTTTTAGCAACTGATTTCTGGAAATATTTTTGTGATCATATTTTATTCTTGTGGATGTAAACTCAAAAGCAAAAAAATGATGTTTTCACTTTTAATATTAACATCTATATTCAGAGATATTCTCTATCTCAAACAGCCAACCACAAGTGTTAACACTTGAAAAATGTTCAGTAAAAAATAGAAATAATATGACTTAAAATTCATCAATTCAAAACTAATAAAGAAAATAATGATTTATTTGGCTGGTCACAGATAGCTGAGAACCTTTGAGCCTTAACAGTAAAATGTCTGCAAGTCTAGATTGAGTGACAAGGTTCATTTAAAGTAACAAACTGCAAAAAAGTAAGGGATGTGTTGAAGAGCATGGAAATCAAATTGCTGCTGTTCCTTTGGAATGTTTTCTCTTTTTTTATTACTTCTCTAAATTATATCTTTTATTTTTATAAAATTAAGTACTGCAGAACTCATTCTAATAAGACAAGATATATGTACATATGACTATATATAAAAGTTCATGTATAAGTGTGTGAGTATATATAGAGGACAAGATCTTGATAGCCTTCATCACATGGAACAGGATATTGCAATAGCCCTTTAAAGGTCAGCGAGGTCACCTAGAGAGCTATTAGTGCAAAAGAAGTTACTGGAATCTGGCTGTTTGGAGGCTGTGGTAAACAGTCTGTATAGTAATCCAAAGCACAATAAGAACAAAACAGAAATGTTATGCTCCAGAGGGCAAATACGCTGGAGCACCACATCTATTGTTGCTCACCAAAATGTTTTGTGGCTCTGTGGCAGTGGGATGAAGCATTTGCAGCTTATAAAACCATCCCATGCAGTGCAGGAGGGATAAGGAAAATCCTCCTAGCATGGAATAAACATTTTCCTGTAGCTGTACTGTGTCTGCTAATTACTTGTTTATGAGCACAAAGAAAATAATACCTTAAGTATGATACATGCCTTTAAAAATGCCTTCCCCCAAATCAGACCGTTTTTTTGTCAAAGCAACGTTTCATGCAAATACAATGCAATCTCACATGGACAGATACCAACACTGTGCTAACATCTGTAAAACAGACAAGTACAATCAACCCAGTCTTCTTCCTACAGAACAAGATGGGCAGTTTTAAAAAGGGCTGATGGCAGTCATTGTGGAAGCATAAGCACTAATGTTACATAATTCTATTTTTCCAAAATAAAGTATGTACAACTGTGCGTACTCACCCCTACCCCAGTCACACTGAGTGGACTGGATTGAGAGCTTTACTGTCTCATTTATATATTTGAATAATTCTGCACTTCGACGTGATAGACATACTTTCCAGAGGACAAAGTTTCCCTTGTGGTGTGTTTTGTGGAGTCTATTTGGGCTGGAATGCTTTCAGGTTTCTAAAGCAAGCATTTGCAGATACAAACTAAATGCAAGGTCTGCCCAAGAAAACAAACTGCAAGAGCCGCAGTGGATGTTTACTGTTTTGCAAAATCGAGCATTAACAGTCCTTAAGCTATCTAGAAGATATTTAGCTGAATTTTACTTTCCGCGGCTAACTTAAATAAGGGGAAAAGGAGGTGAGAGAAATTGCAGGAGGAGGAGCTGATCTGTCTCAAGGTGGAGCTGTATCTTGTATTAAATGACATTGGCAGATTAAAGCTCTCTGGTGGGGAAGGGCTTAAAGGCTGAGTCAAAAGCCAAGAAGTCTCTTTATTTACGCCTACCTCCCAGCCCGTGGCAATCTGACTAATAACAAACTGAGCTAACAAGAAAGACTAGAAAGAACAGAGAGAACACAGGAGCAGCTTGCATCTAAAAATCTGACAAACCGAGTGATCAAGTCAAGCTCTGCTGAGCATCTTGTTTGTTTACTGCATCCAAATGCTTGCAAACAGTTAACTATATGCAGAAAAGTCAGCCTAGCTGTGAAGTATGCTGTGAATTTTAATTGAGGAAAAAGGACAACTGCTTACAGGATGGTCTGATGTGCATGGCTGCCTGGAAGATTTTTTCAATCGAACGCTTTGTACTTTGTCTTCTGAACAAGGATTTTAACTTTATGGAGCTGTAGTATTACCAGAGCTTGCAGCAAAGCGAAACTCAGAAGAAAGTGTGCATTTTTCAGAGGGAGAAATTGCATTTCATGGAAACAGCTGCTCCAACTGTGCATTACTGAGTGTATCAGGGAGTGCTGCTGCTGTACAGGTAAGAAAGACTCCAGTTAGTTAATTAGCTGAGCACATGAGAATTTCATTTCTCAGTACAAGTTGCATTTATTTTTCTGCATGACTTTGTATAACTTTTATGTTAAACTATGGTAGTTTATGCTGCATTTTAAACAGTTTACCGGCGCATTTATTCAAACTGATTACTGTGTAGAATGTGTGTATTAAGGGAACGCTGTTTTCGAATCCCTTGAGGGGAGAGGAATGGGTGTTTGGTTTTATTTCCTCAAGTGCAAAAGTGGTCTTAAATGCATCATCTGTGATTCCCTTAAGAATTTAATAAAAAGTCACGAAGGCTTTTAAAAATTGCTAATTCTTAGCTTGGGGCTTTGAGAATCCTCAACATAATTTTATTTTTTAATAGCTGAATTAAAACAACAACAACAAAAAAATAAACCCCCAAGCATAATGAAACTAGCTATTTCAATGTTTTAAAACCGAATCAATTATTACTTAGCAAGCATGAGATGTCTTTGCTGCAAGGTGACTACTTCTGGAAGTATTCAACTTTGCCTCATAGAAAGAACTGTGACATTTTTTAGCCTTTTAGAATTCCTACAGAGCTTAGTTACAGTATACAGTCAGCAGTGACTTACATGAGAGCAGATAAAATGAAAAAAACATTAAGTTACCACGTGGAATTTGCTGAAAAACCTCTCCACATGAAAAGGTCTGTTTTTCAAGTCTTTCAAATTACATTTTGCAGTATTGTCAATTCTTTCAGTTAAATATTAATCATCTGTTACATGAGAGCCGTTTCTATTTTACAATAGTAGCCCACTGAGAACTTCATTACATGTTTCTGAGTGTTTAGAAAAAGAAAAAAGAAAAAGGAAAAAAGAAAAAAAGAATACAACTCTTCTATTAATTTTTTACTGTGTGTGTGTATATATGTGTGTGAGAGTTCTGGCAGTGCTGCTTACGGAAGTATGACGATGATTAAAATGTGAATGTTTTCCAATTGGTTACAAATGTTGTTACTTTCATCTCTGAGAGGAGGGCTTTCATTTTTATAACCTAATTTCTCAATATGCAATAGAATGCAACATGCCTTACAGATTTTTTTTTTAATTTAATTTTGCTCAGGGACTTTATAAGTGCTGTTTGAATTTGATGCGGATTGACGCTGGAATTTCTAATGAGAAAAAGTGTACAGAAATAAAGTTGAATTAGTCATAAAGTAGGTTTGAAGCCAGCATCTGTGTCAAGAGCTTGTATTTTTTACCTTGGGTCACTGGAAAGGATAGTGATGCATGTAAAGCAAGAATAAGTCTCTAGCATAATATGATCCTAGAATTATTCTGCATACTTCAAAATAACATCTTGACATGATGTGTCTTATCCAATACTTCTTGGGAAAACAGACTTAAAGCCATATATATTAAACATAGGCAGCTGGAGTTCAAGGAGAGTTATATGAGACAAAAAATTATATTGCATCTACTAAAACAAAGACGAAAGCTCATATTTTTAAGGACACTTTTTCCCACACTGTGAATTGCACTTACTACTCCTAAACTCATATTTCTACTCTCACTTATCAGAAGCTACTAATGGAGAAAAACAAAATTCACTGTGCCCACATTTGCTGCCTTTTGTATATGTGTGTGTGTAATACTTGTGCCACAGCATTAAAGTGCCTGCATGTGTAAATCTTTGCAATCTGTTCTAAGGGAAGCCTTGAGAAACAGTGTTTCTAGTAACCAAGGTGCATGCTATTTAAAATATGCATTGATGAGATGCCAAATCATATGGCCACACTATAAAAAAGTTCATGCAGACGGTTTAATCGATCCTTGTAAAAGGTTCTAATCTTTCAGAAACTAACACAGCTGGTTGTGTAGTGACATTCTGTACTTCATGTTTCAACAGCTTAGTTTGAAAGATTGTGACCTTTATTAGATGGATTACTTAAGAATCTTGCTTAGTTCTGTCCTCAAATAAATAGCATGCCCCATAAACATTACTGTTTTTTTAAATAATCCATTACATTTTAAGGTTTTTTTGTTATTATTTACTTTTTCGGAAATGTGGAAATACATAATTAAAGATTATATGCAGTGATTTCATTCTACCTTATATATCAAGGGTTACCATTGATCTTGCTAATTAGGCAGCCTTGACAGAAAGAAACAGAGAATCTTCAAATAGACTGTAGGACAAATTAATTCAAACCAGTAATAAATGACTGATTTAAACATCTAAATTTTGTTTGAAAATCCATAGCTGTATTGTAATTATGCATTTATCAAGCATTTCAAAGTTTAAGATCAGCTCGAAAGGTGATAATTATATTACATAACATATAGTTGATACTGGTGATAATTTTTAATTTGTAAAGCATAGTCCCATATACATTTCACTGTGGAAATTTATGATTATAATCATTGGGAGGAGTCTAATAATGATCTCAAAAAAAGTTGCCCTTGCTTGCTTGTTTCTTCTATGTAGTTCATGGTCAGTTCTCTCTTTTTTACTTTAATTGTGTACACAAATTTTTAATATGTATATTCTATGCAAATGCTACACCACTGTGTTCTGTGGTCTCACTTTCACTAAATATCTACAAACTACAGCATATGCATTAAAATTTAAGTAAAGAAAAATGATTATTTTGTCTACTTCCTTTTCAATTTGTGGGTACAAGGATTTCAGAGGAAATACCTTTTGATTTTCGTGCATAATTCAGAACCATAGAGAGATTCCCTGTATCCTGACAGAATGGGCTTTTGCTCACAACACATTATTGACCCAAACCCAACCTTATTTCTTCTCTTCAGCAGCTGGATACCATTAAGTTAATCTTAGCAAGGTACTCTTAAAATTTGCAGTGCTGTGTATTGACACAAAGCAATGATTCAAAATATTATATTAGCTTTAAGTTGCTTGGGACAGTAACTTATTGCTGCTGTCCACTGACAGTCTACAAATAAAACCAACAAACTCCTGAATATTTCCTACTTTGGGTATCAGCATAAAAGTACTGAAGATTTCCTCTTATGACTCTGTTTATCCATTCAGAGCATTAAACTAAATATATATTCTCTAATTAGAAAATAATTCAAGTGTTTTGCATGATATGATACTGTTTGGAAGGTGAAGTAGCTCAATGACAAGCATTAGGAATGTTTTTTTCTCAATATTGCCCCACAGGAAAAAAAAAAACAAACCTGAAAAACATCGCAAACCCTGTGAAATCATGACTCTATTCTCTCTTTTTTTTTTTTTTTAGTAGAATCTTCTGGACAAGATGAAGCTTTGGATTTTTATTCTATGCTCAATTGTGGTTGCATCTGATCCTTTCCAGTCACAGCCTTCTTTTTCTTCAGTCAGAGGATCTTGTCAGAGTCTGTGTTCCTGTGAAGAAAAGGATGATACCATGATTATCAACTGTGACAAAAGAGACATCAAGATGATATCAGAAATAAATGTCCCACCATCACGGCCTTTCCATCTTAATCTGTTAAACAATGGTCTGAGTATGTTACATGTGAATGATTTTGCTGGCCTTGTTAATGCTATTTCTCTGCATCTTGGTTTTAACAATATTGCAGATATTGAGCCTGGGGCTTTCAATGGTCTCAGCCTTCTTAAGCAACTTCATATCAATCACAATTCTTTGGAAACACTTAAAGAAGATACGTTTAATGGATTGGAAAATTTGGAGTTTCTTCAAGCAGACAACAATTTCATCACAGTGATTGAAGCAAGTGCCTTTAGCAAGCTCAACAGGCTTAAAGTGCTTATTTTGAATGATAATGCCATTGAGTATCTTCCTCCAAACATATTTCGTTTTGTGCCATTGACCCATTTAGATCTGCGTGGAAACCAGTTACAGACACTGCCCTATGTTGGCTTTTTGGAGCACATTGGAAGAATACTAGACCTTCAGTTGGAAGACAATAAATGGGCCTGTAACTGTGATTTGTTGCAGCTGAAGATATGGCTAGAAAACATGCCTCCTCAGTCCATAATAGGTGATGTTGTATGCAATAGTCCTTCAGTTATCAAAGGCAGTATATTAAGCCGGTTGAAAAAAGAATCACTTTGTCCCACCCATCCTGTTAATGAACTTGAAGACCCTTCAGGATCACTGCCCTTGGTTGTAACCACCTCTATCAGCGATAGCCACCTATCGACTAAGGTGATTCCTCTCCTGAAAGCTCCTACTAAAGAACCAATTTCAGTGCTTCATACTTCCAAGCCTACTACGTTTCCAGGAATCTCTTGTCCCGTCCCTTGTCACTGCACCAGCCATATGCTCTCAGGAGTTCTTATGCACTGCCAGGAGCGAAATATTGAAAGCCTGTCTGATTTAGGACCCCCTCCTCCAAATCCTAAAAAGCTTATCCTAGCTGGAAACATTATTCAGATGTTATTGAAATCAGATCTTATGGACTATGCCAGCCTGGAAATGCTTCACCTGGGGAACAATCGCATTGAGATCCTTGAGGAAGGTTCCTTCATGAATCTGACTAGATTACAAAAATTATATCTCAATGGCAACCATCTTACAAAGCTAAGTCAGAATCTCTTCCTTGGCCTTCAGCACCTTGAGTACTTGTACCTTGAATATAATGCCATCAAAGAAGTTTTGCCAGGGACATTTAATGTAATGCCAAAACTGAAAGTCCTCTACCTAAATAACAATCTTCTGCAGGCTTTGCCACCCCATATCTTTTCAGGTGTTCCCCTCACCAGATTAAATCTGAAAACAAACCAATTTGCTCATTTGCCTGTGAGCAATGTCTTAGATGAACTGGATATGCTGGTACAAATTGAACTTGAAGACAACCCTTGGGACTGTACTTGCGATTCAGTTGGACTGCAAAAATGGATACAAAAATTGAGTAAGAATACCATGTTGGGTGATATTTTTTGTAAATCTCCTGGGCACCTAGCAAAGAAGGAATTGAAATCCTTAAACAGTGAAGTCTTGTGTCCAGGTTTAATAAACAGCCCTGCCCTACCAACTCATGCCAGTTTTGTAGTTGTGACAACTTCCTCTCCTACTGCCAGCACCGCAGACACCATCCTGCGGTCCCTTACAGATGCTGTCCCACTTTCTGTTCTAATATTAGGACTGCTCATTGTGTTTATAACTATTGTATTTTGTGCAGCAGGAATAGTTGTTCTCGTTCTGCATCGGCGCCGAAGATGCAAAAAGAAACAGGTGGATGAACAAGTGAGGGACAGCAGCCCAGTTCACCTTCAGTACAGCATGTACGGGCATAAGACAACACACCACACCACAGAGCACCCAGCAGCGACTCTCTATGAGCAACGAATAGTTACCCCCATGGTTCAGGTGTACCACAGCCCGTCCTTCAGCCCCAAGCACACTGAGCAGCAACATGAGGAGGGAAGTGAGAAGGAAGCTAACGATTCCAAATATCTTCGCCGAAGTCTCCTGGAAAGAGAGAACAGTTCACCACTGACAGGTCCAAATGTCAGATACAAGGCTACAGATCAATCTGCTGAATTTCTGTCTTTTCAGGATGCTAGCTGCTTGTATAGAAACATTCTTGAAAAAGAGAGAGAACTGCAGCAACTAGGGATCACAGACTACCTAAGAAAAAATATTGTCCAGCTCCAGCCTGATGTGGAAGTTCGTTATCCTGGAACACATGAAGAACTGAAGCTAATGGAGACATTTATGTACTCCAGGCCAAGAAAGGTTTTTCTAGAACAAACTAAAAATGAGTATTTTGAACTCAAGGCTAATTTACATGCTGAGCCTGACTATCTGGAAGTCCTGGAGCAGCAAACGTGAAGTGATAATACATTGGGCTGGGGCCAAATTTCTGTAATTTTATTTTAAGGTGGAATCATTGTAAATAAAAGTGCCTTATAATAACATGTCAACAGTCAGAACTTAAGCACAGCAGTAATCCTAGCAAAGAAAAACTCAGGGATCACTGTGGGAAGCCATGGGGTAGTGTGCAGGCAATATGTTGCACCCCAAGTCAAACAAGAATTTTGTGTGATTGGACTGTGGGAGGAAGATTGCTTATTGCACTATTCCTCATCATTTTGAAAAGATGTGTATGGCACTCTCCGTTCTGTTCTCTGTTTCCCAACCTATAGAAAAAAATGTTCATTACCTTTACTCCTTCTTTTTTCCCTCCATTTAATTAGATTCCTTTAAAAAAAACCAAAAGGACCAAAAAAAGAAAACCCCAACACCTGTGTTTGTATTTACAACCTTTGTGTGTATTTGTTAGGTTAGTACATGCACTGCATACATGACCACTGTCTACAACTACACCTAACATACCTTTATAATAAATATGAAAGGAGTTGAAATGTTGTCATACTAAATGTCAGCTAAAAAGAAAAAAAAGATAAAATATTTTTGGGTATTCACCCAGAGCCTGCAAATATTTAAGTATTTTACACGGAACTTCATGTGCATTCTGTATCAGTATGTGGAAGGAAAAATATGTGACTATGTTTACTCAACATCAACATCAAAGAAAACTGCAAGCCTTTTGCTACTTTCCCTATCTGATAGCTTTACCTAAGTTTGGACAATCTTTTCTTGAGCTGCTGCTATAAAATATTGTGCATCACTGGTGTTTCAACTCATAATCCTGGGCAATTTGAAAAGCTACTGAGAATCAGCTGTAAATATGTTACTGTGTTTAATAAGTTTGATTTATATATATATATATATATATATATATATACACATATGTATATAAATAACTTCTGTGCTGGCTTTAAATATTCTTGAAGGAAATGAGTTTGCTGTGGCTAGGAATTTCCAAGTGCAAATAAAGGTCCTTTCCCACCCTAACCAAAAGCAATGCTCAGATAGAATAACTGCAACAATACACACATGAGGAAGAATACTAGTATTTAGCTATTTGTACAAAAATATATTTTCTGAAATTAGAAAAATATAGTGTTGTGGGAAAATAGGTTAAAAACACGTAGAGCACTGCAGGTTTATTTTTGCAATGAATTCTTGCTAGGTTTATATTTACTATTTATTCTGTATAATTTTGTATTTTTTCTTTCCAACTCACAAGAAAAGAAAAAGCTTATTCCTGGCTGATTTTCAAGCTAATCAAAGAACTGCTCTCTATTAATGAAAAAGAAATAAAGATTTTTTTAAATGTCTTTTTCTTAAAGGTCACTTTTTAAAGAAGGCAGCAACTTCTGCATGAAGAAGTTTAAAACTATTTGGAAATTAAACACAATGATTCTCACTCTTGTCATGTGGACGTGCAGCATCTTATGCTGAGTGCAGTAAGGCCATCCAATTTCTGTGCATGACTGACATGGTGCCAAAACACAATTTCTGACCTGCATTTATCTTCCTCTAAGCAAATCTTTTGTAAACTGACTATGCATGAGGTTTTTTTTTTTCTAATTCTTATTTGTAAAGTGAAAAATCAGCTTAATTACTACATGTATACATATGTATGCTAAATTTAGCATTGAAGTCTTGATAAAGTAAAAAGATATATTCTTTAGTTCAAAATACTGCTCATGTCTTACCTATTTGTATATACAGATGAGAGTTCATCGTATTCTCCTATATAAGTTTCTGACAGACAAATTTCCTATATTACATATGAAAGTCAGATTCTCAGTTCTTTCAAATTTACATAGACATAACAACTTTTATGGTGCTATACTAATTTCTGTAGTTTGAGGATCTGACCACATTTTGTCTCTGTTAACAAATCAATTTCCTTAATATTTTTGAGGTGTTATCAATTTGTTATGGAAGTAAAACTTGTTGGCTTACAAAAATCAAAATTTTGGTTATTTGAGAACAAGTATTATTTCCTCTTTCTATATCTGAGATTAATTTATTCAGAAAACCTGTCTATTTTGGAAGATTATGGAAAGTAAATGTGCTGAAAACATATTTGTTTCATTGCTATCTTTATTCCAGACAAGGAAAGACAATATTGAGTATTGCTTGTGTAGGTAAAGGTGAGACAAAAGGGAAAATGCAGCTGCAATATTTTTGCATTAAATTAGTTATATAATGTCATTTCAGATGTACTTGCATATTCAAGCACATGTGAATATGCTTCATGGACGTGCATAAGAACCTTTGGAAACCCACACCTGGATCTAGAGGAGCAACTGAAGGGCAGATGGGATGGCTTAGAGCATCAAAATGACACTAGATGTCTCCATTTAATGAATTAATTTTCCCACAGGAAAAAATTTCAAATAAATTTGTAATAAGAAATAATTAAATGAATTAAACATTGAATTTATTCAATGCAAATAGCACTGTAAACCTTTGAATACTGAATCAGACCCATTAAATTTTTATTTTTCAAATTCTCGGAGATCTCAAATTAGTGTACAGAAAAAATCAGAATAAAAACATAGATGGTATTTTATAACAGAGTTTAGTATTTCAGTGTCTTTGATTTCAGTAGTTATTTACAAATAAAAAATGTGTGTAAAAATAACACCCTGCAATTGGCAAGACGAGGGGAAATGGTGATTCAAGCCCTCAGGCTTAGATTTAAGAGAAATAGCTTCAGACTAAAGACAATTGCCACATGCACAGATGTCACTTTGCTTAGCTGCTAACAGTTACTTGGCAGAATGTTGAGGACAACTGTGTGGCAAACATTCTTCTCTGTTGCAGTCTCAACGCATCAGAAAGAAGAGTGAGCTAAATTAATGTCAAAGCAAATCAGTTACACAGCTGTATCGGAGCCTGGCTCAGCAGGATTAAAGAGACCTTTACCATTTAGTTTTCCTTCAGATGCGAGATTCATGCCTTTCACTTTACAAAGGCAACTCTGCTCCATGGCAGTCTGTAACACCGCAAGTGGTTTGGCAGTATCCAGGAATCACTAGGATGTGGCTTGCTGTCCACTATCCTATCATCATGTTGCCTACTGGACGGCCATGTAGTGAGAGTTTGTATAATGAGAAGGGAGGGGTCTGCCTATTGCCTTACATTCAGATAGTGATTTTTCCAACTATGAGGAAAATTTACACTGCCATAACAAGAAAGGACAAATATTTGACTTTATATGATCATTCTTCAGCCAAAGAAAATCATTACTTGCTGATAAAAATAAAACCATGACAGAAGAAAGGCATCACAAAAGAAAGAAGGATGAGACATCTATTTCTAAAAGTTCCTTGGAATATTATAACAATTGGAAATGTGTCATTAGTATTATTGATGTTCGCAAACAGTTGGGAAGGTTATTCATAAATTTTCATGTTAAAACCCTATTGTCATATTTTATTTTATTTTTTTTTCAGTGACAGGCACAGTTAAGTGGTTTGATACATTTTTACTTAGCTAGAATAATGGAGGTTGGAAGGCAAAGCATGTTTGACAGTCTGCAACAAAGTATATCCATTTTTCTCCTGTCAGCATGATAGTTTAATTGAGTGCAAGAACAGTGCTTCCTCAAGCACTCTGGTGTAAGTGGCAACTATGTTATTGTTGCCAGGGTACCCCAAAGTAACCAACATTACCATTTTTCGCCTCACATCCGAGTCGAAAAAATATATTAAGCAACACCACAGACCTGTTCCCTAAATAAACGTATTAAAACAATTCATCGTACTTTTTTATTTTAAATTGTTCTTATCTTTTCAACTTCATAGAAGACAAATATATTTCTCTTTCTTTTTCTTCCTGCTACAGGTAATTTTCCCACAGCCTTTTAGTACTGGTACTTCATTATATTGTCTGCAGTGATGCCTCTCCAAGCTTTTTAAAAGAAATAAAACCCAACCCCACACTAAAAGAGCCTATCTAACAAAGACTATAAATTTACACATCTAATAGGGTATTTGCTTATTCAGAAACGGCCTAATATTTTTATACATTCTTTTCCATTTGAATGACAGATCAATCTTCTTGCCATCTATTCCAGACTGGAAATTAGTTTGTACTTATTTTCAGTGATGTGTCAAACCTATCAGATTCGAATATAATCCTGTTTAACTTCAGTCATTTTTTCTCTGATTGGAATCTGAAGATCTGTTTTCAGCCCCTCTTTGCATGACAAAAATGTTTCACTGTATGACTCCAAATGGAAGATATTTGCCATGTACCACTTACTTACCTACAAAGAGATTACTAACTGTATAGTGTACTAAACTGAAGAAATAAGTTTGACCAGAATGGGAAACCACACCACCTTAGAAAGATCCATTTCTTGTGTGTTTATTAAAAATGGCATTTACCAAAAATAAGACATTATTCCACAGGATAAAGTAATAGTGGCAAGAGGAAAATGGAGACTGAATCTCAAAGTTATCGCCAGAAGGAATTCTGGATTGTCATTCTGAGGATGTCAATGTCTACAGCAATATTCTTTATCAGTCACACCAAAACAATCTGCAAGTTTCATGTAGATGTACTGAAATAATCATGAGATTAAAGACCAATCAAAATTAAAGACCCATCAAACACTTAATTCAAAAGATCAGAAACTTTCTTAAGACTGGCACATTTGTCTTCTGTTTTACTCCCTAACACAGAATATCTGCATTTCCATTAATGAATTTCATGCTCAGCCATAGACTGCCCTCTGGCATTACAATCTGTTGCAATTGAAATCTACTCCTTGGAGAGGTTTTCAGTGCATACATGGCCTTCAGTGGTGGGTTCGTCTGGGACCTCATGATTGGTGCACGATTGGGGATTTGACACAGGGAAGATAATATTTTATTACAAGTCAAAACCTGTCTTTTTTTCCTTTCTGAAGGAAAACTTTAAAACTTTCTGAAGTTTATGCTATTCTTGATGTTGTTTGAGGAGCTGGTATCAAATCCCTTTGTTCCTTAAAACAGAAGGGGGCTGTAGCTGGAATCGATATGGTGAAGTTAATCTCCATACTGAAAAGATAAAGCATGGTGTTTTCTTTCCTGAACATCTCCTAACAGTCAGCCTTGGCTTTTTGACACAACAGAACAAATTCTAAAGAGCCACAGTCTAATGGAAAGCAGCTAACCTTGAGGAAGAACATAAAAGACCAGATGCTGTTCAGCTCTATGAAAGCAAGATGTGGTGAAGAATCTTTTTATTTTATTTATTCAGCTTCATCAAGATGGAGTGCAAGTACACGCGCACAGCACATTTCATAAAACATTTACCAAAGTTTCATGTTCTAAAACATTAACTTCAAAACATTCACAGTATGTGAGTATTACTACTGGAAGGACTACTTCTACTTGATTTTTACTTACAGTTTATGGACTGGAATGTTGGAATACAGAAAAGAAGAAACAATATGGTTTCATGTTTCAAGGAGAAATGTTATTTATTTTAACTTCAGCTGTTTGTTTTTGTAGAAAAAATCATCCATATTATTTCATTTTCAGATAAGTTTTTTTTACAAGTTGAGAATTTTTAAAACTCTTCTAGTTGTGATTATTTACCAAATGAACTACAAAAGGGTAAATAATTTGTTTTTCAAATAGAAAGAAATCTGAAACCTTTTATATATGAAGAAATCCTATAGCATGCTAGCATAAATTTGCTTTTTAAAAGAAACTATGAAATTTATTTTGTCAGCTCATAAAAGTTAGTATTATTTTTAGTTTTAAATTAAGAGACAGCTCAGCATTTTTCCATTTTTCAATATTCAAAGCCAACATAACACTTGTATAATGACACATATTTGGGTTAAATGCATACTAAGTGGTTCCATTCTAAGACATACTAAAAAAAAAAAATGCTTTCAGATATAATCTGCTACTTCCCCTCATTTTCCCTACTGAAATGATGTAGTGTACTGTGTAAAAAACCAAAAACAAACAAAACGAAACAAAACAAAAAAACCCCAAAAAACAACAACAACAACAACAAAAAAAAACAAACAAAAACCCCCCCCCCCAAAAAAAACCCCAAAAAACCAAAAAAACAACAACAACAACAAAAAAGTACATTCCCTGGGCAAGGAGACCAAACTAGACAAATTCTCTTGTATCTTTGTTTTGTTTTTTTTTTTTGGAGAGTAGAGTATCATGGATTCCTATTCCTACAGCACAGTGTGTTTCCACAGTTCATATGGTATGCCAAAGAGAAGGATTTGGCCTAACTAGCAGTTTATGCATGCTCTTTTGTAAGTGGAAGGCTGCCCATAAATATCAGATATTTATGAAACTTGATACGAGAAGTTTCAACCTTGATACAAAGAAGATTCCAAGCTGACAATGTCTGGTTAGTTCATGAGAATCCAGACACCCTCGAATTTTGGGTACTTGGAGGAGAGTGAAAAAGATCCATCATTTTTTTACGAAGGAAAGGTTATTGAGCAACAGTTAAAGACTTAGATTGCTTTTCTTGTCTTGCTCAAGGTGTTCAATGTTCCACAGTGTTGTATCATATGATTTAAGGATGAATGTAAGACATCACTAAATTGGAAATGTAATATTTAGATGCCATTGGTCACAAAAGGTAAACTTTTCCATGAAATAATAATGAAATTAAGATTAATATTTGGAGATTTTAGTCACCTCATGTGTTACTCAAGTGTCTTTAAGCAATATATCACTTCAGGAGAGATGGCAGGAAGGTGGTGTTGCGGTCTATTGACCACTCACACATTTGGATTTCCTGAAGGGAAATGTTGTGCTGAGGATAGCTATCTTCATGCCGCCATACATGGTATTATGAAGGCTGAATTATATTCTATAGATGCTAAAGTAATTGTTTATTATAGGCTCTAAGGACTGAAATGTCATCGAAGTTGTCATCTGAAGTTGGACCTCTCGCAGGCGCAGATTCCATAATTATTTTTATTCATAAAAATGACTACAGAATATAAAGAAGCTTTATTATTTTCCCATATAAAAGCAACCATGTAAAGAAAATAATTCTCTCTGAATTTTTGATTAATGACCTGATCTAAGCATCATTAAAGCTAAGGAATTATGTTTTTCGGATACAGAGTGATGCAGAAGCATCTTAGAAGTCTATGGTTTTGTCTGCACAGATAGATAAATACACAAAATATACAAAAGTATCGGGGTGTTGCTGCACCCAATCATTTTCCAAACAGCATAAGAGGGAACTAGACAAGACCAGCACTTATTCTTAACTGTAAGACCTGACCATACATTAAAAAATACCTCACAAAATTTATTCTGAAGACATCCATGACATGGTCTCCTGAAAAACTGAAAGGTATGTGTCTGTTTCTTCCCCTCATTTTTTCTAACACCTAAGCATGCTAAGAAGATCACAGTGTAGGTTATAAAGGTAAAAGTAAATAGTAAACTCCTAAAAGACATTTGGATAGTAATAAAACCTTCTTCACTAGTGCACCATTGAGATCCAGTACCTAAAGTACCCATGGAACCTCAGTCCCTTGAAGCAAGAGGCTGAACTAGCAGCCTCCAGAGGTCCCTTCCAGGGGCAATATCTGTGGTTACAATATGATTCTACAAAATATTTTTTAGGGTAAAGCAGTTTACAGTCTTTCTTTTCTATGCACAGGTTTCCTGAATATGAAGTTAAGGAAAAAGGCAATATTCACCAAACACTGTCATGAAATAAAACCTTTTCATGCAACTCTTGTAATTTACAGACATACAGTAAGATGAATGCTGCATCAAATTAAACAGTTTTTCTCTGGCAGTGGTATGATGGTGATGGTGAACTGTGACTACCTAATTTCTAAATAAAATGCTGAAACTATCTGAAACTCTTGAAGAATGATCCACTTCTGTACTAGTTGAATTACTGATCATTGTTTTCTTGACATACTGCTGGTGCAATTCTTCACACATTTCAAAGGTAACAATCTTAGTTTTTCAACGGTTCTTCCAGGTTTTAAAAGTACTTAATATATTCTTTTGTTTGTCAAAAGGACAAATTATTAAGCAATGTATGAATAATGTATGTTTTAAATTAAAAATATTTTTTTCAAAAAATTCTATTTTGAATCTTTAAAATTATAAAGCAGCACTTGGAACAAGACTCTTTGGTCTAAGTGCAGTGCTTCGTGCTAATTTGTAATCAGTCTTTTCAAAATCCTTCTATGGTATGTTATCTGTTGCCTGAAATCTGATACTTCCGTACAGGTTTAGGACAAATATTTATGCAACGATATTTCCATGTTTCTTATAGTCTTTATGTATATAAGTTAGCTATTTTTGAAGACTGGATACTAAATGCATCTTTGATTTGTCCTAGGATGGCTGTTAATAAGATCATTATATGTACTTGTAGACATATAACGTGCTTGTATATCTTTGTGGAAACCAAATTTCACAGACCTATCTAGACCTGTATCTGGAAGTGGTTTCTTAACTTTGCTAAAAGAGTCTTTTTTAATAGAAACTTCTATAATTTGTATTCTTTTGACAGTTCTGTTATATATTAATCCTGTAAGTTAAATCTCTGAAAGGTCGTACAAACATGGATGTGCTGTTACCAAATTGTCTAGCCACCTGTGGAGGAAGTGAAGGGTTCAAGTAACCACAGATAGTCATCCATAAAAATTCAATGGAAAAACTGCTAGTTTGAAGTTAAACAAAAACATAAGAATTGAAATGTTTTTTAGAAATAGACACAAAAATGCTATTTTAAAAGCAGAGGATTAGACATAAATCATGTAATTCTTTGACAATGGACATCAATAAAAAATCTGGTTGTTTTCTACCTAAATATGAAAATACACCACCACAAAGATTTGAAAGTTTTATTCCTACATAAAATGCTTTTTCAGAGAAGAAATGTCCAAAAAGGCTGTGGAGAATAGCTGATTTAATACACAGTTGTATTCTCTTGGTACTGCATTGAATCCTCAGTCTCGTTGCTAAAAGGTAGAGCCAAGAGAGGACTGAAAAATGTGGTGTTTTAATTAAAAACAAAGAAAAAAACAAACAAAAAAGCATCTGTAAAAAAATCCACAACAAAAGAAAAAAATAAAATATCTTTAATAAAAAGAAAATGGTAAAGAAAAATCATTAAAATATTTGAAGTATGTATCCATTATTTTCTGCAAAACCTATCATATATTTCTCTTAATCACCCATCTCTTTTTCTTTCTTATTTTCTTTCTCTTTTTTTTTTTTTTTTTTTCATTTTTTTTTTCTCTTAAGTATTTTTCCGNTTTTCACTTTCTTTTTCTCATGTATGTAAAATTTTGTAGCCTGGATAAATTTAAGTTGTGGGGTTTTAGGTAGCAACTATCTAAGTGTTTGTTGCTGACCACTGGCCAATGGTCTCTATAGTGGGATTTTAAACAATAAAGATACTTCAGGTGCTAATAAACTTGCTAGTGTATAGCTCATTATTTTGGTTCCTTTGTCTTGGAATATTTATATGAGGAGGGGAAGAAAAAGAATTACATCTCAAGCTGACTTGGAATTTTCCATCAAAATGCAGCTTGATGGAATAATATACAATCAAAATCCTCAGTATTTCACACAGAAAGACTTTTTTCTGAAACTAACACCTATTTTTTCAGTTGAACACAATTGTCAAATTAAATATTTCAGTTTGTCAGAGTGTTATGTTTAGATATTACTGACTGCTAATCTTTCCTAGAACCCCATAGAATTTTTAAAAGGTAAGCCTATGATTTCTTTTTTCCCCCTTGAAAAAGTTTATTCAACACCTTCCATTATATCTTTAAAATATTCCATCTAGCTTGATTGCTGGAAGGCCTGGTTACATAGAAGTGATAAGAAAATTGGAAATACAGATTGTAAGATAGCTGATTATTATGGAAGTTCTGATACAAGTTTCAGTAACTGTTACTGAATAAATTTGGTCAGGCAAAATTAAATGGAATGTTTTACTTTAGGAATTATATGCTTTTTTATTCCTTGAAATTGAACATATTCATGAACAACTTTAAATAAATATTTTGCTATTTTACTTCCTGTTTTCATACAATCCTTAGCAAATTTGAAGTTCTTTATTTGACCTAATGCGTGTAAAATACAACAGCTCATTTGCGTGGCATACTAAGATTATCAGTTCTCATTAACATAGTATAAGAATACAAATTGCTAGGTTTGCGTACCCGACTCTTAAAATGCCATATCTGGCTGTCTACTTCACTAGAAATAGTTTTCAGCTTTGTGCTTATGATAAGCTCCTTTTTGCCTATAACAAAGTTTGAGTAGACACTTTCACAAAACTTGCTGGTGGAGTAGACAGCCAGGTATGCCATCAATAGAATTGAGTAGCATAAAAATACAAAGCAGAAAAAAAAGGTTTTTTAGGCAGATGGAATTTTATATTTTACCTTTAACAGCCTCTCATCAGCAAAAGTGAATGAGGGTTGAACATGTCATATTCTGCACTATTTTAATTCAAAGACCACAATTTACAATAACCTTTCTGAAAGAACATTGGTTCATAAGGCATATAGCTTTTTCTTCTGCATTTTCATCAATTGTTTCATTTGGTTTAAAATGTGGATTTTCTATGGTGATATTTCTTTGTGAATCAGAATTTAATGGTTTCCAATTTGTTTCCAGAGCAAGAATATTTTCCCTACTAGACACCCTATTTTTTAAATTATCAAGATTATTTTTTAAGAAATGAAATCATCTGTATTTCCCTATAGTTTATACTGTTTATCTAGATTTGCTCCTAGGACTGTATTTTCCAAACAAGACTGTGCTTTACGTTATTCAAATGAAGAGCTACTTCTTTCCATATGTATGAGATGGAGTACAGGGGAAAGAAAGGTGATGCTTCTAAGTGGAAGCTGTGCAAGTATTAAAACACAAGAAAACAAATTACCTCTGTTCTGAAAATTCGAGCTTCTAAAGACTTTTAACAAAAGTTAAAAATTAAATAGGGTACAGGACTTAAGAAAGTGCAGGACGAGGGCATATCATTTTTTTGTACTAAAGGAAGTTTGAAAGATTTTCTATTTCTGAGCTAGTCATTGAGAATTTAAGTAGTAAATTTAATAAATTTCCACAATTATTAATATTTTGCTCCAACACTAGTCATATTTTTATTCATACTAGCAAAGGCATTTTAGATACTGGATAGTCCTCTAACAAATATTTTATCAAAGATTGACTTGACGTAAAATGGACTTTTAAAAAGATACGGAATAAAAAATCCCTGAAATTATAGGATAAATCCTTTGTTTGCCTTCATCTATGTATAGTGGTTGTGTCCACATGAACATGGGAGAGAGAAATTAAAAAAAGGTTGTGCTTGCCCCTTTTGCCTTGCGGAACTGAATAGCACAAGAAAAAAGAAGCTGTAAACTTACATTGGGTTCTTCTTTATTTTCCACGACCCTTTGATAAAACTTACCCAAATGACCAGAGTTGCAAATGCACTGCTCATTCATTTTTCTAAATGTCTCCAGAGATATTTCCTTACAGTTTATAGCAAATAGCTTAACTGTCATTCTTGTTAGCTTACTGTGGGATCTAACAACCAATTATATTTTCTCTGGTTTATGGAAAAAATCCCATTGTAAGGTTTGAATTCAGAGTTCTAATAACAAGAATTTAACTCAGTCTCCCAGAGCCATGTCAGCCGTGCAGTTTCCATGAAAAAACTGTAGCTTCATGATCTTCAGGAGTAATAAGTCATTATATTACATAAAGGTATATTTGCAGACAGAAAATTAAATTATATAGCTTGATTCCAGGATGTGTTCATTTTTTGTATTCCAGTAAAAAATCAGGAAGTCCAAAACTTCACTTTCATTGCATAAAAGTTTATGTTTGTATTTGCCCATATATATTTGCACATAACATATTATTTGTGTTAACATATCCTTTGCAGACATGAAAGAGAATGAGGTTCATTCTCTGTGATAGAGTCTGGATTCTTCAGCAATGAATCACAGGCCTTTTTCACCTTAGCTAAAGAGAGGTTAAGGTAGGACAAAGCAGCTGTACAATGCTGAACCATTTCTTTGAGTGTGATCACATGTACTCTCTAGTAAAAACGAAGAAAATACTTTTGCCAGTATGAGGGGTAAAACTAGATGTTCGAAAGAAATAAAACACCATGGTCAAAATCACAGTCTAAAATATGCATATATGCATATATAAAATATCCGTGGTCTAAAGCATGCATACATTGACATGCAGAAGCATGTATGCATGCATAAACCTCACATCTAAAAAAAAAAAAAATTAAAATAAAAAAAAAAAATCTTTTGGACCACTTGGTGAAATATTAGAGATGAACTGACTGTAATTAAAGACTTTTGCAAAAAAAACAGATATGCCACAAATAGTAATATTTCTTCTTTATTATAAACCAGAAAGGGCTCAGCTAAATACTTACTGTCAGGTTTGTGCACCATACTTAAAGAACTATTTGGAACAGCTGGAAAAAGACGAGACATCAGAACGATTATCAATGTCTTGGAAATACGATTTCCACAAAAAGATTGAATGAACTGGAACTGGTCATCCTAATGGAAACCATGAAAGAAGCAAGATGACAATCTTTTAAATACCTAAAATTATGGTATAAGCACAAAAGGAATACAAAATTAATAATGGTTCTAAAATTTAATGGGGGAAAATTTGATTAGATGAAGCTAAAAAACCCTAAACTTTATCAGAAATGTACCAGAGCATTAAATATACTGAGATGCTGTTAAGTGTCTGCTATGAGTGTTTTTAAATGAAGCTGGACAATAAGCTGAAGAATATTGTGGGTAGAATTATTCCATCCTTGGAGCATGAACTTTAGGCTGAAGATTGTAAGATCAATGGTGAGATTTTTGTTTTTGCATAGCTAACAATTATAATCATTTCTGCATTCTAAGACACAAAGGACCAGGAAAAAAAGGGTAAGTCTTTTTTTTCTTACAGTCATTGTGACTAAATGTATATATATAATACAACTTGAATTCTGTAGACTGGAGAGAAAGACACAGTATCATGGGTCAAGTACTATAAATCATAGAATCATAGAATCATAGAATGGTTTGAGTTGGAAGGAATTTTAAAGATCACCTACTTCTGACCCTCTGCCATGGGCAGGGATACCTTCCACTAGACCAGGTTAATCGGAGCTCCATCCAGCCTGGTCTTGAGCAGCTCCAGGGATGAAGCAGCCACAACCTCTCTGGGCAACCTGTTCCAGTGTCTCACCACTTTAACAACAAATAATTTTTTCCTAATACTTATTTTAAACGTACTCTCAGTCTGAATCCATTCCCCCTTGCTCTTTCACTACATGCTCTTGTAAAAAATCCCTCTCCATCTATCTTGTAGGCTCCTTTCAGGTCCTGGAATGCCACAGTTAGGCCGTGCCTAAGCCGTCTCTTTTTCAGGCTGAACAAACCCAATTCTCTGAGTCTTTCCTAGTACGAAATAAAAAAGTGTACATGTTACATTATTGTCACTATTGCAGGAGGAGAAAATTCACATCTTTCTCTTGGGAGCAGACTTTTAACCCGCAACTCAGGACATTGTTGACTCTTTGAGTCACTTCCAAAAGCATGAGACAAAATTTATTGGGAGGTGCTCTTTATGCCATTTAACCTTGTATTTTCAAGGAGCTATTAAACAATTTGTTCAGTGGCATCTGTGAGGTTTTAATAAGGTTCAAATACTGACGAATAAGAAGTTGGAGATAGAACCTGTGCAGCTTAGAAATGTGTACATGTACACAGAAACATGTTTGTACTATAATTACCATCTCTTCTGTATTTGAAACACACCTGCTTCAGAAGTTCTGTCGTTTTATGTATGATGACATTGCCTTTCCACTTCTACTCAGAGGAGCACTCACTAATTTCTTGTCAGATCAGGCATCATGTTAACTTGTGATTCATAAAGAATTCATTGAAATAATCTATTATAGAAATGGAAATATCAAGGGTAAATATGAAAAGTCTAAATCCATTTTAAAAAGTAACTGAAATGTCTTTCTTTGAGGACTTTTTGAGTACTGGGATTTTTCCTTTGGGTATGTAAGTTCTTTTTTTACTTCAGTCATAGTTATTCCCTGACTCTTTTGAAAACATTTTAGAAACCACAACTGTCAAGTTCAAATTTTTCCATACTCATTTTTTCTGACAGTGAGTTAATACAATTTGTGGTATTTCACTATAATCATTAGATACTTGTGCCTCCATATTAGGAGTTTTCCTGGAAATTTACATTTATGTAAATAGTTTGGTTTCTGTTGCATATGAATATAAAGGAGTGGTATATCACCATTAAGAATGCCTGGACTTTGTCTTATTAACATATTCTTCTCCTTTTAAAGGAAATATATTTAAAAGTGATGGGTGCTACAGGTTATGTATTCAGCTTAGAATAAATTTTGTGATAATCAGCATTATTTTGTCTCAAAAAGAAAACCCTTGTACAGAGCATATTTATTGGAATGGAAATATAAAGCTTTGATGTAAGTTTCTTTAGAAAGTGAAAAAGAAGCTAAACCAGATACGGTGGTTTATACAGACTATGTGTTTCCAAATCGTTTTGACATGCTGTCCAGAAGAATCAACCAGACCACCAAGGGGTTTGAAAGGAGACTTCCTAAGTGATTTTAAAAAGTAATACAGTTCCTTAATTCATCAACTGTTATTAAATTAGTGTGTTCCCTTAACTGTCACCTCAGGTTTCATCCAAACACAATTCTACAGTTATGTCTAACCACAGGGCATGTATTCACAAAACCATTTAAAACGCATCTTTTTTTTTTTTTACAGATGTTCTCTGTGTATTGTTACACACTACAATTTCTTTGTAATGATTGCAGAACAGCGATACTGTTAAGAAGATAAAGTTTTATAACATGTCATATCTTCAGCTTAGAAATTGTTTAGCGTATCAAACAGATGGATGTCTTTCTCCTTCAAAGCAAGTGCTGTTGTAAAATGAGTAAAAAATGTAAAAAGAAAAAAAAAATTCTGAATGAAAATGAGTGAAGAGCACATTTAAATAAATTGTGTGTGTGTAAAATGTGTAAAATATGCACAAATATTCATGAGTACATCTATACGCTTCCACCCACTGGTTTGTCCCTGATGTTTTTAAAAAAAAAAAACAAAACCAAAAGCATTCATAATTCTGTCCCCATCTTTGTTCTTCAGGTCACATCTGAAAATCCATTTTCCATTATACCTAAAAAAGATTTTAAACATTTTATTTCTGTTTTGCTGAATAAGCAACCCATTTTTTTGTGGATTTAAACATTCCAAGAGAAGTTGATCCACATACAGGCCAGTGGACAAACAAGGCTCTTTCTCTCCATTTGTATTGCACTCTAAATAAGCCACTTCACCTGCTCCCCATCAAGAACAGATTGATCTTCACTAGTGCTCATACATTCATTCACACACCTACACTCATTCCAGTTCCTGACATCACAGACACCAATCTTTATAGATCAGGCATCATCTTAAAAAAAAACAAACTAGTCATTCAGTAAAAAATAAAATAGACATTCAGAGACTAGAGGAGCTCAGGTTTGTGGCCATCTGTGGAACCTGACCACACATAAGTCTATGGGACCTGATGAGATGCATCCCAGAGTCCTGAGGGAATTAGCTTTTGTAGTTGCCAAGCTGCTCTCCATCATACTTTAAAAGTCATGGCTATCAGGTGAGGTTCCTGGTGATTGGAAAAAGGAAAAAAAATGCACTCGTTTTTAAAATGGGCAGAAAAGAGAAGACACTGGGAGGATCGTGGAACAGATACTCTAAGAAGTTGTGCTAAGGTAAATGAAGGACAGAGAAGTGATCTGAAACAGGCAGCATGGCTTTATCAAGGGCAAGTACTGCTTGACCAAACCAGTGGCCTATGATGGAATGATTGTATCAGTGGACCAGGGAAGGGCTATGGATGTCATCTATCTGAACTTCTGTCAGGCCTTTGGCATGGTCACCCACAACATCCTTCCTTCTAAATTGGAGAGAGATGGATTTTTTGAGTAGACAGTTTGGTAGATGAGGAATTGGTTGGATAGTCACATCCAGAAGGCAGTGGTCAATGGCTCAATGTTCAGATGGAGATCAGTGGCAGGTGGTGTCCTTAAGGGGTGCATATTTGGATCAGTAATTTTCATGGCTTCATCAGTGACACAGAGAGTTGGATCGTGTGTACCCTCAGCCTGTTTGCAGACAGCATCAAGTTTAGTGGTTCAGATGACACACCTGAAGGAGGGGATGCCATTCAAGAGGGGACAAGTGGGCTCAGGTTAACGATACGATGCAAGGTGNTTTTTTTGTGGATTTAAACATTCCAAGAGAAGTTGATCCACATACAGGCCAGTGGACAAACAAGGCTCTTTCTCTCCATTTGTTTTGCGCTCTAAATAAGCCACTTCACCTGCTCCCCATCAAGAACAGATTGATCTTCACTAGTGCTCATACATTCATTCACACACCTACACTCACTCCAGTTCCTGACATCACAGACACCAATCTTTATAGATCAGGCATCATCTTTAAAAAAAACTAGTCATTTAGTAAAAAATAAAATAGGCATTCAGAGACTAGAGGAGCTCAGGTTTGTGGCCATCTGTGGAACCTGACCACACATAAGTCTATGGGACCTGATGAGATGCATCCCAGAGTCCTGACGGAATTAGCTTTTGTAGTTGCCAAGCCGCTCTCCATCATACTTTAAAAGTCATGGCTATCAGGTGAGGTTCCTGGTGATTGGAAAAAGGAAAAAAAAATGCACCCATTTTTAAAATGGGCAGAAAAGAGAAGACACTGGGAGGATCATGGAACAGATACTCTAAGAAGCTGTGCTAAGGTAAATGAAGGACAGAGAAGTGATCTGAAACAGGCAGCATGGCTTCATCAAGGCTTGACCAAACCAGTGGCCTCTGATGGAATGATTGTATCAGTGGACCAGGAAAGGGCTATGGATGTCATCTGTCTGAACTTCTGTCAGGCCTTTGGCATAGTCACCCACAACATCCTTCCTTCTAAATTGGAGAGAGATGGATTTTTTGAGTAGACAGTTTGGTAGATGAGGAATTGGTTGGATAGTCACATCCAGAAGGCAGTGGTCAATGGCTCAATGTTCAGATGGAGATCAGTGGCAGGTGGCGTCCTTAAGGGGTGCATACTTGGATCAGTATTTTTCATGTCTTCGTCAGTGACACAGAGAGTTGGATTGTGCGCACCCTCAGCCTGTTTGCAGACAACATCAAGTTTAGTGGTTCAGACGACACACCTGAAGGAGGGGATGCCCTTCAAGAGGGGACAAGTGGGCTCAGGTTAACGATACGATGCAAGGTGCTGCATCTGGGTCAGGACCACCCTCGGTGCCAATACAAGCTTTGGGTTGAACCAGTTGAGAGCAGCCCTGCCGAGAAGGACTTGGGGATGCTGATGAATGGAAAATGGACAGAAATCCAAGAGAACTGTGGCCAGCAAGTCGATNACAACATCCTTCCTTCTAAATTGGAGAGAGATGGATTTTTTGAGTAGACAGTTTGGTAGATGAGGAATTGGTTGGATAGTCACATCCAGAAGGCAGTGGTCAATGGCTCAATGTTCAGATGGAGATCAGTGGCAGGTGGTGTCCTTAAGGGGTGCATATTTGGATCAGTAATTTTCATGGCTTCATCAGTGACACAGAGAGTTGGATCGTGTGTACCCTCAGCCTGTTTGCAGACAGCATCAAGTTTAGTGGTTCAGATGACACACCTGAAGGAGGGGATGCCATTCAAGAGGGGACAAGTGGGCTCAGGTTAACGATACGATGCAAGGTGCTGCATCTGGGTCAGGATCACCCTCGGTGCCAATGCAAGCTTGCGGTTGAAGCAGTTGAGAGCAGCCCTGCCGAGAAGGACTTGGGGATGCTGATGAATGGAAATTGGACAGAAAGCCAAGAGAACTGTGGCCAGCAAGTTGATAGAGGTGATTCTCCTCCTCTACTCTCCTCTTCTGAGACACCACCTGTACTTCATCCAGCTCTGGGCTCCTCAGCACGGTAAAGAGGTGGACCTGTTGGAGTGGGTCCAGAGGAGAGCAACAGAAATGATCAGAGGGCTGGAGCATAACTCCTAAGAGAAAAGTGTGAAACAGCTTGGATAGATCAACCCAGAGAAGAGAAGACTCCAGAAAGACCTCATTGTGGCCTTGCAGTACCTAAAGGGAGCTTGTAAGCAACATGGGGACAAACCTCTTAACACGACCTGTTGAGATAGGACAAGGGGTTTAAACTAAAAGAGGGTAGATTTAGACTAGATATAAGGAAGAGTTTTTTGACAATGAGGGTGGACTCATTTCCTGACGTAGGTTTCACAACAAATAGTAAATGGCTTCTTGGAGATGATGCCTGAGGTAGGTAAACTGAGGAATTACAGCATATTTGTTTGTTTTGCTTCCTATAAGTATTGCTGGTGGTTTGCAGGGAATATAAATTTCACTGAAAGAGCACTGTGACTTACTTCTCAGAAGAAAGCTAAGAAGCTTCTTGTAACTTAGGTTATGCAACACTGTATTTCCTTTCACAGGTAAATCCATCCATGTTATAAACCATGGGGAGAAATAGAGTGCTCAAATTAACTTTTTGTCTCCTAGTAGAGATACAGAGACTAAATTCCAGTGCCTTTTACAAAGTAAAAATATTTATGCTTGTAATCTTTTGGTGAAAATACACGAAATGTAGAAAGAAAGAACACGATGTTTTGGTAGTGAACATGAAGCCTATGTTGGCAAATGGAATAGACAAATTCTATTCCAAGATGTGAAGAACTTCAAACCTGTGTGTTTAATATCTGAAATATAATTTAGAAGTTCTAGGTTAAAGCTGTATCATATATTGCATATTGCTGACATTGCAAATTCAAAATAGAAACAAAAAGAAAAAAAAAGTAGCAGTATTGCCGTTCGAGCTTGCTTTTTTATCCTTCTAGTCTTACTTTTTTTCTCACCCAATGGTATACTTAAAAAATCTTGGGGCTTATGCATTTTCACAAGTGGTGTGTCATTTGCAACAGTATCATGACATTGAAACCACAAGTCTTAATCTTGTCTATTTACGTTAATTTTATTTGTAGAAGAAAGAACAGATTTGATCTCAGGACACACTTATTTTGGGACTGAGTTCCATATTCCTTTTTTTTTATGGTCCTACAAATCTGGCATTTCTGTACTTTAAGTTATATAAGTCACCCTGTCATGGGTCATTCATTAGTGGATTGATATATCAGAATTATTTGTTGATAATTGGGTCTATCAATTCTACTTCAACATCCAGAGATTCATATTTATCTATAAACCCAGTGCAATTCACAGGGCTTCAGATTTAAAACTCATTATTCTTCTGAGGGGAAAGGCAGGACTGCATTCTTCATTTTACAATTCTCAAAAGAAAGCCATGTAAAACGGGATTCATCCCAGGGTCTTTTCTGTGGCTGAGAGAAAGACACATTGTCCCATCACAATGTAGATATTTAAAGTAAATCAGATAAATCTGCCCTAAAAAAAAAAAAAAAAAAAGTTTTTCTCTAATGATTATAATGGGTGACCAGGTGATGTAGACACCTTTATCATAGCTCCCTAAAGCTGTATGAGATGGAATCCTCACAGAGAGCTGTCAGGAGTTTTCCAAATTCACAGGAAATATCTTGCAAAGGCAATTCAGTGCAGGTCCCTTGGGTCTCATTTGTAGAAATTCTTTCCTGAATAAAAGAATTGTACTGACAGTCTATAAATATAGCATTTATGGGGTTTGGAGGGGAATTACTGAAGGTGTATTGGTGGAGGTAAAAAGGCTTTCTATGATTTTATGGTCACTTCAATTTAATTCTTTCCCTTGTGTAATTATTTTCTTACCCCTGATTAATCACTAAGTCATTGGTTTCCTTATTAATTGATCAAATTAATTTCCATACTAATTATCTATAATTTTTACCAGTTGCTCAAACAATTTCCATTTACTATGTTTCTAAACTATACTTGTAAAACACTGAATGTGAATATCTCTGTTAAGTCTGCATTTGCCTCTCATCCTTTCAGTGCAAATAGAGGAAAATAAGTTGTTTATCAAAAGACAAGTGTTACTTTGGCTTAATTCTGTAGAGAATTTTGATCAAGAGTAATTATTTGTAAGTATGTACACAGAGTAGAAAATAATTCTAAACAAATATTTAACATCCAATTTGCAAGACTGCCCAATGGCCTGGCAAACAAAGAATTAGGACTGTGATTTTTATGAGATGCCTCTTCAAATACAGAGCATTTTGGAAGACTGACTTTTTGTATTACTGGGTGTTTGTTTTTCTTTATAGTACTTCATGTGCTGAACCAAAACTTTAAATATTGAGTATAATATATTGCAACTTTTGAAACATAAATTCAGGCAAAATAGCTTTTTAGACACTATAGAATATATTGCTTCAGTATTATAATCTGAGACAGTTAAAGTTAATCTTGGACAGTTAAAGCTTGCTTGATGTATAAAGCTCAACTACATTATTGAGATTGTCTTAAGTCATGAGATTATTAAGAGTAATGACACTCAAATGTTTATATTAAAACTTTAAGTGTCTTAATACCTTCATCCAAAGCTGACTACATCTTTGAAGGGAAGAAATATATATATTCCTATACACACATATGTTTATATATATATGTAAAAAAAATATACATATCTCCAAGCTTTTATTGATGTCTATTATAGCTATCTTCAAATTTATCTTCTGTCTCTTCATAAGTTGCATCACTGCATTTCATGTAGCTGTATAATTGGTAACATTTGATTTTAGTTTAAACATTATGAAAAATGGAAAACAGAAAACAGATATTTCTGTTGGGGAAAAAAATTAAAATCAATGACAAGGAAAACCACCTCTGGCACAGAAACAGGATAAATAATAGCAATGCTGTTAAAAAGCTCTGGAGCCTAGGACCATATATTTAACTGAATTTGCCATACCAAGAGCGCATAAATAGCAAATTATTAAAACATATATATTTATAAGAAATGCTGTACTGTTTTCTCCTTTTCACACATTATTATCCAAACAACCTTTTCAGTGACTATGTAATCTATCACATTTGTCTAACAGGCAAATCATGCATTTATACTTAAAATTTTGTGATTGTTTTAACTAATTCAGGCAAGATTAAGCAGAAATGAGGTGAGGCCACACAGAGAAGAAAAGTGTCTAATGGATCTGTTTCCCTTTCCTTGCGCAGGAGAACATTTCTCACTTTTCAGAACAGTTCCCTGGCAAAGGACAGGTGAGGAAAAGCAAGCCAGCCAAGGCTGAAAGGAAAAAACTACACAAAATGAATGTACATTCTCTTAAGGCCGTGACTGATCCATGGGCAAATTGTCACATAGTAATTGATACACGAAGCTTTATACGTTTCTATTAAATTTTCTGAAATTCTCCTCTAAGTGAAAACACAGATCAAAAACTAGGGTTTGTGAGTCAATAAGCGCAAAGTTACTAATGCTTTGGTGACTGAAGATGGGCAGCACTGCACAATAGAGGGACATTCACACCGCACGTCAGAGCATTGTCTGTGCTTCAGAAGGCAGGGCATGTGTAACTTTGAAAAGCAGTTTGAGATGTTTTATATTATTATGCAATGTTATTTGATCCATACGCATTCAGCCTTAAAATCTTTCACTGTTTTTGTTTTTTTCTGTATCTATCACAATTCCAAGCTTCTTCATTCAAACTTCACCAGACATAAGATGCATAGAAACAAAATCTTTTATTTTATACAAAGTAAAAAATCATAATAAGGTGTATTTTTTTATCTTTCATTCTATCCAGGTCAGATTCTATTTATCTTTTATTTTATTCAGATCAGATGACTTGAAAGTCAGAATAAGAGACAAAAGACATCAACAATAATAGGTGTACAAAATATTTGTAAAAAACCCTCTATATACAAGCACTAGATATATCTATTACTGACAATATAAAATTTGACCAGAAAACCTCTGGTCTTTAATTTTTTTTTTATTCTGTGCAAGTGTGTCAGTTGACAAAGGAAGTATTTATTTTTTATCTGGAGGAATTTCCAAATACATTCAGTTCTGAATATGTGGCAACATAGCGACAGTGGAGATGACTTCAGACTTTGAAAGAAAACACATATGATATTCCATTCTATGGACACAGACTCCCACTATATACACACAAAGGGTCACACAAGAAGAGTGGTATTTCTGGTAAATTCACTTGAGGTTGATGGTACTAACAAGGGAAATATTGCAATTATTCTCTACAACAACATGTGTGTTGAATATTCAGAAATAGCACGTGTGTTTTATTCTTCAGTTTTCTGTAATTTAAAGATTGTAGGCATATGGAAAACTCTTTAATGGTTTTATGGCCGCAGAGTATTCTAAAAAAAAAAAATATTTTAGGAGGATGTTCCGCCTTCATCTGTTTCTCTTCTACTGGTTCCTCATGGCTTAATATTTTTTTTTAAAACTTTTTTTATAATCAATGAAAATTGATGCAGCTTAGGCTAGAGAGACACTAATTTAAGTGTCTGAATGTAGTTGACTAACCATCCCTCAAGGTCAGTGAAGAGCTAAGTAAGAAAGCCTTTGAAGCCCAGAGACCAGTCTGTTGATCAAATGTAGGTGCTTACCTTAACGCGATACGTCCCTCTAGCCTCTCTTGCCTGAATTGTCTGATTATCCCCTGACCGTAAAGTAGCCTTTGACAGCTCTCAAGACTGCACATCTTCACTGTTACAGACTTCCTCTTTCTCTGGTACAAAGAATTTCGACTTCTCTTCTGCCCATACAGCAAGCTCAGCAGCAAGTGTGGAGACGCTCACTATGTTATGATAAAGCTCACAACATTTACACCATTCTTTAGGAAAAATGAGGAATAATTGCAGAAAGACTAAAGAACTGATCCAAAAAGAAAGATGCAATGGCTTGGGGTTGTTTATATTGAAGATCAATATGTCCTCCAGGCTGTTGTGGAGAAAGCCGGAAAGAACTGAGATGAAGCAAGAATGATCAGTTCAACTTTAAATTATTGTTCTGGCCAGTGGCTTGAATGGCTTGAATTTAAGTTTAGTATTACATGTCTTTTGAATCAGCTGAATTTTTTTGGATGAGTTGAGTTTTGGTCTACTCATTGATTATATTTACTTCTTTTAATGACAATATGTTCTTCAAACAACAGTATATTTTCATTAACATTTAAAAAAAACTAACTAAAATGAGTATAAATGATGAACTACATCTGCTGTTTTCTCTCTGTATGTATGCTTCATCCTTCCTATATTCATAACCTCTGTAACAGGATATTCTAGTCAATATGGTTCCCAATGCAGCCAGAACAAATAGCTTTCCACAGAATATAGGAATATATGCTAGGATCTCACCTGCTTGTATTGATGTATTCTGGTTCATCACGTGCTTTACATGTTGCAGTTGTTCTGCCAGTACAGACACAATCTGTCTCTGGAATTATATAATTTAGTAACAGTTGTTCCATTATATCAGAGACATTAGTATTGCTAAATAGGTTTTGTCATCTTATTTAAATCATTTTATATAAGCATTTGCTGTCAAATGCATGCTTAAGATTTTCTGAATGATTCTAGCTTACAGAACAACTGTCAGCATCAACAAAGTTATCTGTGCTACGACATCGATGACCATATTAAAAGTAAATATCTTTCTTATTCTGTGGAATATAAAAAAAAAAAAAAAAATTAACCACATGTTCCACCTTATTAACTGATGAAAAGTGATGCATTTTTCTCTCCAGGATTCACTGGAATACTCGTTCTGGTTCTGAAGTAAAAACTGTATTTTAGTTATGGAAAGAATCTATTCATTACAGTTTTACATATGCAGGCACATTAATGACATTTGCAATAGTTTTGCTATAGACATTAGGAATTACTATGGACATTGCACCACAATACAGTTAACTTACAAGTCTAAATATTACATACATATGTCTAATATAACATTGAATTAACATGTATTCCATGACATGTATAAATGAATCTTTTAAATGTTATAAGTTTTGTAAGCAGCTATATTTAAAGTTCTGGAATCCTCAGCAAAGTTACTAGTAATAGCTTCCTTTTTAATCAGTGTTAATGTAAAAATTGAAAACAGAATAGAGAAAAAGGGAGCTAAATGAGAAAATGTTCTGATTTTGTTCATACTGGCTAAAATTACATATTTCAGAAAAAAACATCTAAATTGAAACTAAATTTCTGAATCTGTTCAATAATCTGAATTTGCATTCAAATGACTGAACAAAGGTAAAATATATACGGGTTATGGTAGTTTAAGATGGCCATTATATGCATGTAATTTTCACTGGAATATTTTATCTTTTTGTTGTATGTGGCATGTAACAAAATTCCCTCACAGGATTCTCATTCTAATAATTTCCAGGCTTTCTTGTTGTATCTTTCACTGGTGAGCTTGAAGAAAATGCGTAACACATTATATCAAATATCTGTTTAGTGGTAGGCATGACTACACCATTTTTATTTTGTAGCTATATGATGTGATTTGCCTAAGGGACCTCAAAAAGCCAGAGGCCATTCTGCTTTAACAATCACTGGATGATTGAATAAAATGGAAAAAAAGACTAATTATGGATTGAAGTTGTGTATTTGAAATTGAATTAATGTATTCAGAAAAAATCTGCTCTGGACTCAGTTTTAAAAGATTAAAAGGCCAAACCATGACAAGGTTGAGTACTTTGAAGGCTGATTTAAATAGTAAGGCTTAATCATCTTGTGGATATGGAGGCATAATTTGAAATGGATTAACAGTTTGCAACTTAGCTTTTTAGTCTACATAAACTTTACTGGATATTTTTCAAAGTCAATGAAGAGTGATAAGCCCTCTAGCACATTTTTTAACAGTGAAATGAGTTATGCCTACATATTATGCCTATCTTTTGAAAGCCTCTATCTGGGAAAATGAAGTTTACCTTTTTTGACCCACCACTCAACTGTATCCAACTCCTAAGCATACATTGTGGCAATTATGTGTGTTTGTACAACACATGTAAACTATTAGATGTAAAAAGGAGCATGGGTACCTCTGTGCTCAGAGATATCCATGCAAGGGGATTGAGGACCCTGTGTTAGAAATCAAAGGCCCCTGCGCAGTGCTAAAGAAGAGGAAAAGTCCTGAAAGTGGGATCCAGAGTTACCAGCACATTGATATAGCAAGGTGCTGAGGGGCCCAGTGCCTTACATCTGATGCCACAATGGAGATTGCCAGTTAAAACAGATATGTGAAGCCACTCTTTCAAAAACTACTGCTATGATTTGAAAACAACTTGTTTGCTTCTGTCTCATCCGTGTTGTGGAAAATCAATGCTAAATATGTCTTACTTGCTTTACACACCTTTTCTATCTTTGTAGAAGTGTCATAGCTCCAAATTCAGAAAGCTTTTATATTTCTAGCACAATTTATTCTCTTCCTGCTATTAAGGAGTATATAATTTTAAATTATATGATTAAGAAGATAAAATTCAAAATCCAGTAGGTGTTTTGGGAAAGGGGACAGAGGGAGGTAGGTTTTATTTCTTTGCTCACTTCTTTGAGTCTTGTTTTAAGTTGTTTACATTAAAATTCATTAGAAAATTGAACTAATACAATGAATTAGTGGAAGAGGGATAGTAACTGAAGATTTTTCATTTCTGCTTAAATGTCACAACTCTAAGCTAAAAAGACATTGTATTTCCTTTTCTTGGCCCAGTAAATCTAGGTATAATCTGTTAACACAAGCGTTTTAAAGAGACAATTGGATTTGTTCAGCCTGGAAAAGAGAAGGCTTAGAAGTAACTTAATACCAGCCATAATGTACCCAAAGGCAGCCTACAAGAAATGTGGAGAGGTACTTTTTGCAAGGTCATGTAGTGATTCGACATGGGTGAATGGATTCAAACTGGAAATATATCTAGGTTAGATATTAGGAAAGAATCTTTACTGTGAGGGTGGTGAGACAGTGGAACAGGTTGCCCAGAGAAGTGATGACCCATCCCTGGAGGTGTCCAAGGCCACATTAGGTGGAGCTCTGAGCAACCTGATCTTATGAAAGGTGTCCCTGCATGTGTCCCTCCCATGGCAGAGGGGCTGGAACTGGATGATCTTTAAGGCCCTTTCAATACAAACCACTGTATATTTCTATGAAAGTGTTACAAGCCTTTCTTTTACTTATCTGACAGCCTCCAGTTTAGTGCTTAAGTGGCTGTCATGAGGATCAGAAATGTACATTTACAATCCTTCATGCATGTAGGGAAACTGAAGCGCAGATTTTCGTCATACAAAAAGATACTTCAAACTGTCAGGTTTGTTTAAAGGCATTTCACAGTCTTTCATCAAAAGCACTGTAGAAGTATACAGGTGGCTCAACTATATTTTGTGTGTCATATTATTTCTTAAACTGGGGTTTTCAGGAACAATTGGACAGATGCTATGATGTTCAGGATTTCTAACTTGGAAATATTTAGTAATACTATCTGTAAAGTCTGCTTTAGTATAAACTCCTTTCACTTCAGTGACAGATGAGTAGGCATGAAAATTTTAGATTTAGGTACCTACTTCCTGTTTAATTAAAGTGCTTTGGTATTTTCTCTACTTTCTGTTATTTCAAAATACATGTATAAAACACAGAAATTGCCCAAAAACAGTAGTAAATTTCTCTTCAAAGCTTTACTGACCTTTGGTTGAACCTGATCTGAGTTGTTAAGACACTTAAACTTCAAGTCCTGTATGATTTCTTTTTGACAATTTAGTAGTGCATTTAGTGACTATACCACAACAAAAAATATTTGCTGTCAGTTTGGTGTTATAGTCATACCTTTGCTACTGATAAACTCCTTAATAATGGTACAAATTGCCAAGGTTTGTCAATGTTAGAGAAGTCCACATTTAAAAAAAAAAAAAAAAATGCATTTCAGGCAAACCTGCGAAATGTACAAACACAATTTTGACATAAGTACATTAAAATAGCATCCAGCACAGTCTTTCTCCTGCACATACTCTAAACAAACATCTCTTTTTCTGATCCACAAGAAATAGGGAAGATTCAATTGTACTTCTTTCTAACCACTGCTCAGCTACTGCCCTGAGCTTCTTTAACTTCTTCGCATGACAGACTGGTAGAGCTGTGCCGTGCTGCCCCAGGGCTTCCTGAGGATCAGAAGACATTTCTGCACCAGCCTGGGCTCCTCACATTTTGACCTCCTGCAGCCGTCTCCTACACCACAGAACCAGATGGGTTCCCTGCAAGCAAGGGCTTGCTTGCCTGAGGAAAATGACGATGGAAAAACATGGGCATTTGAGCCTGATCCAAAGCCTGCTGAACTCAAGTTATGTCTATGTTTTTGGCTTTGGCTGAGCTGTCAAGATTCAATCTCGATCTGTCCAGTGTCAGTGAAAGCTGTGTCTGGCTTGAAAGACAGGTATTGCTTTGTACTGCTGACACTGCATGTCCAGAAACTTACTTCTGGTAGCCACAACGGAGACAAAAAATAAAGATAAAAGAGTAAATGATGTAAAATATAAACAATGCAATTATTGTCAACACGGATGTAAAATTTCCTCTTCTGTATAAAAATACATTTTTTGTAGCAATAATAAAAATATTGACTGCAAGAAGTGAAAATAAGGAATACTTTTATATGTAAACACAACATAAAATCTGAAGCATTTAGCAAAAATAGTATTTCATACACAACTATGCAAATTGTTCCTGCTTAAAGTTAGATGTAAACCCTTCTTGGTTTCTTCTATATTAACAGCTTCTTGAATAGTCTGTGATACAGTCAACAAAATAAATCAGATTGTGAACACATTAAAGTTAACCAGATATATTCCTTACCCTAGAAATGTTTAATTGATGTTGACAGTTTTGCCCTGAGTTATAGCTGGAAAAGTAAGACAAATTACAGTCTGATCTTGGAGCATATCTGCTTTCTGTTTTCAATATGAGCACATTTAACTCAAAAACCTCTTATTTGTTGCATTGAATTTAAAAGTTGAAATTTTTTTTTAAAGAAGTTTTAATGAGAAGTCATTAATAGAGGTAATTTAAGTAAACTCATATAAACATGTCCAAACCTTATGGAGACTTTACCTATATCTTATTTTACTACAGAAAATTTCATTTTTTTTTTAACAAAAACTACAATGATATGATGGAAAAGGGGCAATTGTTGTGTACCCATAGAGACCCTGAAAATTCACATAAAATTATGTAGATTTAATATAACTACCTGGAGGCAGAACAAAAAAGGCATTTTAGGCCAAGGCCACGATACTGACATTGTTTAATGAAAAAGAATTAATTATAGCTTTGGTGCAGTTACTGCACTTCTCAATTTCAGGAATGAGGAGAGAGCATCAAAGAGGAATTGTTACGGACTGACTGCAACCCCCATGCCCCATCTCCTTGCACCATATAAGCTGTGTCTTTATCTTGATCCATGAGCTTTTTCATCTTATTTTCTCTGCCTGTCCTGTTGGGGGTGGGGAGAGTAAGAGAGCAGCTGAGTGGGTGTGAGAGGCTGGGTGAAGGTCTGGCATCCCTCCAAGCTCAGCCCACCACACAGACCACAGCTTAAGCCTAAAAAACCCCAAAGATATAACTATGAGTTACACAAGTGCTAGATTCAAGCTTGCACTTGAATGTATCTCTGCATAAACTCTGAATGCATGACAGCTGAGTGAAGAATCTTGTTTTCCATGCGTATCTGTACAGCACTTTCAATTTCAAAATAGGCAAAAATAAAATCACACACTGGTGTTATAGGGATATATATCAGGTTAAAATCTGCCTTTCTGGAGTGTCTTCTCCGAATGAGCATGTTTAAAATACAAGAACTACTGGGTTTAGCAGATTCAGAAGCTGAATTCAATTTTATTCCATTCCATGATGATTCACAACTCCATATTATACTACTACATTAAAAAAACCAAAAAACAAAAAAACCCAATCAAACAAAAAACAAAACAAAAACAAAAACAAAAACAAACAAACAAAACCAAAACAAAAGAAAAACAACAAAAAAACCACCTGACAAATAAACAACTATATCAATACTGAAAAAACCCCACAAAAAACATTAGATCACTGGTGTTTTTAACTGTTACAATTTTGAAACAATATTGGATTTCTGAGTTCCTGTTTCCTAAGAGAAAAACACCAGAAATTTCATTAATTATCTAGATGAACATCTAAAATACTAGAAAGAACAGCCGGGCGGAGTGGTATTTTCTCTAATTTGGTAACAAGTAGATTACACAGAACTCATAAGAAACTCTTGGCCCTCAGATAATAAAGCCTTTGGGTTTGGAGGTAGCTCTAAAAATGCCTGATGTGGAAATTTCTGGTTCTTTCATATATTTTGCCATGTAGTAGAATACATACTCTGTTTTCAGTGCCCAAGCCTCTTCAAAGTGCTTAAGGGGTGTTACAGACCTAAAGCAATCCAAGAAGCCAGGCTGCTGAACTAAGCAGAAATAATTTGCTGGAAGAGAGTGATGAGAAGACCTGCAGGCCTTATGCTTCATTTCTTAAAGAGAGACACTATTCTGGTCTGGAAAAAAGCTTCTCTCTCCATTTAGGATTCATGGTCCATCTCCTGACATTGAGGGCCTTTATCACACACAGAGAAATTTCTCAGAAGTTGTGATAGATTTGGTCTTCTTGTCCTTTCTAATTTAATGGTGGAAGTGCATATTTTTATGCACATTTTGTTGAAATCCATCTTTTGCCTGAGGGTATTTAACCTGTATAATCTATGAAGTTATAGATAGGATATTTTCTCTCTTTGATGTTACTATTGTATAGTTTGGATAACATTCTCATTATTATTGACAATAGTTTGAGTGCAAAGTATTGAGTGACTGTCTCTCGTCTCAGAAGTCTAACAGGCTTCTGTTTCTCTTTGTAGTCTGGTACTCTCACCTTAAAGTATGTATCCAGTTTATTTCCTCCAGGAGTGCATAGAAGGAAGAGTGGCTTGTTAATGCAACTGAGTTAATGCGACTGAGTTAAATAGTAAGTAGTTATAAACTGATTATGGCACATATTCTTGAGCGTTATATTTTGAAGCTGTTAGGTATTTTTAACATGTGATTTAAATCCAATAGATCTGGTAATGACTAACTGAGGACAGTGAGATTAGGAAATAAATGCATAAATGTTTTGTTAGAATGCTTTTCAATTTGCAGAATGAGGGCCATGCAGTACATAAAGACAACTGGCATGATGCCCATGCACTGGAGTGATAAGGGTAAAAGTGCTGATAACTACCATTGTTAGATGTCAATTTACCAAGATATCTTGTAATGCATACCACTTACACTTTGCTTGTATACCATGCTGATTTGATGTTGCTATTAAAAAAAAAAAAAAAAAAAGTCTGATTTTAAATAAAATTCTGTTATAAGAGATACTTATCTAGAAATCTTGTTAAAATAAATGAGTCTCATACACCAAAAGATTCTTAATTAAAGACGACTTGTATTTAAAAATGAAACAAAATACCTGTCTAATTAGACATAGTCTAGAACAATATCAAATTATCAAAACAATTCCCATTGGTTAAGTGACTTTTTGTTGGTTTTTTGTTTGTTTGTTTTGTTGGCTTGTTATTTGCTCGTTATTTCTTTTTTTTTTTTACTTTATTATTATCATTTTTTTAACAGGAAATGTCTCTACTCGCTGGCAAACTATTTTTTCAAATTAAGAACTCAACGTAAAAACTTGAATGAAAAATAAGAGTGTATCTGAAGCAAATACAGGCGTGTAATGAGATCCAGAAATAACGTTTGATGTACTGTGTAAGAATCTAAACTCCAAAGGTTTGATGCTGTTTGACTTCTAAGCCATGCAGGACTAAGTCTGTTCAACATCGAGTAGAGTGACCTCAGAAAGGTGCCCAGGAAAGGTTTCATCTACCCTAATTCCAGAAAACTGAAAGCTGAATGCTTTCTTCTAAGATGATTGCCAGAGGCTTCTCTGCAGACAATGAAAAGAGAAAGATATATTTAGATGGTAGATTTTCTAGTAGTGGAAAAAAGGTGTCTAATATTACCAGAATGGTTGCACTCTGTCTTCTTGCATTAATGTAATGAAAGTCAGAGATTGATTAGATTTGGTGCCAAATTTTGAGGTGTCAAATATGGCCAAAGATTATCAATAATGTAGTAGTGGGTTTTTTTCCTGTTAACATAAATGCTAGTAGATGCGTACAAAGACAAGATTTTATTTGCATGGCAAAATCAGTGTGTAAGTGCTCAAAGATATGATAGTTCTTCAAATGCTACTTTTCTTGTAAAAATAATGAAAAATAATTAATAAATAAATTTAAATGCCAGTACAAATATGGTTTTAATTAAGAAGATGGTTTCTTACACTTCAGTTTTCAAATTTAACTATGAAGAAGCAATGAACTTGTCATCCCACTCTCTTTTCCTCTCATATGTAGTTACAGCCGAGGTCTGTATTTCAGTGATTCTTAAGGAGATTCATGACTGTCATATCAAAATGGTATCTATTGGGAGAAATGCCTGTCTAGAAAATCTATCCTAAGGAAACTTAAGGAACACAAGTTGATATGGCCTAATGAGGGAAGCTAATGACTAATTTTCACCCTCTATTTTAATAAAAAAGAAAAACCTTCTTATTTAAATGTGGGTTTTTTTCTCAAGAATTTTTTTTCATTTAAAGGAAACAATTTTTTTTCCAAAATTTTGTTTGACAGATAGTCCTTTCAAGATTTCTCTGTTATCTACTAGAAAGTCAGATGTGTTGTTATAACATACTGTCAAAGAAAGTTGTCTTTTATCTTTAACGTGTTTGGAGTGATCACAGAATCATAGACCATGCTGAGTTGGAAGAGACCCACCAGGATCATTGAGTCCAACTCCTGGCCCTGCGCAGGACACCTCAAGAATGACACCTTGTGCCTGACACTATTGTCCAAATGCTTCTTGAATTCTGTCAGGCTTTCTACCGTGACCTCTTCCCTGGGGAGCCTGTTCCAGTGCTAAGCCACACTCTGGGTGAAAAACTTCCCCAGGAGTCATTTTCATACTCTTAAAGATTACCTCCTGGATTAAACAATGATATAGGAAAAATCATTGCAGATATGTACATTTCACTAAAGAAAATATCAATACAATTATGATTAGTGCAGATTTAAAACATGATATATTCTACCTTATATTAGATGTGACTGCCTGAATTTAGTTGACACTTGATTAAATTATCCTTATTGAAAACTTAAGCTTCAAGTTTCAGCAAAACAGGGCTCATCTAAAATGCCATTTTCTAATATCTCACAGTCAAAAGATCCTCTACCTTTTAAATGTCTGTAATGAGTTGTTACTGAAAAATAGCTTTTTTTAATTGCGACTTTACCTGTTGCAATTCATATAGTGCCTTGTGTAGTTCCATTCTGAAAAATAAGATACGATGCAATCATGGTTATTCCCATGGAGTATTGCACTTGTCAGCCTGCCTTTAAAGTGCAAGTGTAAAGTTTTCTATTCAGATGACAATGTTAAGAATGGCTTCTATTTATAGGCAGCATTTATGCTTGCAGCACTTAGGTACAAGCACCTAGCACAAAGGTATTTAATTTCTGACAAAAATTTCTACTTAAAAGTAAGCAATATGTGTATAAAAATTCCAGTGTGATATGGAGCATACTATCAAACATTAAATCTTAAGAGGGTGTGTATAGAGTTCTAGCTTTTGCCTTGAATATTTTCCAAAATAAGAACTTATTTATTCACTTACTTATTCATTTACAGGACATTGATTATTTTTCCTGCAGCACTTTCATCTTTCATTTAGAAAGGAAGACTACATGTGTAAACCTTTAGACTACTTCCAGAATTCCAGGGAAAAAAACGGCGCTTCTCTTCTTTAAAGAGAGCCATGGAAAGTTTGTCCTTGTTCTTCACATTGACACAGCTGCCAGCTTGTAGCCACCTCTATTTAATTTTAACAAGTTCTGCTTCTTATTTGGGGGAGGGGAGTATTGGAATAAACCATAAGCTGAATCACAGCTATTAAAAAAAAAATCTAACACACAATAGAAATCAGTTATAAAAGATCTCACTGAGGGAGAAAAGGTTTTTTGGGTTTTTTTGTTTTTTTGGTTTTTTTTTATGAAGGAAAGATAATGCAAAGCTTTAATCTTTATGAAGGCTTTCTATGGATATGAAAGTGTGCTACATTTTTGTGTTGGTTTTTGTACTGAGACAGGCAGGTGGCTGGAAAAAGACTCAGGAGAGGTTAACACCTGTCTTTTCATAGCTTGAAAAATTCATGTTTCATCTTTAACTCATTTGAAATCTCAGAATGCTGAAAGCACTAGAATTTTCTCAGTCATTTCCCTCATAACAGGACTATGATGGAATCTGACGAACTATAGTCCCTATATGAGACCAATTTCTAGTGAGAATTATATACACATATAAATATGCTTTCTTCCATTGAATGTTCTCAATTCAAGTTAATTATTGACTTAAATAATATAAAGGTAAAATTTCCCTTATATATGTTAAGGTTTCTGAATTGTTTCTTCTCTTTTCTTCTCTTTTCTCTTTTCTTTTCTTTTCTTTTCTTTTCTTTTCTTTTCTTTTCTTTTCTTTTCTTTTCTTTTCTTTTCTTTTCTTTT
>VZTG01000845.1:505377-535463 GCA_013397845.1 Melanocharis versteri | reverse complement strand
TTTCTTTTTCTTTTTCTTTTTCTTTTTCTTTCTGTGAAGTATAAATGAAGCTGAGGTGAAAGATCCAGACAAATGTCAAGAAACTTTTTTCACATTGCTGTTAAGGATATCCCAGAACCTTAGAATGGTTTGGGCAGGAAGGGACAATTAAAGATTATCTAGTTCAACAGCATTGCCTGGGTGGTTTTCACTGTGTCAGGTTGTTCAATCCAGTATGACTGTGAATACTTCCAGTGATGGAGGATCCACAGCTTCTCTGGACAGCCTGTTCCAATGTCTCATCACCTTCTCTGTAAAGCATTTCTTCCTTACATCCAAGCAAAATCTACCGTCCTAAAGTATAAAAGCATTGCCCCTTCCACTGACACTACAGACCTTTCTAGAAAGTCTCTGTCTTTTTTTGCAAGCCCCCTTTGACCATTGAAAGGCAGCAATCAGATCTTTCCAGAACCTTCTCTTCTCTGTGCTAAACAGCCCCAACCCTCTCAACTTTTCTTCATAAGAGAGGTGTTCAAGACCTCTGATCACTGCAGTGGCCTTTCTCTGGGCCCACTAAATATACTGGCTGGCCACACTGTGTTTGCTGTGTCTTAGGATGAGGGTTGTGCTCCTGGCTGCCAGGGCACACATCTGGCTCACACTGAACCTGCCACATTCCTTTCTGCAGTGCTGCTTTCCATATATTCCTCTCCCAGTCTGTACTTATGCCTGTCATGAGTCCATCCTCTGTGTAGTTGGATGGCATTTCAGTTTGTTAAATTACTATTAATTGTCCAACGCTCCAGTACATCTAAATCCCTCTGCAAGGTATTTTGTCCCACCTCTCGTAGGACCATAGAAAGGTTTGGATTGGAAGGGACCCCAAATACCACACAGTGCTATGGGGACAACACCCAATATCAGCAGCAAACTTTTTAATGGTGCATTCAACTCCTGCATCCAGATCATTGAAACAAGTCCTGAGGAGAACTCGCCCTAGAACTGAACCCTGAGGAATGCTGCTGCTGACCAGTTGGCAGTCAGGTGTATTCCCATCCCCTACATTTTGAGCCCTGACCATAAGCTAGTCCTTCACCCAGTGTGGTTGGTAGAATACCATAATGTGTGACTAGTATAGAGACAGTATGTACAATATAGCTAAGAGAAGATATGATAGGTATGTAGTTTATAAATAGGATAAATATCCTATAATGTCTCTCTGTATGTGTGTGTATTTATACCAGGATGCATCAAACACAGCAGCACCAGCAAGTCAAAAGGTGATTATCTTGCTGTTTACAGTGTTGCTGCAACCTCACCTTGAGTACTGTGTGCAGTTCTGGGACACACAACTTGGGAAACTTCTTAAGGCACTCAAATGCATCCATAGGATGGCAACAAAGCTGGTGAAAAGGCTGGAAAGAATGTCCAGTGAGTAGCATCTGAGGACTTTGGGATGGTCTGATTTGGAGAAAAGCAGGGCGAGGGATGACTCCCTCGCTCTCTACAGCTTCCTGGAAAAGGAGTGGAGAGGGAGGTTCTTGTCTCTCGTTTCTGGTGTCAGGACATGAGAATGGTTTAATGATGTGTCATAGGTTGTTCATACCAGACATTATGAAATGTTTCTTTACCTCAAAGGCAGTGGTTAAACACTGGAACAGGCTTCTTAGAGAAGTGGCTGATGCCCCAAGCCTGTCAATATTTAAGAAGCATTTGGACAATGCCCTTAATAACATGCTTTGATTTTTGGTCAGCTCTGAAATGTTCGGGCAATTGGATGGCATGATCATCGTAGGTCCCTTCCAACTGCATATTCTATTTTATGCTATGCTGTGGTATATGTGCACTACATGCATTGCATATTTACTATATACTGTACTCTACTACATATGTATATGTACTATAGTAAAACATATGTTATATATTTTTATGTGTGACTTTTGGAAGATGAAAAATATGCAGAAAACTGTGACAGAAGGTTGTCCTTATAGTCTTAGAGTGTATCAAATGATGCAAAGAAAAGTTCATTGTAACTTCCAATTTGCTGCTTTTTGTGTGGTATTTAAATCTTCATTATGGAGTAGATAACGTTGGCCATGAATAAATGTTAAAGGGAACAAGCAGCAGTGGATGCTTTAATTTCCTCAGTCCAAGACCACGTGGGTGGAACAGAAAAGAACTGAGGAAGTGATGTTCTTTCCTGTAGCCACTTGTACTGCAGTAACAGGAACAACAATGCTGAGCTGCATAGACCATTGATTTAGGGAAATAGTGGTCATTTCTTGTGTTCTTCTGTTCTTGTTCTTTCTCCAAAGATGACTAATCAAGTCCATAAGTGAATGACTAAATTAAACCCTTTGATCATATTTTCAGGAAAGTATATAATTTTGTGATTTCTCTTTTCCCCCACAAAGTACATGTATGCCCAAATCCTGTGATACATGGTCCTATGAGGTATTATGTGTAACTTACAATTAATTCTTCTCACTATAGCTTTTAAGGATACAACATATGGAATAGAATTAACATGAAAATACTTATTTACGTCTATAAAAATCTCCACACTGCAAAAAAATATATTATGAATACCACTAATTTTCTGGCTTTCACTTGAGCCCTGACTTCTAAAAAAAAAAAAATAATGTGTACAAAACTAAGCATATGTGTACTCTGCCATGTAAAAAAAAAGCAGGAGGGACCTATTTGTGGTCAAATGACACTGCTATCTCACACTTTTTCTCTTATATTCCTTTTGAGAAAGTCTAAGCAGTATCTCCTGTAGACATACCTGATTTGTAAAAAAAGTTAGTCAGAGGGGCTGGAACACAGACCGTAAACATGCAATCAGCAAAATAGTGAAGATGATCAGATGACCAGTGCTTCAGCTTGTTTCCTGGCCATGCGTTAGCTCCTACTGCAGATGTAGACCAAGGGATTTGTTCTTTCACAGTCCTTCAGGGATACAGGGAAGAAAGGTGTTGCATGAAAGGCTTATTTCTAGGCCAGACATAGTGAGGTGTTTGGGTAGTGACACTGAAGCAGGGAGTCCTAGACTCCTGTCTTAGTCACCAGACTATACATCATTCTTCCTGTATAAAATGTTCAAAATTTCCTGTCTCTTGTCTTATTCTGTTTTTTCTCACTCTCTATCCAACAGCTCTATATCTTTACTTTTTCCTTAGCTTGTTTTCAATCCCTGTTTTATGCCACATAGTATGCAAAATTGTGTAGACACTTTAATCCCTATCGATATTCTGCAAGGCAAAGAAATTATGGGCAGATTTTAATATTCAGTCCCTTTCTAACTTCATCTCAGACAAGGTGGAAACTTATCACTACAACTACTAAGTCTCTAAAACTCCCAGCAATGAATGTCACAGACAGGAAGATGGAGTTTCACTGATGTGCAGAAACACAAATTAATGATGATTCCATGGAAGCGTCTGTGAGAATGAAAAGAATACTTCTCCTCTGTGCCAGTGAGAATTGAGATCCCACTAGTTATGGATTCTCCCGTCACTTGGATACAGAGGATGTTCTCTTCACCAGCACCCAAAGGAAAGACATATTCAATGTGAGTGTTTCCCTTCCAGAAGCTACAGTTTACACACAAAGACAGCATTAGGCCTTCATAGCTGTCCAGAAAATCCAGCATATCATCTCTTAGCACTTTTTCACATTTCATTTCAACTAGTTGACAAGACAAGTATGAACAGTTTTAGTCTAAATTTGTAAAACATAAAGCAGTTCTCTTGTCATGAGTGGAAGTGCTAATGAAAACATATAAACTGGGAATGTGAGATTGCCTGGAACTGTTTACATAGAAAAAGAGACATGGCTATTGTATCTGTTTTATATCCCTCTCCACTACATAAACACTCACCCTGACTTCTAACACAGACATAAATAAAAGAAAAAAAAAAGAAAAAAAAAAAAAAAAAAGGTGACCTGCATTTTCAAGCACTACTAACTAGTGAATTTAATGTGAGCACCCTGAACAAAGTTTTTAGCAGCTGCTGGCAACATTATTAGACTACAACTAAATTTATGACTAGGTATGTAGAAAAATCCTAGTTGAGTTACAAAGGCAGAGAGAAATAAGATGATTTAAGGCTGAATTAGTTAAGAAGAGTAAATTAGAACAGACCCATCTGAAGTAAACAGGAATTCAGTGGAAAGTCATCTCTCACAAGATATACCATTCCATTTTATACTTTCAGTTTCTAGCTGCTAGCCAACCTCAGAAATCTTATGCATGAAAAATATACTCATCATCATCGATTTTACTCTCCTTAACTTCCATGTCCAATTTATTTTTGTTTTCTCTTTTCTTCCATTATTTTTTCTTCTAATAACAAATACTGCATTCTTTACGTGTACAATGTCAAGGTTAGAGGACTTTCAGTACACAGCGTGTATTCGTTTCAGGCCAGCCCTTTGTAGTTCATCTGCAGATTGCAGAATCAGACTGCTTGTGTTACCCATGAAAACCACAATAGAGAAAATATTTCAGCCTGCAAAGCTATCGATATCTCTGTATAAAAAGGTGTAAGATTCATCAGATTTCAAATGTGTGAAAACTCATGGGCTGACATAAAGACAATTTAACAGGTAAACCAACAACTGGCACATGCCAGGAAAAAAAAAAAAAAAAAAACAACATGGAATTAATCCACTGCTTTCTCTGGGCAGGTAGGTGTTCAGCCATCTCCAGGAAAGCAGAGCTCCATCATGCATAACAGTGACTTGGAGAAGCAAACTTCATGACTCTGAACATTCTCCCCTTCTCTGCATCTCCCCCAGCCTTTATTGCTTGGTCATTTGGGCTCAGCTGTCCCAGCTGTGTCCCCTCCCAACTTCTGCGCCCTCAGCCTACTCACTGGCAGGATGAAAAGCAGAAAATGTCAACTAAGAAGAGAATTAAATCTATTCCGGCCCAAACCAACACAGTTGGACTTAAGGCCTCTTTGAAACAAAGAGATTTTTTTTGTTGTCTTTGAAACAAAAGAGTCATCTACATTTCCAAGCCAGTTCTACCCTGCTGTAACCCATCAGTATTGGTTTGAAGAGCATCAGACAAGATTTCAGTCCAGACACTGGTCCTGAGGAGTGAGAGAAGGAAAATGAGACATTTTGGAGATGCATGTATTGCTGTTGCTTATGTCAGTCAGTGACGAATTAACAATGAACTGTGAAATCATGTCTCTGAGTTATAATAACAACTTAATTTCACGATTCTATTCATTAACCTTCTAGCTGTAAAGTTCCCAAAAAAGCAGAAAATGATAGTGCATTCTGTAAAACATCATTAATTCTGTAAAAAATTTTGGTTAGGTCTGTAAGAAAACGTGTCAAAAGAAGCAAAGCATGGACATGTGACTGCTATTTGTTCTATCTACCTAGTGTTAATTTTTCCATATAAACTTCAATGGAATGTAAAATATTGATCATTACTGGCGTACGGTGGGAATATAATTAGTGTATTTTTGGTTTCTTCCAGATGTGCAGCTAGTTAGAAAATAATAAAAAAAAAAAATCAGTAACAAAGAAAAATAAAAGTTTATTCTTTTGTCTTAAAAGGAATCTTGTTCCTGTCTTCAAATAATCAAATCCGTTAAAGTTTTTAATTTTATTTTATTTTCAGTGGATTTGGGAAATTCAAAATAGCATGCTACCGTGTAGTATTGAGTACTTAGAGAATATATTAAACAATGTAATATTGTGATAATACCAAATCTTCATAAATATATGTCTCTGTTAACAATCTCCTAAAAAGACAACTATGACATGAGAGATTGATTTTTCTCCACAGGTTTGTTAAAAAAACTGTCACATACTCAAGATTTTAGAGTGCAAATGCAGCATGAAAGCAATGACAACAAGAAATAGGACCAGGTCTTATATCTTTTCCATTAGTTTATTGAAATAAAGATCAGTGACCCAGATCATGACGCAAGGAAAACTTGTGAGGCCAGCCCTGTTCTATACCATCATAATAATCATAAAAACAAACAAACAAATAATCAGAATGCTTATTTTTTTTCTTGACATATCTCTTGCTGAATTAATTTTTATACTTCCTCTTAAAACTTTTGTAACACAATTTCTGATAATTGTTATCAAAATAATTTTTCTGATGCAAAATGTTTCCTGTATACTTTTGCACTTCTAAATTGTTTATGATTGTTCTACCCCATGATATGACCTTTGGTTTCTATTTTAGTCAAAGTATGAATATTTAATTCTAGAAGTCATCATATCATGAAGTCTTCTATCAAAATCTAAATATATTCTAAAGCTTTGTCGAGTTATTTACAGATTTCCTCCAGACAGACAATCTGATATTGCATTAGCTTTTCTTCACCTCATAAGAAAATGTGTATTTGTTCCCAAAAACAATTGATTACGTCTCTTATTTCTCTGGAAATATTTTCTGCATTATTTTACTGTATGGCTAGATATGATTTAGAAATTACGACTGGCAACAATTTAGCGAAACTGTTAGTGACCCATTAGATGTCATCAATAGACTATAAAGCTAAAAGTTTCTATTAACAGTTCTACAAAAAAATTATGGTCCTGTATTGGTCCTTGTTCATTCATGTACATACGAGGCATGATCACAGAGAGGAACAGTTTAAAACCAGAATGATTTATATCTTTGTCAGCAGAAAGTGAAGCAACATTTTTCTTTGTATGTTAAACCTGTAAGGTTCTAAATAATTCATTCTGAACTACCCTATATATATTTTGAAGAACATCATACACGTTACCTCTGAATTTTACTTCAAAAGGGCAGACTGCATATTTGAGCTGCAACTCATAGAGTATCATTTGTGTTAAATTTTATATAACATGATGGTCATGTCTATTTTTTGGGGTTTTTTTGATCATGAAATTAAAATCATGTCCAGCAGGATATTAGACCAGCAGGATGGGAATAATGGCAGGGGAAAAATACATAAAACAGATGTCATTTCTGAAATATTTCATTCTATCTTCTAAAACATGAAATAAAATTGAAGCACCAAAAGCTTACCACTGCTGCAGTTTCTTTATATGCTATTTTCTAAAATACAGTGGACTTTGTGTCCACTGAGATTGGAAGAAGCGGTTGTGCAACTTCTAACATGAAAGCAGAAACAAATGAAAAGGATTTAGACTGTAGTTATAAGTAGAAAGAAAACCTCAAACAAATACAAAGACAATGAAAAAGGAACCACCATCACAAATACCAAAAGTCATGCAGGGAGGATCTTGAAACATTATCAATGTTTTGCACAACAGACCACCTCTCTACTGAAGAACATGGCTGTCATCACGTTAGGACCCCTGGAAACACCATAAGAATGAGTGCAGCACCAAAGAGAAGGGTAAATCCTAGTTTTACCTATTCTAGAGTGACACTTTGTTCTAGAATATCAATTTTCTGTATAAAATTATTTTATCAAGTTATATTATTGTAACTGGACTCAAGATAACTGGTTTAGTTACATTAGATTTTTAAAATTTTAGCTCAGCTAACAATAAATTGCATGTCCATGTACAAAGTGTGTTAAATTTTTTCCCTATATAAAGTTATGAGTATACAAGGGACAATGACTTTCATTGTGAGAAGGCAATTAAAGTAAATAGTTCCATGAACAACATCTCTTTCACCAAGGTCTAAAATATCTCAACTAAAAATGTAAACTGTCTGGAACCAAGATTAGTCACTCTTTCTGTAAAGAGACTTCAAGAGTTTTCTTCCTCTGAGCTGTTCCTGATATTTTTGTTTATTGTTTACTTCCCAGCGGATGTGGCAAATTCATTCTTTGGAAATGACAGGGTGCTGCAATCACAGTTAAATCAGAAGCTTGGAGTCTTTTTTTATTAATCCAATTTCCTATGGAAACACAATTTATGATATATCCCTGTTTGTATGTCTTTGTGATAATTTCCCTCACCAGCAAAAATATTAACCACCTTTGTTAAATCAGTAGAGATCTCAAATATATTAAATATGGTGCAAGTTTCCTAAAACTTGATAGAATTTTGCAAAATTTTGCTGCCTGCCCTAGTCAACACTTTGTAATACGTAGCACTAAGCTGCAATTTTTTCTCTTACAATTTACATATTTAAGCAGAGATATCAAATTTACATCCTACTGTGGTGGTATTACCACAGCAGACAAGGGGGAACAGATTCAAGCTGAAAGAGATTAGATGTTAAGAGGAAGTTCTTTGCTGTCAGAGAGGTGAGGCACTGGAACATGTTGCCCAGAGAAGTTGTGGATGTCTCACCCCTGGAGGTATTCAAGCAGGGGGGTTGGAACTAGATGATCTTTAAGATCTCTTCTGACCTTGGACAGTCTATGATTCTATGATCTGCCTCTGAGTGGGACATCTCTCAGAGCGAACAAATTCTCAAGTTTGCTATGCTTGGAGGACCACTGCCAAAAGGTGGCAACTGAGCCAGGGCTGATATCCCCAGTGCTTCAACCACTAAGAAGATGCAAAGACATCTGATGTAAGTAATTCAGTGAACTCAATTTTTCACAAGTATATACCTTGCCCATGCTCCTTCGGGTCTGTCTGGGTCCAAATGTGAATATACTATGGAATATGTTCTATGAACGTTGCCATTTTAGACTCTAAAGTACGTTAGTTTTGTAAGTAAATTAGGCCTATAAGTGAGTTACTGCTATGCTATAGTAAATTCTATAAAATCTTTTGTTAAATTGTTTAATTTAGGCTATGGATTAAGTGCTTTTAAATTTAAGTACTGTTAAAACCTTTAGGCCTAAACCACTGATCAATTCTGGGGCTAGGTTTATCAAGGGGGTCCACTCTGAACCTGGTGACTCAACAGTAGGCCCCCCTTCTTCTTTTCTATACTTATCCTTTCCCATCTGTGCCCTTTTTCTATCCCCAGAGTCCACATAGATAATTTTATATTGATTTTAATTATAGATTGATTATTTTAAATTTTTATCTGATGTTTTTCTCTTTGCTTTCGCCATCTAGTAAGTAGTAGAGTGGACCTCGCCAAAGAACTTTGTCACACTCTCACTTTTATATTAAACCTGCTTCTGCCTATACCTTTGCTGGTCATTCTTTGAATGACCTAAAATATTAATTCACAACACGTGCCAAAGAGAATATCAAGGCTTCTCCAGTCTCTGTATCTAATCTTTGGTACCACTCCTGTTTAGAGTACTTTAATTTTGTTCTGTTTGTTTTTTAGCTTGATACTTTGGTGAAAATCTAGGATTTCTTAGAGGAATTAGTCTTTTTATTACAAAGATATTCTGTGCCATCTGACATCCAATGAATGTCATAATTTATTTTTTTCCCTCTTAAGATGAGTCTGAAGGAATAAAACATTGCATCTTTAGATATATGTAATACAACATTAACCAAAGGAATTGACTCTAATGCTAGAGTCATATATGTTAAGAAAATGCTAAATGTTTAGTTAATATTAAAAATTCATACGGAAATGTTATTACTATTTCCGACAAAAGTTAACTTTGCAGATAAGTGACAGAAAACAGACATCCAACTTGGATTCTTTCCCCCTCTGTAACACCCATCAATCACAGAGATATTTAATTTTGAGGATGGGAATACCTCAGTCTTTAAATGTTTTTATTTGATCTTACATCATTGAAGAAAATGCAAATCTTGGTTTTGATTTTAATGAGCACAGATGTTCACCAACTGCAGAGAAATAAATTAGTTAAGTTTTCCATCTAATGCAGATGTGTCACCTTCCTAATTCTGCCACCAAAACAGTTGTCTGCTTTGTATATATCAGAAGTAGATAGAATAAGACTATGGAAGCTGCTGTTTCTGAAGTCTTGAGATGTAAAAATACCTCACTTATGGCTTATTCCCAGCCTGTGATGGAAAAATTCTTTTTATATGCAACAGGATTTTTTTTTTTTTTGCATAAGCTCCAAATAAGCAAAAGTATTAATAAAACCAAAATAATACCAGTAATATTTTGTAACTGGATACATATATGCACTATGTAATTGAGAATTCATTATATACTACTGGTCATAAAACAATCAAAAGTTAGCCTTATCCTCTAAAGCATGAGTCAATAAAATTATATTTTCATTACAGGCTCTATTCTGACCCCTTAGAATAGTGCTTTCCACTACCTTATTCAGGCAATCATCTGAAGATTTTCAACACAGGTGTTTCTGTTTCAAAAGGGATGACAAATTTAGAATTAATCCTGATCTTAGTGTTTGCTATCAGAGAACACCCCCAAACCTTTGAAGCAAACGTATAGAAAACCCATCACAGAGTTTATTTAAAAGCATTTATGATCAGCTTTTGTTTGTCGCATCCGCCTGTCTTGCCTCATTTTTGATTTTTATATTTTATTCAAAATATATTTTTATTGCATCCATTGCAAAAATATCAAGATTATTAACGGAGTTATAGTGAATTCATATAAAAGAAGAAAACCAGTTTTAGTGCTGGTAGAGTATGTGCAATTTGGTTATAATTTTTGTATTGAGTGTATTTCTTTACAGTTATTTTACAATTCAGTATTCCTTCTTATTTCAATGCTGACAGCCAGACACAGAATTTGTCCTCTCGCTTCTGCCTTCTAATTAGATTAACTGAATCTCGCAGAAAAACTGGCAGTGTGCCATATTCTGAGATTTTAATATTAATTCACTATAGGGTGTCCTGCTTTATCGTCAGCCCCACTGCTCCGAGCGTCTCATCGCACCTTGGACCATCACCAGGGGTAGCTAATGAAATTTCTTTAAGACCTTCCATCATACCAATGTCATATTTACTTGTCATTTATTTGAAAACCATTCAACAATTTGATGCCTGATTGCTTCTCTGAGTGTGAACTCTTAGGCTGCTGATACAATTAACTTTCTATAGGCCTCTTCAAACAGATCTACTTTTCTGGAAGTGCCTACGTTTTACAAAACAGCCACAAATCTTAAGAGGTGACCCTTTCTTGAGAACCAAAAGTAGATAGTTATCACTCTACAATCTTAGATTTTTATTGCTTTTTATAAAATGTGGGACACACTTTGGTATAAGTTTAGTATTACTCAAATATTGCTATATTACCTACAGACACGAAATTCCGTAAGTTACCAGAGCTATTGTTCCATGTTCATTTAATGTGAAGGTTATTATGAGCTGTATCAGAAACACTGCTGTGTTGGGTTTGCATGTGTGTCAAGGCTGTCAGGGGTAGGAGGATGATCTCTGGTCTGTGGCAGACAGAGCCAGTTCCAGCTGGCCCCAAACGAGTCACCACAGGGCACGGCTGAGCCCCTCAGCCAAGAGGGTGGCATCTCAGGGAAAGCATTTTTGAGAAAGGTCAGAAAATGCCACACAGACAGAAGAGGAGGAAAAATTAAAGTAAGAAACTGTTCTGTGAACACTAATGTCAGAAAACAGAGTGGGATCTGCAGTCTGTGGCAAAATCCCTGATGGAAGGGATACTCTCCTTTACCTTGTGAAGGAGACTGTTAGAGCAGGTATTCCCTTGGAAGAGCACACAGAGGAGAAGAAAATCACTGCAGCCTGTGGAGGACTGCACACAGGAGCAGTTGGATATTTCCAAAAGGAGATGATAGCCATGGAGACCTGAATTGGGAGCAGATTTTCCTCCTGAAGAAGCTGCACCCAATGGGAAGAGCCTGCACCAGACTAGAATAGCAGAAGAGAGAAACTGCTGTGTTCCAGCCATACTGCTCCCTTGTCCCTTCCTGTGCTGCTCGAGGTGGGGAGAGGATTTGGCAATAGCAGAGTAAAGTTGTGCCTGGGAGAGGGTAGAGGAAAAGTGGGCGTTCGATGTTTGTCTTTCTTTCTCACTACCCAAATCTATATTAACTGGCAAGAAATTGAAGTCTGCCAAATTGAGACTGTTAAGATATCTTGCTACCTTTATCTCAACCCATGAGCTTTCTCATCCTATTCTCTCCTCCTGTCCCACTAGAGAGAGGGAGTGAAAGGGCTGCATGGGAGTTTGGCCCTTAGCTCTCCACAACTGTTTTTGTTAACTGTATAATTACTTGAGTCGAATAGTAACGGCATTAAAAAACAGAACCTTGATGTGATTTTTATTCACTGGCTAGTTCCAGATATCTACAATTTAGAAATCTGCATCTGAGCAGTCTCCTTCATAATCCATAGAGAAAAATGACCATATTATTATGTGCTTTCTCTGATTTATTATAGTAATCTTCTTCATAGTAAGATAAATCACACCATCCTTTCTATTGATTTGACGAAATGTTTGTAAACTCGAATTCAAATTATAGCGATGCTACTGGACCTTATGTCTCTCAAAATTTATTTCTTTTTTCATGTGATTTCCTAATGAATATTGTCTGATTTGCCATAAGATATTTTTAAGAAACATAAAATAATTCTGAATTTTCACAAAGCTCTCCAGATATGAATTTCAGCAGAGACTTGCACTTCTGGTTTACTAATATCTTGATTTTCTCTACTGTGAGATGCCATAAAAAGCTGCTAGATTAAATATGTCTGAAATATGTACGAAGCTAAAAATGCTGATGCTCTCCATTTGTGGAGATAAAATCATCTAAGTATTACAAGTGCCTTATGTTTGCTATGTATCAAAGCAAGTCTGGGGTAGAAGGAGGCTAGTGATTAAACACATTAGATAACATATAATAGGACAAACAGTTCTGACAACAGTGCTGATCTATGAAGACTTGGCTCATTGCATTATCCCATTAGCTGTACTAATAATTATAGGGATATCATAGCTTAAAAAAAAAAAAAAAAAAAAACAAACCTATGAAAAATCTCAAACAGTTGTTCTTAATTTTGAGGAACTTTAAGATACAGCTCCACAGTCAACTAAATCCTTATGACAGAGGAGTTCATATTAGGGTAGAGCTACTGAGAAGGAGGCGATGCATAATATGACATATCCCCAGAGAAATGCTAGAGAAACAGAAACATCAGGCACATCTGTCCAGCCAGAAGTGCACATCTGCAGACCCAAGAACACCATGAAAGAGCATTCTGCGGTTGAAGACAAACCTGGCGTCGAACTCCTGTACGTCTGTCATCCTGTATTTTCTGGAAAAGGGCTCCTTCGTGCTTTTCAAGGCAGAGGTAATCAGACATGCTGTCATACAGGATGCAAGTCTACCCCTCACAGATGTTCCCATGAACTGTCTTCCCTAAGATCTTTTTTGTCAATGCAATAAATCTGTCCCTCCTCCTTTAGTTGACAGCATTGCCGTTTAGTAGTATTGAGGAGGTTTCTTAGAGGTGGTGGAATCTATTAAACAGAAATGCTAAAGATATTATGGCTACCACTTATGTATGACATCTGGCACTCTACCACGTAAAATGTTGGACCTCAGAAAATTCTTTTTCAACCACTCCTTTTCAGAATTGAAACAATATTTAGGGTCTCATGTCTCAGATTTCTCTTTTTTTTCAGAAGCATAATGTAATGCCAGCATTTGCAACCAATCTTTTGACAGTTCACTAAATACAGTGCTCTTAAATGAACATAAAAAATACATTCAACCAAACAAAATTATAAAATATGTTGATCTCCCCCAAAATCTGCTGCTCTCTGTAAAGTAAATCAGGATTATATTATCAAAGAATGTTCTACTATAACATGTGGAGTTGCTTTTTTTTCAATGATCTCTTTTTCACCTGAAGTTACTATGAATATCAAAATTTGACATATCAGCTTCTCTTCCTTATATGGGCCTTTAAATTATCCTCTTCATTCATCCAAAGGTCTAAGACTGGAGTCAACACTTCAGTTATGTCATTCTCTCTCTGGAAAGTTTTCCAACACTTACAACACCTCAGAAAAGTTGAAGCAATATTTTTCCCCTAGCTTCGTTCAACTCAGTATCCCAAAGCATTACAGATGACATTGTCGCTCTTCTTGAAGCCCTGTACTACAGTTATATGAACAAACAGGGATGAGCTGACTACACAGCAGTCAGTTCGTGTCACAGATCTTGTCTCAGTTTCCTAATATATGTTATTTATCTTGAACTATGATTCTAAGATTCCCACATGGCTAAGAGACTCCCGTACTGTCTCCACGACTATTCCATTCTCTGAAAAAATGCTGGAGAAGAATGACTTCTTTTACTTGAATTACTCAGGGTAATTTCTCAGAGTAATTAATCCTTTTTTATATTTCACTTTAGACGTAATCCAGACCGAGAACACAATGTTTATTAGGTTCTAAACTGATCATGAACAACAAAGTGGTTTCCCAAGAAATAAACATACCAAGTTTGGTCTTTCCTTACTTTAAGGAAAATTTCATATCAGTTTAAAATGTTGGGGAGGGCAAAACAAACAAACAAACAATCAAACAAACAAACAAACAAACAAACAAAAACAAACAAAAAAATGAAACAGGGGAGGGAGAAACCCAACCCTCCAAAAAATTTGATAAACAAAGATTTAGTTGAGAAAAATTCAGTTCCTGAAATAAGAAGTAGGTCAGGGCTCACGCTCTGAAGTTGAACATCCAGTTCAGCATATTATAACAATAAATGCTAGGAAGGATATAAATTTATAAACTCACTTCCAAAATTCCAGGAGTATATCTTACCTTGTGGGTGAAGGGTGAATCTATACAACAATTATAACAGCAATTATATAAACACATATTCTTTGCCGCATAACAACCCTAGATTCTATGAAGTTCAAATCAAAGGATTGCCTGAATGAAATATAACTCTGTACCTAGAATTAGTAGAAGTCAATTTTTACTATTTCTCTACAGAAGATGGAAGAAATAAGCAAAAAGTTAAAAAGTGTGTTAGAGAGATGTATCAAAGAGCTATCATTGGGATTAAATAATTGCTGATAATTAAACTTAAAAAAACCCACAAACATCAAATTTCATTGAATTCAAATAACTTAAAATTTAATCAGTTCAAATGACAGCCTTCTTGGGCTGTACTTTTTGCATTACAATTCAAATTACTTCATTTAGTAATATAATTTTCTGGTGATTAAACCTGTTTGCTTTAGAAAACTGAGTTTGTGACTGAAGGACATCTTTACAAATTTGCGTTAATTAAATATAAGAAAGATGACTGAAACTGTAATCATGAAGGAGGAAAAAAAATAAAGAAGACTTTATGGTTGACATTGATAGTATCTGGAGCTGGAATGGAAATATTTATATCTGATGTACTCCAGTGTTACAATTGCTGGCTAGTCTTTTGTCAGAAGATAAGAGCGGAGTGCAAAATTTTTAATTGATGTGAAAAATGGTGCCAGAAATTGTAGAAATTAGGAACGGAGTAAATAAGATATTTTCTAAACCCTCTCTGCTCTGTTTTGCCACAGTAAATTTCAGGAGTCGCTTACACCTGTTGTCTTGTATTTTAGAACTCCTTATTTCCTGCTCTGGACATGAGAAATATGATTGCCTACAGAATTAATTCCTGTTTTCATAAATCTCTGTGCCCTCGTGATGTATGACTGAGCTGTGATACTCCTCCTTACTGCTATAACCAATACTAGCAAATTAATACCTTGGCAAACTCGTTTTTCTATGTACTGAAAGTCTCAAAGGTAAAATAAGTACTTTCATTACCACACCCACATTGTGCAATCCACTTTGTATAGTTCCAGGGAACTATTGAAATTACAAACAGGACATGTACTGAACCTGGTTAGGATTGCAGCAAAGTGAATTCCATTAGAAACCTCTTTGATACTCACATCCTTAATGGACAATTTCTCTGTTGTACTGTATTTTCAAAAATTATCTTGTATGATAACTACTGATGCTGCCTAACTTTTGCTTGTAATGAAATATCTAATCATTCAAGAAGATGAAGAAATGAAGCAAATAATTTTCATAGCATGTANTAGTTTCTATTTATGTTTCAGCAGTGGATAAGGGCTGCATGTGTATGTAGCAAGCAGCAGTAAGTGTTTTTATTCTACAGACAGAAGACAGAAAACAGATGAGAAAATAATTACTACACAAATACAAACAAATGGAAAACAGAGGAGCAGTGTACTTTTTACAAAAACATGGTTCTTGCCTCTTGGTTCTTTCTTTTGTGGAAACTACAGTCATTTGAATGAGCAAGATCAAAGCTTGTAGTAGGGCTTTGCTGCCCTGTTTAAATGCAGTCTAATGATTAGAGGCTGAGCAGTGATGATGGAAAGGGGACTTTCAGGGAGTTTCCTTTTAAGGACTTGAACAGCTAAAACTTTCACATGAGAAATTTAAAGCACTCAAAAATACAAAATCAGAATGATATATCTGCTGATCACAACCTTATTTCTAAGGAAGGCAATTTAGACCAGCAGCTATGATTACCATTCTTAGGATGGCTTCTAGACTGTAATGCAGATATCGTAAAAATTATTTTCTAAATGTAAATATTACTATTGTTACTTGTATAAGAAAAAGCCAGAAATTCTAATAAAACTATCCCTCGGAACTGTTCCTGACCACATGAAAAATTCCATGTTCTGTAAGACAGATATGGATCTGTGGTCTCAATTTTTTCGAGCTGTATACCCCTTAGCAAGTTACAGTTACAGCAGAAAATAACATTCTAACTGTGGGAAATGAATGCCCTGTCTTTTGGCCAATACTACAATGATAAGGAAATATAAAAGTTCTTTATCATACTGTTTGTTCAGTAGCAGAGATTTTGCATCATCTTCCCACAATTCCAAGGTTTACATCGGACTTTCACAATTACATTGTGTCAGTAACTTCACGGAACCTTTCTCTGGGCCTGAGTGGTCTGGTGTCAGCTAGAATTGATGATTTTTCAGCCAGTGATAGAAACACTTAGGCACCTGGTTGCATCACAGCAGTGTCTGCATGTAAGCCAGACATCTAAACAGGATTTATGCATAAGCAAGGTAGACACTTAGGCATTTAAATCAGATGACTCCTAAATAAATACTTCATAGGAATCTTTTTTTTTTTTTTTTTCTGTTTCTTTGTTTGTTTGATTTTTTTTTTTTGATTAGTTTGTTTCTGAGGATGAATAAGGTGCTGAGCAAGACAGGTAGCATTCCTGCTTGCAGTTCTGAATGTCTCACTTTGAGAATGTCCAGACTGCTGAAAATTCACCATCTATTCATTGTCAGGAAAACACGAGCATTTAAGTTCATGATGAAAGCATTGTTAGGAGATAACTTAAGGAAGTTCATGAACTGCCAACTTAGATATCCTTTATTTTCATACCAGAACTGAAATACTTAAGAATTCTTTTTAAAGCTTCACAATCAAGTGACTCTTTAAACTCAGAAGATCCAATTAACTAACTAGTAAATATTAAGAGGATTTTTGTTCTCTAAGTGGGTAACCTCTAATAGGGCCTATAAATACTGAAATGAAAGAAAGAACAGAGGTCAAACTACAACCTGAATATTAAATTGCATGTCTTCCTGTGACATTGACTTTTCTAAAGACGTTTCACTGGAGGAGCTTGTAGAGATAAGAGTTTTGCATTTCACAGAGTCACAGACTAGTCTGAGCTGGAAGGGACCCACAAAGATCATGAAGTCCAACTCTTAAGTCAGTGGTCCACACAGGGATCAAACTCACAACCTTGGCATTATTAGCACCATGCTCTGACCACTGAGCAAATCTCAGGGCTTCTTCATGTCCTTGTGGCAGTGCTAAGTCAGAGTGAACAACAGAGGGAATTTTTTTCATTCATCCACCCTTTCAAAAAAAATAAGTCAAATGAAAAATTAGACTAAATGACCTAAACACTAAAAGAGTAACCTATGCAAGAGAAACAAGAAACCCTCACCCACCAAATCCTCTCTTGTTGTTTTGACACTTTTCCAAGCTAATATTTTGAGATATCTCTCTCAATTCAGGAATATTTCAAAATATTTGCTAGTGCACTTTTTTTTTTTTCTTTTTTGAAAATAAACATTTGTTGAATAAATGAGGCAAGAAACTTTTCTTTTATCTGAATGCAACAGTGACTGACTTCAAGTCTGAAATCAGGATGAGTTGTAGTGCTTCTATAATTCCAACCTGGCTGTTTTCCATAGAAGTAACTGACATTCCTTCAAGTCATTCAAGATATAAAATTGCATATTATGACAGCTCATGCTGAGATCCATTGATTAATATATTTGGACACAGCTAGACCTTTGTGACTTTGTTTTCCATCAGTTTGAGATGGAATAAAACAACTAGCACTTATATTGCCCACTACTTTTTAAGGAAAAAAAATCCTAGACTTATGCTAAAGAAAGGCAACTTCCCAAAGATTTTAAACTCCTAAACAATGTTTTAAAATTAAAAAGCTCCTGTAAATACTACTGACAATTTTTTCTTAGATAAAGAAAGTCCTGGGATCAGATATCATCAGATATTATTCCGAGTACTGAAAAGATAGTATAGCGTCATCGTTCTCTAAAAAGGTACAGATGATAGAATTTTCTCCATCAAATTAATAAACTCAACTCTGTTGCTGGCTGCTGTTAATTCAAGAGCACTTTATCTTCGTGGGAAAAAAGAATGGCAATTATTTCAAAGGTTACATGTTAAGGAAGATATAGTGATGAATAGGATGCTGACTATATGGAATCAGCTTTAGAAAGGAATTTTGTGAACTGTGGCCATAGATAACGAGAATTATATCATCTTGCCAGCTAGAGATGTTCTGTTATGAAGAATGATTAATGTTTTCATGTTCCAAACTCCGCCATTTGTCCATTCCTTCAAGATCACATGGTTAAACTTGGAAATGGAGACCAAAAATGTAGACAATTGTGTTTGGTACATTGATGGCTCTTTAGACCCTCCTGGAAGCTTCCTTCAGGATCTAGGCTTTAATGCAAAGTAAGTTTTATAAATGTCTAGATTCTTTTATTATGGCAAAATGTTTGCAGGGGTTTAAATTTGGACCATACACTTTTGACTCAAAATTTCTAGAAATCAATCTAGAAAGAACAAAAGATTGATTTAATAAATCCTTAAAATCTGTGACAAGGATTTCCAGTTACTCTACTAATTATCGTTTTTAAATAATGACTGAGTTCTAGTGATGAGGCAAGTTTAATCTAGAAAAAGAAAAAGGGAAGTAAGGAAGAAGACAGACAAGGTGGTTCTGATACATCTGAATGAACATCACAGAAGATTTAACAAGGGAGGTGATTTAAATGGCAAGGGATAGATGGATGCTAGACCACTTGAATACTCTGAAAGGCTGAAGTGAATTAAANAAATAAATCTCTGAAGACACTGAATGTTTTTGTTTGGTTTTTTTGTGTTTTTGTTTTTTTTTTTTTTTTTTTTTTTTTTTTTTTTTTTTTTTTTTTTTTTTTTTTTTTTTTTTTTTTTTTTTTTTTTTTTTTTGAATGGCCAGAGTTTTGGGTGACAGATTGCAGGCTTGAAGATATTGTAAGTGTTCTGTGACGTGACTGTCAAGAAATGTATTCTAAATGCTGCTGTTAACTGCAGGGAATGCCAGCTGCTAGAGAAGATGCAACCACAGAAACTGGACAGTCTCCTGACATGTGTCAGTTTCCAGGATAGTTTTCATGCCATATGAAATTGTTCTCCAAGGAGATGAAGGTGAAAGCAAACTAAGCAGAATGCATGTCCTAAAGATACTGAGGAATGGAATATAGTTCTTTTCTGTGGCAAGAGAACAGTGTTTTACCCCGCCCCTTAACTCCAAAACTTTGTCTATGAGGTCCTACACTAGTTTATGAATTTAGCTAGGGTGTTGTGGAAATGTAATGGTAGATGTGATGGTAGTTAAAATGAACAATTGTTTTTGGCTGTGTAATTTTGGGTACAGAATTTGATTGGCCAGTACCTATCATCAATTACCAGATATACCAAAAAAATCTTTAGTTATAAAACATCTCTTATTTCTCATTTGATATGATACAGCTGAGGCAAAAACATACAATTGCGTTACTTTATTGTTAGGTAGCTTTGTTTTGTACTTTTAGGAATAAAGTTATGTGGTAGAATATCTTACTGATGTGATTTAAACTGAGACTGTTTGTCACAAGAAAAAAATAATTTTATTAATGAAGAGAGAAGGACAACTTGAGAGGAGAAAAACTAAAACTGTATAAGTCATTCCATAAGGTCTACCAAACAGGAAAAGAAAAATTTCTGAATGATGTCTGATGTCTGAAAACTGAAAAGGCTTTTTTCAAGCATGAAAGTAGCAATGTGCAGCTTCAGAAGGTTTTTAATTTTGGAAAAGAAACAGAAAATTATTTCCCCTTCGCATGATAAAATACAGAAAACAGAATCTCTATTTATATGGATGAAAAGCTCATTTGCCTTTTTCCTACAGTAAGTGAAGCTGAATTAGAAGTTCATTACAACAACCACCGTTAATATACACAAGTGCTGATATGATTATTCCAGAAAATATGATTTCTGGAAGTAAGATGATGTGAAGTGTACGACTTTGCCTCATTCATACAGGACTATATCTTGCAATGGCAAGAAGTGGCAGTCCTTGAGGAAAAAATGTGTTGTGTCTATCTCAAGATGCTTGTCAGCCAATGATTAATATAAAACTCTGGGCCTTGTTTTTTATTAGTTTGAGAACTCCTTTTCATGGTGCTGGTCATCACCTCTGCTAAGATTGGTAAAATTGTACCGCATTACGCCACATTCTGCTCAGCACATAACAAGCACTTTTTAAATTGATTTATCTATTTCCAATAGTTTTTAGAGTGACATATAGCATTGGAATAAAGCAGAAACTTTTAATTTCTGACCACGGTAATTAAAAATAAAACACATGTACCTCAGGCTGTAGGTAAATGTGCTTCAATATTTTCACCTTGATCAGCACCTTTGCAGAGGGATGAAATAAACTGTGGAGTTTGGAATAATGCTTTACAATTTTGCTTTTTCAGTTCAGAGCAAATTATTATAGAATTCAATCTTTCTCAGTAAGAAACTTAACACACTACAATTGACAAACTTTAAAGAAAAGTCCAAGATATTAAAAAAAAAAAAAAAAATCCCAAACTTGACCTGTAGCAACTTGAAGTAAAAACATACTATAAAAAAAAGTTAAATGATTTGTTACTTTTAAGGTTTAAACTGTAATTTGAATGATATTAATATCCAGATATACTCTTTCTGCTACTGCTGCCTACAGTAATAAATGACCAGGAATCATTTTTCCATGTAAGTAAAACATCCAGACCTCTAGCTTGTGTATGTCTGTTTTTACTCAGAAATCTGTCTGATACAGAAAAAGAAGTCTGTGAAAAACAAAGAAAGTAACTGATTTTCTAACTTTGTATTTATATGAAAACTGGGGTGCTTTGACTGAGTTACAGGGAGACCATATTTGCTAAGGTGTAATGGATGTAGGCTTGGTTTTTTTCAGAGATATGGGCCTCTAAATGTGTTTCAGGAGTTATATATTAGTCCATGCCTGTTGTTTACTCTTCTGCCTGTAATGGGGAAGGAGCAGGGTCCTTGCTGGATCTCAGTAAGGAAGGCACAGGAGCAAACAGCACAGTAAAAAAACAAGCTTTAATAATAAGACAGGAATAGGAAGAAAAAATACAGAGAGCAAGTAAATTTTACCTCCCTACAAATTCTGGGAACTTGATTTTGTGCAGCATCAGATGGACACTGGACCAATCCTCTTGCAGCACACTGTGCATATCCCATCTGTGAAAAGGCTTACCTTCACCCCTGTACCATGGCTCCTTACATCTGATATAACAAAAAAAATATGCATCTTTTCTTGACAGGACGAAATCTGGTCTTTTCTATGCCTATCAAAACATGTCTAGATACACACATCTGAGAACTGTACACAGGAACAACAGTTATCCAGGTCATCCCAGCACTTTCCATTACTTTTTATGCATGGGGAGGTTGCAGTGCGGTCAGTGTTATGCAGGCTTTTCAAACCCTAAGTACAAGCTCCAACAGACCAGATATGGGTAACTCAAGGACAATAACTCCTCAAATACAGTATCTTCCTCAAGACTTTTAATAAAATCTCATTGTTCGCATAGATGATTTTATAAAGATCAGGACTAGCAGGCTGATATTCAAAGTGTTAACTCCACCATTTTTTAAGATCTGTAGCTCTTTTTCTTCAAGTGGAAATAAAGAGTTGTGCATCTCAGTTCTAGATTTAGGGGATGAATCATTGACCTAATGTAAATTTTCAGTTAGTGAAGTCAGTGAACCTGTCAGAAAGGTAGAACAGTCCTTCACTTATAAGTCTCATGAAATGCTTGGATGTCTGAAAGTGAAAAAAGTTTTACTAAAAAAAGTGGAACAGTTCTGATGCCCAGTTCTGTTCATGTCTCTCTGCTTAATGATTCAATTTCTATTCTTGTTCTTCTATGAACAATGAAATAATAAATCTGTCTTCGTAATGAAATCCAGACTAACAAACTTCTGTTCTAAGAAATGTTAAGGCTTTATTAACTTCAGACAGTTTTCAAGCATCTGCTTATTATTTGTGATTCTGTTAACAAAAAAAAAGGAAACTGGTAGACATATGAGTCTGTTTCTCTTGTTTTGTTTTGATGGGTTTTTTTTGTTGTTGTTTGTTTTTGGTTTTTGTTGTTGTTGTTTTATTTTGTTTTGTTATGGTTTTTTGTTTGTTTCGTTGGTTTTTTTTTTTTTGCTTGTGTGATTTTGGGCTTTTTTTGTTTGGTGGGTTTTGCTTTTTGTTTTTGCTTGTTTGGGGGGTTTTGTTTTGGTTTCGTTTGTTTTGTTTTGTTCATAAAGAATAATAGAAATATAGATAATGTAGAACAATCCCACTCATATAGGGACTACTGTCATCACAGGACCAGTTCATCTTTAGCTTTGTCTAATTGGCTGCTGAAAAGATCCAAGGATCAATGTTCTGCAACTTCTTTGGGCAACATGCTCAGATTTTATCCAAACTCTTAGCATAAAAGTCTCTTTCTACTGTCCAAACGTCCCAAGCTGGTATCTGTAGATATCATCCATCATTGTATCATCTGCTACTACCGAGAAGAGTTTGCCGACACTATTTTAGCAGCTTTTTCAAATTGTGGTAGGAAACTATTAGATTATTTTGAGCCTCCAGTGCCTGCAAAATATGTCAGGTATTCAAAACCCCCGACAGTGTGCATGATCTGCTGATGATAACCATTGAAATGTGGTCCAATCTGTGGTTTGCCATATTCCCAATTAGAATGTTTTGCTGCTTTATAGTAAGCATGGTATGCATAGTGACAGGATTAGGGGCAATGGTTTTAAACTGAAAGACAGGATGTTTAGATTAGAGATTAGGAAGAAATTCTTTACTCAGAGTGGGGTAAAGCATTGGAACAAATTGCCTAGAGAAGCTGCACATACCGCATCCCTGGAAGTGTTCAAGGCCAGGTTGGATGGGGCCTTGAGGAAAATGTTCTGGTGACCGGCATCCCTGTCCATGGCAGGAGGATTGTGAATAGATGATTTTTAAGGTCTCTTTCAAACAATTCTGTGATATTTTCACAGAAATAAATTCTAGCAGTGAATTATTTGCTTGAAACCAATTTATACACACAGAATATAAAAATTAGCGTTTCAGTAGTATTAATGTCTAAAATCAAAAAGAAAACTTTATCTAACAGTGTATGATAGCTTGGCAGTGTTCTGCAGCTATTTATGTCCGCCAGACAAAAACAAGTCTGTAAGGTTTCTTTTGTATGCTTGATGCAAGTTTTAATGTATTTTTTCATATGCTAGTGCAAATGTTAGTAACACACTGGCATAGAAAATAAGGTAAAGTCAAATAATTTAGCAAATTTAGTAACATGATTTAGTTACTTGAATTTAAATCATAAATGTAGAGTACATCTCTGGACCAAATTTATTTTTCTATTGGACTCTTTCCATATCTAGAGAATCAACAATTGATAAAAAACAACCCAACAGATCTTCTTTCAAAAGAAACATCATTTTTTAACCACTCAAACTATTTTAGAAGATTGATCTTTTCCTGTGACCTTTCAGCACCATGCACAAAATTCATGTTTCTGGCATTTAATTTCTACTAGATTTCTTCCTACTATCTTAACAGCAAAATACTAAAGTGTGTATCCTGGAAAGGTTTGCGTTTCAACAATGTTTGCTCTCATTTAAAGTGAAATACATGTACTCAAGGGAGCTCCCTGAATGCAAGGGATCTGGAAAACATTAAAATTTTAACAAATATTTTATGAAAAAAATTTAATCAAATATTTAATTGAACAAGTATTACCATGCGTCATGGCAGTAAGATGTAGTTTTAACAAGTATGTATTTTTGATTTCTGCATGTATGTTTGATGATCCACTGAAAAGCCAATGGAATGCAGACTTGATAAGAAGTTCATCTCATTTCACACACTTGACTGTCAGCCCACCCTAGTGTTTCTGCACATTAATGACCAATCTGTAAAAGAGAAATAATAAAATATCTTTAGCTTCTATGTAATCAAGTGCATTAATATTAAAATAATTGATAATATGTTTTTCTGATACAGAGTGCAGCGATATTAGGAATTTAGATGGAATATATCATATATTTGAAAACTAAGAAGCTGTCATGATTTATGATTTTTGAAGGGCTGGTTGTATTTATTATTTTCTTTTTTTTAAGAGGGGGTTCAGTAAAACTTTTGACACTGATGAATAATGTTGAATGAGGTGTAATGTCAATTCTAGATGAGAAGGTGCAATACAGTGCAAAGAAACCCTGCAAGCACAACATCATGGCTGAACCTAAGTGCTCTTAGAATGTCCACTTTGATGAAAGTCCACTAAATGAAATAATTTTTTTAAAGAGCCTATGAGTATTTTTTGCAAAGCTACCTCAAAATCTATTTGAGGGGAAAAAACACATATGGAGCTCTACATATGGAGCTAAGAATTTATCGACAGCTCAAAAAATGTTTAACAGAATGATAAAAATGCAACTATTATAATAAATCCTGTTACAATAACAGTATCCTTCACAGTTCTAATCAATATAGAAAAGTCACATTAATAATACCCTTATATTATTATGAATGCTAATATTAATTGCCAGATTAGGCCAAGGCAAGTTCAGGGAAGCCCTGAGTGCCTGCACTGTCAGGTCAATACAAAAGTCATGTTTTTTTGCCAATTAATGGCAGACTTATTTACTTGTATATAACAAGATCTGTGTGGACCTATTTTTATACCAGTCCTTGCAAGCTTGTTTACTTCCTCATGTGTCTGGGCAATCACCTATCCAATTTTAATGTGCAGATGCCCATTTTTGCTGATATATTCAGCTTTCTTTCAGCACAATTTGCATCTCATGTCTTTATTTATTAATAGTAAAGTCAAGCTTAGATGAAAAAAAAATGGAGAGAAATCTAATTATTTTGAAAGAAAAGGAACTCTAGGGGAAGTTGAAAGACAGTAACATTTCAGCAATGCAAAGGAATATAAACAATTTTGTTGTTTAGACAATTTATTTTGACAGAGCACGTAGACTGTTTTCCCTCGTGCAAGTCAATAATATCATACTCCTTTACAAGAAACTGTCTACTAGGCTTTGTGACACAGACCACAATGAAGAAAACAGCCCAGTATTATTTTAGGAAGACATAATCCCTACACAAATTTCCCCAACTTGCAAAGAAGACACCAAATAATTGACCCTGGAAAAAAGGTGTGTTTTCACAGTTAAATCTTTCTCTTTGCTAATGAGAATCTCATCTATTTTCAACAACTGTAATTCTAAGGTAGCTTTTTTTTTTTTTTAAGGGGAACAAAAAAAAGCATTTATCTGTTTATTTTGTCATAAGTGAGTGGCAGGCAACTGCGCTGTCAGGTTTATCCCTGTATTAGCCCTATATCTGTCTTGGTTTAGAATATGAAACTGAACCACCTTTGCACATGCTGTTCAAGAATATAGTGCAGGAACAGGCTCATCTGTTTTCTTAGACAGATCTCTCTCTATGTATTCTTGTCGAACTTGTTCTATGGTTTATGACCAGCTGAGCACCAGCTGGATGAAGACATGAACCTGTTTCATAGCACATGACTCTAGAGAGCTCTAACAAAAAGCTACAGAATTGGTGCTTTTTCTAGACTCTTTCCATTGATCTGAAAATTTAATTAAATAATTGGAGCAGATCCAAGGTCACAGTACCAGAGTTTTTGCACTGCAAACTTAAAAGGATGTTTTACTGGTTTATGGGAAGTCTTAATTCATTACAAATTGAAAATCAAATAAGAGGGGTTCTTCTTTGGCCAATATTTAAAGCAGATAAACTTTGTATATAATAGTGTCTGACATGGGTTGAATGAGATCATATATTGCCTGATGCTTTTTAACATTTAGGAACTTTTTGTTGAAAGGTTTAGTTCGTAACTAATGCAACATACATATAAATATATGCTTATGGCAGAGAACTCAAATCTGAAGATCTATTTGTGCTGCCAAAACCTTAGCTCTCCATCCCCAGATCACCTTATCATTCACACTCTATGAGCATTAGTTTAATCCCAGACTACATATTTAATGTAAAGAAGCGGTTTGTAGTTGAAAAACAAACAAACAAACAAACAAACAAATAAAAAACAAAACCCAAAACAATTCAGTGTGGTTCTTATAACTGGAACGCTACATATTCTTTAAAACTACACAGTCCTCCAGTGCTCTTCTAGTCATCCCAGCACCCTTATACAACAGTCTTTGTCATATGAGGTATGTCCTTAATTTTCTACTGTAAAAACAACACTTGGGTTTGCTCAGTACTATTATTTCAGACATTCTGTAGTGAAAGAAACCTGTAAGATATTATAATTACATCTTAGAGCTATAGCACACCATGTGGGGTTTGAGCTGGGACCCAGCATCAAATGATTTGTAATACGGATGTGGCCTGTCTCCTCCAGAGGAAGATACTGGCCATTGGCTCACAGGTGCCAAGAAATAGTAGAAATCATGCATCTGCTAGTGTAATTTAAGTTTTTAATTTAATTTAAGAAAGAAGCTGGACCGATTAGCACACATTCAAATGAGGAAAGAAGTGCAAGCATCCTTAAATGCAAAAGAGTGTTACCGACACTAATTTCAGTATCTTAAATGGTCAAATACCTGCAGAAATGTTTACAGAACAAGCCGCCAAATGATCAAACCCATTTCAGGGATAATGTTGCAGATTCTTTGATGGATGTTTGTTTATGGAGTGATTCCCATGTGACTAAACTGTCACTGTTAGTAAATCCGATCATTTCTTTCAGAAATGACATCAAAGACTTTCAGGTCCTCTTAAGCTCAATTGAATGTGCAGCCTCTTACTTATTAATTTATTCCTTGATTTTTCCCTCATTTCTAAAGGTCTCATTGATTTGAATTAAACTGTCCCCAGGCTCAGTTTGGGAAACTTTGTTCCTTTATTCTGTCTTTCAAATTCTGGTTAGTTGGTTGGTTGGTTTTTGTTGATGTTTTTTTTTGTTGTTTTTCCACTTTTCATTGGCAGCATGTTTGCTTCAGCTTTTTTTTTCCCCAAGGTTTCACAGTTCCACTCACACATCCCTTTCTACTAATGACGGTGAAACTATAACAGCAATTAAAGGACTGCTCAGCTTTTAAAGAGCACGAGCTCCTGGTCATTAAAATGACTTCTCCAATTTTTAAATTTAAAATTAATTTTAATGTACATAGGGGTTTTCTATTTGTTACCTTTTGCTCTGAATGTGGACTGATCCTTCAAACAAAATATCGTCTCTGATTTTAATATGCCAGAAAAGATCAGGAAAATGCTGGACATTCCAAATTTCTGTATTGTACTTTTTACAATGACAAGATCTTAAAGTACAAGGGACCATGATTTACCTTCTCATATTTATCATTCTTTTTTTAGTTTACCAATTGCAAGAGAACACCACCAAAAATATAAAGAAACAACAATTTTCATAACTTTTGTTATTTTATATTTTTTTTTTTTAACCTTAACACCGTTTTACTAATATTAAGAATTTTTGGTACAAAACTGTTTCCTTGGTACATAAAAGCATTATGTTTTTGTAGCCAAAGATTCTGGGATTTTTTGTTTCTTTGTTTGCTTGTTTATTTATTTTTGCATTGCATAAACAGATGTCAGAATATTGGTCTGTGGCTTTATGTTCAATACTTTAGGAGAAATGTTTGAGAAGTTCACAAAATCAGACCTTATTGATGTAACAAAATAGTATTACTTTTGCAGTTTTACTCCTCTACATAGTGTCATTTATATAAGTTTATCAACAGCTTATAACAGCTGCCCTTGACCTTGTAAGCAGGACATAAAGTGATTCAGACTACATGTTGAGGACTGTAGTCCATCACTGCTCCTGCTCTATTTGTTCTGTTGTTGGAAAGACTAATTTTCCAGTATTAAGATTCTAAGAGCTTTCACAAGGATTATATTAATTTTTGAAAGAAAACCGGTACTGTAGTACAGAGCTACAACTCCAACACAAAAATCTCAAAGCACAGAAGTAAGGCTTGAGTATGCATGCTTGATTGGTAGAAACCTGAAACAGACTTTAGGTTTTAATTACAATGTGTGTTAATATTTGTACTTAAGGGCTAGTCTATAAATTGAAATATTCAATGCAATATATGTTTATTCTCTTTATCTAACATCATAACAATGTCCACATTATGCAAATATTAATTAGAAGGCACAAAGATGGAAATATTACTGTATAGTGAATGACACAATCTTTGTTACAGCTATAGATATAAGGACTTTGTTTACACTTGTAAACATTCTTGAAAGGGAGGTTTCAGTAAAGCAGATAGAGACGAATTTTTCAAGTATTATTAGTCATCTTTTTAGTCCTTGAGTTTCCTAGAAAAAACTTAGAAATGCTGAAGAGGTAGTTGATTTGATTTATTGATTTAGAAAGATGAATTTTAAAATATGTTAATATAATGTGTCTATGAAGAGAAGTGTGTTGTGGTTTAACTGAGCTGTCTAAATTAAAAATATAGTTGCCTCAAACATCTTTCTTTTTCATAGACTACACTTCTAAAGTTTTTATCTCTACTTGATTGTGAAGATAGGTACTTCAAATTTAAAGAATTATTTTTTTAGATGGTTGCATATAGCTGAGATGAGTTCTTCCTGCTCTGTGTCAATGTCAGAATTCATGAGGTAAATAGGAAAACTCATGGTGTGTAAACACATGATTGTAAAGAACAGTAAAAATAAGAAGAGATTGAATTCAATGGTAGAGATTTGCTCTCACTCTTGAACTCATCTTGATATTTTGTAATAGAACTTCAATTACTTGATTTTCATGTCGTGATAAACAGTTATAGTGAAGAAACCTTAAGCAATGCTCAAGGTTTGGCAGTTGTCTAAAACCTGGACATAGACTGCACAGAGATATCCTCTGTCCTTCAGGAGCTTGTGTTTGAAGTGGATTAAATGTTCTAGCTACAAATCTAAGATTCCTTAGCGCCTTTATATTTGAAGAATGGGTTGTCAGCAGACTTCTAAGAGCAGAACTTACATGTTCATTGTGCAAATAGAATAGAAACCTGAGTCCCAATTTACAGTTACATACAGTTATGCTGTATTTGAAGGGAATGAAAACTTATATTTAAGAGGAAAGCACAAACAATGAAAATGTTAAAACGTAACTTGAAACGCAGGTCTTTCTTTTCTATCCATAGGATGAAAAACCTTATTTCTATATTCACTTAATTCAAGACACATGTCCATCCTGTCTGTATACACCAGCTACTACATTACCTAAGCTGTATTTCACTGGGAATTCAAGAGCACTTTCATTGTCTTCTTTTCCCTACTCTGATTTTTGAAGAAAGTATTTCACAAGTAGAATAACCACACTGCATCAGTAACTCAATAGGAAAAGGGCTGAGGCCTGCGAGGGTTTTTTTATTTTTATTATTTTTAAATCTTTCAGATCCTGTCACATTATAAACATTTAGATGCTGAGAATTTTAGACCATGGCCCTACTTGTGAATCTATTAGAAACTGAATTTTTCTATAAAACCCATCCACAATAGTGTTTTACAGATCTGATTCTAAGCACTGACAATCTACCCTTATTAAAAAAAAAAAAGAAAAAAAAAAGAAAAAAAAAAGAAAAA
>VZTG01000845.1:489100-505360 GCA_013397845.1 Melanocharis versteri | reverse complement strand
AAAAAAAAAAAAGGTAGTAAAAGGTAGAAGTTCATACTTTGTTTCCAACTATTCATACTGCAGAAACAATTAATCAAAACCCACACCAGTGTAAGATATTAATTTCCTTCTGAGTAAACAGAAAGCTATGAAAAAAAAGAAAGATATTGTGACTTTACACTGTAATGGGTTTTACTCTCCCAACCATTTGTTCTCTAGTATAGCAGAAGCATTTTTTCCTACCAGTCAGAAAACCCATTTTGTCTTTAATGTTTCAAAGTGACAAATCAGTTTGTCAGCAGCTATAATATCTTTTCTCCATGACATTATTTTCCCATTACCGGTGCTAATTAATAGTTTTCAAATATTATATCATGTTTTAGCCTTAAAGATATGCAAATTCATGGGGTATATCCACTTTCTGTAATATTCCCATACTTGTATAACCTCTACTAATCTGCCTCATTTATTAATAATAATAGGAAACAGATCAGTTCTACCTCAGGTCTCAGCTGCCTGTGAGAACTGAGAACATTAGGAACATTCACAACAGGCATGTACTGTAATCCATCTGCCACAAGCTTATGCTGTCAGTGCTAGATGAGAGGGATGTGACACATTATATTAGCTTCCAACATTTTCTCAGTCACTGTGATAATGGGAAAAAAAAAAAAAATAGTGGAGTGCATTACCTCTTCCAGATGCATTCACCACCTTAAAAATGCAGCATCATCTGTTTCGTATGATTTCACTTCCAGCATTAAAATTACCTTGGAAAAAAAATAGTGTAAAAGTATAATTGCTCTTCTGATTTTTTGTGATTTCTAATTGCTTCATGTACTCCCATATTTGAGGGAGAGTTGAAAATTCATGCTTCTCTGAATCACCTAAACTAAAGCCATCATTAGCACAATGGGATGTGAAGATGGACTTTTGCAGTTAAATTTACACACAATGGAAAAAGTCTTCCAAACTATGTGTCCTGGGAAATGCTTTACTCAAATGGGGTTATTCAAAATTTTTAATGTATCTTTTGGGATAAGAGCCTTCAAAAAAAGAAAAAAAAACTACAATATTAAGCCCACTTATATTGTATTCAAGTGCAAGTACAACATGCACAACATAGATATCTCCGTGTGGCTTCGTGTGCATATGAAAGCATGTCTATAGCAGTAGTATCTGAAAAGTATTTTTTCTCAGGTGGTAATTACCTAGTGGATAGCGTGGAACATTTTCGTACAATTTGAACTTAATATTATTGCTATATTCAAGTAAAAATATTAAGTGCTAAATCATAATTAATTTAATTTATAGATTTAAAAATGGACTGTATGTAATTCTAATTAATTGGAAACTCAGACAAAATACTTTAACAAGCAGTACACAACACACAAGCACACTGAGCAGTTGATATACATGCGTTTATGTGCTTAACTTTCACCTTCTGGGGCAAAAAGGTTAGATCACTGAACAAGAGGAGTACAATTTTGATGTAAGAGGAAATAGTAAATTCATACAAATTCACACATTGAATATATTTAAAGTTTTTGTTGTTGTTGTTGTTTTTGTTGTGTTTTTTGTTTGTTTGTTTTTTGTTTGTTTTTTTGATTTGTTGTTTGTTTGTTTGCTTGTTTTTTAATAATAAATAGCAGATAGCCAGCTACTTGGATTTCATTCTCTTCCTTTGACTTCTATGTTCATAGTATGGAATACAGCTCCTTTCATTATTTTTATTTCTTTCAAATATTAGAATTTTTTTCTTTTTAATCCACTGGTGAGATTCTGATTTAAAGAAAATCTACATAATTTTTTCTATGTAGCTTCATAATCCTTTGCAGTTTGTAGAAATATAAAGCCTTACCAGCTTTAAAAGTAAGAAAGATGTAATTCCTAGCGATATTTCATTTTTTAATTGATCTTTTACTAAGTTATACTGTGTGAAAAATATTCACGTAAGGGTCAAATCCACAGATAAGACTGAAGGTGAAATTTTTTGTCTCTTATATTTTGTCCCTTCAGAACACATTTAGAGCATGTGATGGCGATGCTTTTGATGTGACATATCCTGGTAGAAGAGTTAGATAATAAAGGTCCCCTTTCAATCATAATCCTGACTTTATGTGGTTTTTTTCAATTGTGAAATTGTCTGGCAATTGTAAATGCTTTGACAGTGTTCACAGTGGTACTTGTTTAATTAATAACATATTCCATATTTCACAATTTAGATATTTCACTTGCATTTGCCTTTTGACATTTGATATTGAAGATTTCTCATGTTTAACTCATAAGCATGCAAAAAAAAATATTTTTATCAGAAAAGCAAACCATTTTTAAAGCCCATGCATATAAAAGTTTCAAACTATCATGGAGTTAAAGAAAAAATCAAACAAACTGCATCTTTCTTGTCATGCCCGTGCATATAACTGGGATTATGTTGTTTGTACAGTAGCCGACTTGCCTGATATTTTTAGGCATAATTTGATAAAATTAATATTTTCTATAAATATTTTAATCATTTTTTGAGATAAAAAAATAATCAAATTTCTTTTGAACTTCAGTATTCCAAAAGAATTTTTAGTTTTAAAGTTTTTGATGGGGGTGGGGAGGAGGCAGTGTGTGGCCATTGGCCTTTTCCTCCTAGTCCCTCTCTATAAAATGACTTCTGGTTTCAAAAAAGGTCCAAATCAGTGAGCTAGTCACAGTCATTGATTCAAATTTCCTGCACTTATTTATAAGTATGCTACAATAGGGCCTTTATGACTTGTACTAAATAACTGAATCTCTTTTACCTCTTTTATCCTTATTGTTCTTCCCGTTTCCATAAACGCCTGAAAAGCACTATCACGGTCTTGTGGGTTTGTTCTTAACATTCACGCTGTTAAGGGTTAAAAAACTTAGCTTATTCACTAAAGCAAATATCTAACATCGTGACTAATACCCTCCCACTGCTTCTTTGTATTCTGAATGAGACTTCTTATATCAGTCTGTAGTATCTTCTTTTATATTTACCTTGTGGAATGTCTGTGGGATAAGTTCACCTCTTTGTTCCGTGTTTGTACTGCTCAAGGGAGACTTAGACTGTGACATGGGCCCCTAGGCAACACAGTTATATAAAAGGCAATGCAGGAAAGGGAGCATATTTCAAGATGACATATCTAAGAAAATGGAAATTCTACAAAATAATAGAGGATACATCACTACCTATAAAGTTGTGAACTCTTCAGAGAAGAGAGCAACTCAGTTCAGGTCAAATATGAGTACTGCCAACCACGGATGTAGACAGAACCTTGTGTTAGCACAAATGAGTCTCACACCTTTCTATTAAAGGTGTATATATATGAGTATTGGTGAAATTTGTATTTTGCCTAAATCTTAATTGTGATGGTTGACCCAAGCTGAAAGGTAAGTCCCCACACAGTTGCCTGCTTAATCCTCCTGATTTTATTGCTGGGCATGATGCTATGTGCTGTGAGATATCTTTTGGGTCAGTCAGGGTTAGCTGGCCCAGCTCTGCTCCTGCCCAGCTTCTTGCCCACCCCCAGCCTACTTTTTGGGGGCAGAGTGAGACCTTAACCCTTTGAAGGCACTGTTCAACAGTAGCTGAAACTTTGGTATGCTATCAACACTGATTTGGTCGTAAATCTAAAACAGCCATATTGTCTGCCACGAAGAAAATAAACTCCATCAGAGCCAGATCCAGTGCTATAGTGGACTTGATTTTTTTCCCATTTTTGAAAGATGCGGTCATTGAAAAACTACATTTAATAACTTTCCTAAGTATTCTGTCCCTTTTCTAATTGCACCAAAGAGTTTACAAATTAAGTATATGTTTTATGGTCGCCTTTTTTATGACCTTTTTGTAAAAGGTGCTTTATAACATCTTTTGAAAATTATTTTATCTAGCATTCTCTTGATGTTCATTAATTTCACTGCTGAAGTGAAAATATAGAGGGAACTTATCTTCAAACCAGACTATTGAAAAATCCTGATCAACAATTATTTTGGGACGGTTTTATGCATGCCAAAACATGATACTTTCTCGTAGATATTTAGTGAATGAACCTGCTCTTCTGTGAATCCTTTTATTTATTCTGAGTGTGCAATAGGTTTCAAACAGTAATTATTTCATGAGGAAACACTTGCAGACAAATAGTGAGCTCCGGTACCATTCTGCTGTGCTAGAAAGATAAGGAAATAAAGCAAATGAATATAAAACAAACAACATCCAGTTACATATTTCCTATTCTCACTACTTAAAAAAATAGGAAATTTTATTCAAATACAGGTACATTTTGTAATATTTTATTTGGAATATTTACATATATTTTGTTTCAGAAAATTATGTTTATGTTGTCACTGACATACAAGAAATCCCATCTTTGTTCGAGAAACTTCAAGATATGACGACAGATGTTTTGAAATATCAGCCTGAATATGTGTATGCCAAAGCATCCAGCAAGAGGAAAACTATTTAATAGACCTTAGCACTGAACCCCCAAATTTAGTGTCTTACAAAGGTACTTAATACCAGGATAACAAGCCATCTGGATGTAAGAAACTCCCCAGTTAAAGCTACGAAATAGTAAATAATACAGAGAATGATAGGTAGAGAACATGTGGTGAGAGATCATTGAGGAGAAGCTTTAGTTACACTTCAGTTGAGTCTAACAATTGCATAGCAAATGATTCCTGGCCTTTGTTAAAGAAAATAGACTGGACTCCTTTATTTATCCAAGAATGTAAATAGAGAAGTCCATTGGACAGATGGAAATCCTGCAGCATTTGAAAGACTGGAAAATTCTATAGGGCTTCTAGTGATATACCTGATAATATTAATGAGGCCGGCACTGGGATACAAAATAGCCTGAGCGAAAGAAATTCTAACTGTTCTTGGTACCTTAGACAACAATAAGGTTGAAAGTGTTTGTGGATACACCCAGTACCAAGAATACAATAATTCAGAACGAAATCCATACGCCAGTTTTGTGTCTGTATGACACAGCCAATGCAGTAGATATGTAAGAGTAGTATGGGTCAGCTTACTCACTGTTTGTAAAGAATCACTTTTAGCGTGTCACAGTTATAAGGTGTCAGGGAATATCCCAACAGTATCACTTAATATGTTACTGGAGCCGTTTCCTTCTTTTTATCTTTTCACTTCATGAATTTTCAAAAGTATGCTTTTTTACTATTCAGGTAATCACAGTTTAAAACCTCAACAGTTAAAACAAAGTAAAAAGACATGTACTGCTTTGAGGTGTACCTCAACCTCTCTGCTTTACTTGAAGGTTAATCATTGATGCAAGCTCACCCGAATTTCTGAGCAGACTCATTTAGAATTTTAAGGCTCTGGAAAAGCTTTTCTTTGATAGTAACTTGATTTTTATACGTCTACCCTTTAAAACACAAAAAACCCTTAAGTTTCACCACTAAATTTTCTTTTTGTTCTAAAAGTAAAATAACCAGTTTTTTTTCTAATTAAGTAGAAGTAATACACTAATTAGAGCAGAAATTGCATTGTCTTCTTGCACTTTTTCTTCACTGTAGCTATTTGTTTTCCCCTGTCTTTATCAATATTGCTTGCTTTCAGTTCTGTGGTACATTAGGTTCTTGCATCTCAAGTGCTGTCACTTATCTTCCTATTTCACACACTGCCAAACTCCTGAGGCTTGCAAAACAAATGGAAAATGCATGAACAGTTCCTTATTTTCCAAAAAAAAAGTAAAAAGAAGTAACAATAACATATCAAAATGCATTTCAACAATGATTCAAAGAGAAAAATTGAAATGAGATTCAATTCTGACATAAATAGATAGTATTTTGGTTTTTCAAAGCAAATACACAAAAAATATTTTTTTCCCATATTTACTTTTACAGTAGGATTGCTCTGTGACTTAAGCTATTTATGCTAGCTGCCTATACTTTTGTTAGTATTAATAGAGACAATCACTACCAGAATAATAATAATTTAACCCGCACACACTTTATTAAAAGTTACAGCCTGGAGAACTAGATTCCCTTCCATTGCTACGAACCTGAGGTGTTTCAATTATGCAAAGATTCTCATTGTGGATCTAGATTTTTGTTCCTTAAAAACCAATTTTGTTATAATTAACCTGTGCTTTTTTTTTTTTTTTCCTTGCATAATAATTCCAAAGGCATATTCACAATTGTAATAAGCTGTTTCAAAAGCTATAAATTTAATTCCTTTTCTGGAGGAATGCATGCTTTTTACACAAAAAATTCCCACCTGTTTTGTACTCTGCAGTTTGCAAAATGACTGTGTGCTTGATAAAAAGCCTTATACTGAATTGTCCATAAGATAAAATGCTGCCTTTTTAACTTTTAACACCTTCAACAGTAGTTGTCTGAAAAATTTAGATGTTAATCCCATTCTTATAGCAAACCTGTGTAAGTGTTTAGCAGCATGCATTAAAAATTAGTCACTAACAACATCTACATCTGAATTTAGGATACTTTGAGTTATGTTTTATAGACAATTGTAAAAAAAGATACTATCCATAATCTCTACCACCAACAAATCCAGTTGATGCGCTAAATCTTACTATTATAGATACCTCAAACAAGCAGAGTTGAAAAAAATCTTAACAAATTCTAATTATTTCTAAGGGATCTGAAAACTTTGATACAATATCTTTATTAAAATGAACAGATGAGATGTTAGGAAAAAAATCATAAGACCCAGAAGTAGAACAATTAATAATATAGACTTTGCAACAAAGAGTAAGAGATACTTCAAAGTTCAAACCATTAGTTTTCATCCCTTTTCTCCTTTCTTCTTTGACTAAGTCCTGCTTCCACTCATGAACATGGAGTCAGATTAATTTCTGTCTTTGACAAAACACATTTGTAATCTACATGATCCAGTTTAGGAACCACAGTAGTCTGCATTCTGTTTCTTTTCAAAACGTAATTTGCACCCATATTTTCAGTATGTAGGATAAAGTATGATAAAAATGAATAAGCTAAACACTTTTTGTGTCTGGCAGAGAACAAACCAGTGTGCCTAGGGTTCCTAGACCAATAGACTCCCAGCAAACATGGAGGCAGGCTTCAGTTGTTCAAACATCAGTCCCTAGAATAATTTCAGACTTGATGAATAACCCTTCCTGGTCTCCAGCTTCTCCACTCCAGATGAATATGTGTATCCAGTAAGTCTTCTGTCCGATCTGCAGTTCTATGAAGATGACTTGGTGTTTTAGCATGTCTAATGGCTGTTCCTCCTTCTGCGCAGGTTGGAACTTGGGTTCATGTCTCGGCAGGGTCTCTGTAAAGATCCCATCAACCTCATTTTCATTTCTCCTGGTGCTGCAGTCTGTTCATCTCCTCCAGAAGTTTGTTTTGTTTTGTTTTGCTTTGTTTTGTTTTGTTTTGTTTTGTTTTGTTCTTTTTGCTAGGCAGCCCAGCTTCTCAGCCAGAACACAGATGCAGGCATGTGCACCATTTTCACTTGTTTCAGTGGGAGACCTCTGGGTGCCCTGCAGCTCAGACTTTGAGAGGAAGTCTCCGATGTGCTGGGATGGTTGCTGTTGTTGAGGGTTGTGTTCTGTGCCCTGTGGCACATCACAACATGTTGAGCAGTCCTGTGCTTCCCTCATTTGCTGCTGGCTCCCTTCCATATGCCCCTCTGCACAAACTGCTGTACAAACTACAGCATTTGTGCATTTGTGTTTGCTGTGCTCATGTTTGCTGGTCATCCTCACTTTAGCCTGCAGGGGTATTGGCCGAGTGTGCTGGGGATGCAGATTTTGCTTTGGCTAGGTTTATAAGTTTATCAACAGCAAAACATCAGGCAGGAAAAAAAACCACTCAAAAATTACTGCAGAGAATTTTTTTTTATTTTTTTTTTTTTTAAGTGAAAATGACATGTTGAGTTCGCTTTTAACATGCTGGCACATATCAGCATATTTGCTTTTATGTTTTGCTCTGCTGTCTAGCCCCTCATTGCTTAACATCTGGGTTTGGAGATTTCAGATTTCCCCTTTGGAACCACCACAGACTTGCCAACTCTCAGAAAAATATTTTTGAAGATCTGGCTGCAGAGGGAGTCACCAGGGAGTGCCCTGCAGAGGGCTTGAAACTGCAGAATCACAGAATCATAGAATCACTGTAGGTGGGAAAGGCCTTCTGCAAATCTGGCAGTCCAATCCCCTCTGCTCAGAGCAGGGTAAGATACTGCAGATTGTTCAAGGCCCTGCCCTGCTGGGTTTCGTGGGACAGAGACTCCACAACATCTAGAGGCACCTCATTCATCAACCACTCTTGTGCTAAAAGTGTTCTTATGTTTAAATGCAATTTCATCTATTTCAGTTTGTCTCTGTTGACTCTTGTCCCATCACCTGTCAGAAGAGTCTGGCTTTTACTTCTCTACTGCCCCTCATCAAGTGTGTCTGCAGACTGCTGGGATGTCCTGAGTCTCCTTCTCTCCAGGCTGAACACTTCTATCTCTCTTGTCTTGACCATTGTTCTAAGTCCTCAGTCAACCAGCTCTAGGAAGTCTTGTGGATGTCTCTCTCATGTTGGAGAGCCTGGACCTGGACTCAGCACACTAAATGTGACCTCAGCAGGGGGAAGGACCACCTCCCCCTATGGAAGATGAGGTGAATTGCCACCTCAACCTGCTGAAAATGCTTTTCCTAATGCAGGCCAGAAGACTCTGCCACAACAGGACTTCTCCACGATTCCACTGCAATCAGATTGGATAAAGAAGTTAGTCCCTGGGAGAACTCTAGTGGACATAAATCTTGTTTTCAGTCTTTGTTGTCAGGAAGTATAGACTGTGAGACCATGGGAGAGAGATGAAGAAGAAAGAGAACAGCCATAATCTGGTGTTAACACAAGCAGGGTGGAGGGACAATTCAAGAGTAACTCCCTATCTGACAGTGTGGATACTGGGCCACTTTAAATCCCCTAGATGTGCTCTATGTGCCCTGTGAGAGAGAGAGGAGGGGCTGTATTGCATTGTGTGCTGCCGAGTCATACCAGTGTATGAGGAAAATGCCAGTAGGGTCTGTACCGTGTTGGGGCCTGTGCCACATAGGATGCAGAGGGAATGTGAGCATGGCAGAGAAAATTGCCAGCCTAGGCACAAACTGCACCATACCAGCTGGTTTCAGTGCCAGGCATTTAGCGCACTCATGTAGATGTGGCTATATAAACAAAATTCCAGTGAGCATTCAAAACATTTTATCATTACTGTCTTCAATTTAGTTGTATCTTTCTTCAGAATGAACAGATCCTAACATAACTTCCAAGGTTTAGTCAATAGAAACAGATTTTTCTAAAAACACGTACACAATTTATTTTAGATGCCAACACGGGTTTCTGATTGGAAAGGCAGAAATATTTATTTTAGATGAGATTAGTACTATATTGAATTAGGTAATCTGTTGTATCCTATGTTACCAAATAAAAGACACCGTTTTTAGGTAAAGTACATTTCTTTAAATGGAAAAAAGTCACAATGGATTTTAAGACACATTCCTCTATGGAGGGTGGTCAGTAGCCAGAATATCTAAGAACCAAACAAAATAAACATTTTCAGATAACCAATTAATACATTGAATTTGACTGAAAGGTACTGGTAAGCTGGAAAAGCTTGAGTTTGTGTATAGTCAGCCATGCTAGCTAAATGCCAGAAGGGAATTCCTGACTGAGCATACTAATTTCTTCCTAGTTTTGCTCTGATTTATTTCTTATAGAATTTTTTTTTGTTTTGTTTTTTGTTTTTTGTTTCCACACAAACAAGAAATGAATAATCGTTCTTTTTTTATTTTTAACTTTCAGTCCCTATGGGTCGGTGTGGCTAAATTGCTTGGCAAGTATCCCATTGCCAATTCAACATGGCTGTGTACTGTACTATAGTTTCTGGTTTTGAAAATAGAAAATAAATCTCAAATCAAAAACATACAATATTTAGACATGATGTAAACAAGCTGCTGTGATTTATTGGAAATGCCTTCCACAAGAAAAATCTCGGGCATCCCATATGTAGGTGTTTAGAGGGAGCATGCATCTGGCTGCATTAGTCTTTAGTTTATATATTTAATGTCTATTTTTCCATGAGAAGGTTCCCACAGCCAGTTCCTATGTATGCATTCAGTCTAAGATGAACGGTGGCATTTTATACAACTGTATAAACGGTGGCATTTTATACAGTGTATGAAAATTCATATTTGTATATATTAAGAAAATGTAGCCTCCATTTAAAGTCCAAAGGAAGAGATCTGCAGGCCTACATTTATTTTTGGCCAGTCTGAATCTATGATTAACTTGGCAATATACACACTAATGTCAGCTGCTGACCTTGTGCATGCTGATGGCAGTTCTTATTGAGCATCAGTCTTGCCTACTATGTGAAAATACTGAAGATGGATCATGTTTTTTTTTTTCCCCTAAGTGACTAAAGCACCTTTGGTGGGGTGCCTCTTTCATATCAGCTTGTCCACTTGGTGGTGTGTCTTCAAAGTGCCTTTTAGCACAGCTGGAGACGTAACAGGATTTCATGTTAACAGGATTTCTCTGTTTTTTTGAAATGTGGGACAACCTATCAGAAAAAATAGATCAGAACACTTCAACATTTTTTTAAAACATGTTTCAGGAGCTGGGAAGGAGACTGCAGAGGGGAAAAAGACTTTGATTAAACTGGTTGCCTATTTTTTATATATCTTATAAAGCAGCTATTATGTATTGACAATAGCATTTTCAGTTCTACAAATCAAAATTATTTAATAACTTTATAAGTCGGACAATTTTACATGAGGATGTAAAAATCCTGTTATCTTTGATGAAATGTTAACTGTTTGTTGACCTAAATATAACACATTAATAGACTAGAGGGGGAAAAAGTAAGATCCCTCCCAAAGCAAGTGAATGTCTTTGGCACATTTTTTAAAAATTGGAGTTAAAAAGGAACTGACATATGTATTTGAGCATCTAAATGTTCACATTATTATACTATACAGCATTCTTTGGTTTTTTCATAGTTAAGAATATATGAGTGTAACAAAATCAAATATTCTGTAATTGGAAACACTTAAATCAGGGCTTATGATGAATAATTAATTCTTTACTTTGTGCATTTCTAACCATTTTTTAATAGATAATAGGATTACATGGACTGGAAATTTATCTTATAAATTAATCCATATAATGCTTTCTAGTCTAAGCTAGATGTGTAGGTTGTCTCTGTAGTCATTTCAAAAAGAAACCAGAGGGAATCTTTTGCCTTTATGACACATATATATCTTTAGACAGTTAGACTGGAGTAGATGTTCAATTTTCAAAATTAAAGCTAAGTAAGATAAAATGTTACTTTAAAAAAAAAAAAAGAAAATTATTATTATTTCTACTCCCCCCCCCACACACCCCAGAGGTTCATTTCTTCACAGAGAAAAATTGTGTTCTAAGAAGAAATCAAAACGTCATAGGGAAGGAATTATTCCTAAGCATGATTTCTGTCTCACTTACTGAAGAAGTTGGATTTTCAGTAGCAAATATGGTAGGGGACTACAAGGAGGAAATAAAAAGTGCTTACAATTTCAGGTTTGACAAGTGAACTAGCAGCTTGCTTGGAAATAAACAAATTCCGAGAACCAAAATGTGTACACCACAGAAAACGTGTTCCTCCCACCTTAGTATAAACACTGTTGTTTGATCATCTCTCTAGATTTCGCTGCTTGTCTTACTGGAGGGCTCATTGCTGCTGCCAGTACAGGCAGTGCATACTATGTGAAACAGAATTGAGTTTGGCAGATACTTGGTGTTATTGACACGACGTATTCTTTGTGTGGTTCAGGAGTATTACTCCACACTTGGTATGATCTTATCCCAGGAACTGAAAACTTCTGCAGCTGAAGCACAGCAGCCTCTTATGGCAAATCTTCTGCGTCAAGGGAGTCAAGAGGTGTCCAATCTCAGGAATTCCCGAGACTGCTGCAAAATGGCCGAATGAACAGAAAGTATAGCAAAGTGGAAGATTTGCTTCGGTGGCTTAAGAGAATCCAAATGCTCAAATAGATATCAAGCCCTTATCGTGTGCTGCATGGTCATTTTGGAGGCTGGGACTGAAAAATGCTGGAAAATTGAGATGTTTGGAAATAACTATATACAGTTCTAGTAGCACATCAAAATCATTTCAAGTTGGCTGCCCACAATTATTTGATGACCTTAACATTATTTTCTCTGTTATTTGCAACTAAAGAAAGAAATTAGGTATAATAATACCTCTTAGGGTTACCAGTGAGTATTGAATTATACATTAATAATTTCTAAAAGAATTTTTATGTTTAATTACAATATCAAAAATTACACACTTTGATATCTTACACCTTAGTCATGGGACCAAATGCAGGACAAATTTTCCCTATCCCATTTGAAATTAAACTACAAAACCATTTAAAAATCTTGTACAAGAATTTCTGATCCTGTTGAAGTGATTTGTTGGGTTGAGTATGGACAGTGGATAATTTCACTAAATGATATATAATCAACTACCAGATATAGAAAGAGGAGCACAGTAATCTGGATTTCTTTTTTGTTTAAAGCTTTTGTTCTACTAACAGGGTTATTACATAAGCAGCTGACAGAGTTTCAATTCATGTTTGATGGTTTTTCCACACTGTTTGTTTATCTATTAGCAAACATATATATATTTATATTTATATGCTACATTACCTGCTTACAAATATAGACACAGATGTTCAGACACAACATTTAAAAAACGTCTGTTATTATTTTGGTTGATTAGGCTATATGCAGGCATTTTGTAATAAGATTACAAAGATAATTACAGAATAATTTTCTTTTCAACTATAATTAGCCTATATTTCAAGTTAATCATGATACATCTTGCAGGATGTTTACATTGTCAGAAACATACACTGATAAGCTTCAGATCTAGGAACACAGCTAATTGCCCTATGCAAAAAATATGAAATGTTTCTGTGTTCTTATTCTTTAATGACAGTGTCTTTTTTGTTGGTTTTTTTGTTTGTTTTTTTCTTCTTTTTTTTTTCTTTTTTTCTGTGAATTGGTGTAGATACTTTCCCCTGGAGGCAAGTGAACAGTTAAAAAGCTTTGAACTCAGTGTTTTTAAGGCTTTTAATAGGATTTCCCAAATATTCAAAATTAATATGTGCAAAGCAGGCTTACCAGGCAAATTCTCTGCAACCCCTGGCAAAAATTGTTGGGGGTTTTGTGTATTTGTAAACTGGTGCAGACTCAAAAAAGGTCAACCACTTGACATTCTTTGACTGTACAGCAAATTATTCTGCAAGGATGTTCTTGTCACTCAATGTAAAAAGGCTACCAATTCAATAAAATTTCTTCAGTTTCTCTAGATGCAGGTGAAATCTGGAAAAAAAATTAGTTTGCAGATTCAGGAAGGTGTTTCTGGTGAAATCTTATGTTTCCAAAGAATACAGCCCATTTCCTCAGTAAAAAATTTTCCTGAAGCTTATGTCAAGTGATTATTTTATCAGGCTTTCTTTTGCAAGCTTAAAGAAAAGGATATTGTCGGGTTTAAATATTTCCTTAAACACATGGAATGTCAAAAAACCTGAAAAGCACTGGTTTTGATTCTGTGATACAAAAACGTGGCTGATATCATGATCTTGAAGTCAAACAGAACAACTGAATGCAGATTATCCATACCACTCTGCAGGAAGGTTCAGGAGGAACAAAGCAGCAGGCATCACATATGAATGCACAGGCACAGCTCCAAAAAAGGCAAAACCTGTAGCAAGATTAGAGCTGATGTGTTTTCTAAACAGGAGGCTGCTGTGGTTAACTTGGCTATTACCTAATTTCAACTGTGAGTCATGGAAGGTACATGGCCTTTACATGCTTCTTGCTGTTGCAATGGGATCACTCATGCCTGGCTGTATGACCCCAAAAAGCTGTATCAGCAGGAAGAGTTACTCACTGGCATTCAACGGCTCCTTGTTCCCTCTGTTATCATGCATGAGCTCTATGGCAGCACTGCATAGGAACCAACATATTTGAGAAAAAAAAGACTGATTTTACAAAGCCCATGGATCTATAACCCTTATTACCATGGAGCAGAGCCATGCGTTTTCCCATTATTTTGAATAAGGTTATAATAGAGAATAAGATCCTTCTGTCTCAAGCAGAGGACAGATGATTCAATTGCCTGGTTGAGAGATACAAGCAGAATCCTCCCCTGATAAAGTCTGTACTCCTTCATCTGTCAATTTATTCAATTTTTATCTTAAATTTTCATTAGTGAAAACCTTTGACTTGTTCTCATAAACATGAATAATAAGCATAGACACAATCATTAAGACACTCTTCTCCCACATGGAACAGTTTTCCACAACTGCTAGACTTGCTGGATTTATTGCTAATATACTTCCACCTGTATGACCACTGAAAAACTAAACTGCAGATGAGGGAAAACCTGTTGCTAGTTGGCCTTCTTTTTTTTCCTACACATTGAAAATACTACCATTCCATTCTAAATTCCACTCTATCAGAAATCTTGTACTGCTGGTAATACTCTACCTACTTATATTCTTAACCCTCTTTCAGAGAGAAAAAAAGGAAGTATAAGGATATAAAATGATTCAGATAAGGTCAGCCAGATAGCAGATATGAGGCTGTCATCTGGTGTCCACTGAAAGTGTCTGCATTAGGGCTTCTGTTCAGATTAAATATGGTCCAGTCCATGTGACCAGATTAGAGCTTGTCGTAAGGGAACCCTCTAAACCTGCACAGAGTTGACAATAGGTAACAACCATTTCTCTCTACAGATTCATTTCTATGGCAAAGCAGAACATGTTAACATGTTGGTTCCATACACTCAGATGCACCAAATAAAATCACAAACCTCCCTGTGTAAACGAAAACAACAAGAAGAACAACAACAAATATATATATATACATATATATATATGCGCACCACACACCCCCTTCTTTTTGACCTACAGTGCATCCTACATACCAGGTTTGGGTTTTGTATTTACTGCTAGTCAATTAGAATCCATAATCTAGTGTAATCTTACCTTTTCTGCCAGGATTGCCTCTGATAAAGGTCTAGGAAATGTTGTTCTCTGGCCTCCCTTTGTTAGCGGAGAAACAGACTCTTCCACAAAATGATTTCCAAAATTTTAAGAGCTATCTTGTGAATCGTGTTCCATCTTCTTGTTTCCAAAGCACAGAGATCTTTCCAGTGATTAAAATATATGTATGAGGGAATAAAAAAAAATGTTAAAATTAAGCATGGTCTTTTATCATCTTCTTAACATTTTGTCTGTGACTTGCAAAGCTTTGAGACATTTGCATAAGGATATTTCAAGCTATGCATTATTGCACTCTATGCAACTGTTATTCAACCTACACAAATTTGAAATTTGAAAATCAGCTATACTATTAATATCCAATTTATACTGATGTATTGGGTTTGTGTGGTTTTGGTAGTGGCAGGGCTACAGGGTGGTTTCTGTGAGAAGCTGCTAGAAGCTTCTTTCCCTCATGTCTGGCAGAGCTGATGCCAGTCGGCTCCAGGACAGACACTCTGCTGGCCAAGGCTGAGCCAATCAGGAATGACAGCAACACTTCTGTATAATATGTTTAAGAAGGACAAAAAAAGCTAAGTGGCATATGTGATTGTGGCCAGAGAAGAGCAGAGTGAGAATATGTGAGAGGAACCACGCTACAGACACCAATGTCAGTGGAGAAGGAGGGGCAGGAGGTGATCCAGGCACCGGAGCTGAGATTCCCCTGCAGCTTGTGGTTAAGATAATGGTGAAGCAACTGTGTCCGTGCAGCCCATGAAGGTCCATGGGGATGCAGAGATCCTCCTGCAGCCCATGGAGGAGACCCACAGAGCACGTGGATGCCTGAGAGGAGGCTGTGAACCATAGGAAATCTGTGCCAGAAAGGCTCCTGGCAAGGACCTGCAGACCTGTGGACAGAAGAGCCCTGGCACAGGTTTACTGGTAGGACTTGTGACCCTGTGGGGGACCCATGCTGGAACAGGCTGTGCTTGAAGGACTGCACCCCATGAAAGAGTGACCCACATTGGAGCAGTTCATGGATAACTGCTGCCCATGGGGTGGACTCACATTGGAGAAATTCACAGAGAACTGTCTTTCTTGAGAGGGACCCCACAGTGGAGCAGGAGAAGGACTCCTCTCCCTGAGCAGCAACAGGAACAACGTGTGATGAACTGACCATAATTCGCATTCCTTGTCTCCCTGTGCCACTTGTGGGGAGGAGATGGAGCTTGGGAAGGAGGGG
>VZTG01000845.1:461811-489068 GCA_013397845.1 Melanocharis versteri | reverse complement strand
GGGGGTGGGGGGGAAGGTGTTTTTTAAGGTCTTATTTTACTTCTCATTGGCCTGCTCTGATTTCGTTAGTAATAAATTAGATTAATATCCCAAAACTGAGTGTGTTTTGATCATGATGCTTATCAGTGAGTAAACTTTCCTTGTCCTTATCTCAACCCATGAATCCTTCATTATATTTTCTCTCTCCTGTTCACTCACAGAGGGGTGTGATAGAGCAGTTTTAGCGAGTGCCTGACATCCAGCCAGGGTCAACACACTACAACCGAATATTAACTGATGTCTAAATTAGATATTGACTTTAAGAAAAGATAGAATATGCATTCATTATCAGTTTGCATAAGTTCTGTTAATTAAAAAGAAAGAAAGGATATCATATTTAGAAGCATTAAAGTATCTACAATAAATTTCAAAGGTTAATTTTAGTGGGAAAAAGGTCCTTTTAAGATGAGTTTTCTTAACTTCAAAAGACACATAAAATCCTAGATTTTTTTTTTTTTAAAAACAAAAGTTCATAAAATTGAAGTGTTTTATTCTATATCTTATACAATATTTTCCTTGGGAAAATAATTTCATTGTAATTTGAAAATTTAAAATATTTGTGCATGAAAAAGGTATAGGAAAAATATGCCAGATAAAAATCCAATAAATGCAAGTGATGAGATTTATCAGATCACTGAAAAAATACATTACAAAACTAAGCTTTCATGAAAACAATAGTTACTGAAATCCACACAGAGTGAAAAAGATGTCAATACCAAAAGTGCGTAGCATACATTCAACTCAAAGGGAAAACACTGGAAAAAATCAGGAACAGAAGTGCTAGTGGCTTTACTAGTATTTATAGACTGACATAAACACTCCTTTCACAATTCCATCTACACACAAAATCATTTGTCAGAAGACTGACTAATTCTCTAAAAGATACAAATGAGTGCAAAGAGAAGAGAGATGTGTCATTTCCTCTTCATTTGCCGTTTCGTCCCTCTGAGAAGGTTATCCTCATCAAGAGACTGTAACAAGATTAAATGCCATCCCTCTTAGTGTTTGGGACAGATGCGACACATTTTCAGCTTAGAAAGAAAATGGGCTGACCGTTTCAGCAGGATAGAGATTCCCTGAGGGCAAGGATCTATTAAAACAGTTGACAAAATAAAAGATTTGATGGCCAGAAGCAGAGGCGCACACAGTACATGCAATATGTACTATTTTTCCTATATGCAGAATCATGTTGGCAGTCGGCAGAGTCAGCCCAGCCTTACCAGTACTGGTATGTTATAGACAAAAGGAAGGTTATGAGTCTGGTTATCAGCCTGTGCAGCTGAATTTCACACAGCTGTGGGTTACTCTTGTCTCTTCTTTCTAGTGAGGCTGAGTTGGGCATTCCAGCATGAAATCTCTTGTCTGGCAAGGTGGATGTTGTACACATGCAGGCAGAAATTTATTTTCCTCAAGGATAATTACTGGTCTATTTCTAAATAATTGATTTTTATAATATATGAAATTTCATGAGAGATGGACTTCTTAAAGTAGATTACGAAAGTATTTGTGATTGCCTGCCTTTTGTGCTCACCAGGGTATGTACACATTTCTTTGTAGGAGATATACCTAGGATAAGAATTCAATAGATTTGGAAGAATCAGTTTCCCTAAACCTAAATTGAACCATATATTAAGTGCAAGTGTACTTGCACTTAATTCCGGCATGTAAATTAAGAAAATTAATTAAAATAATTATTAAATATTTATAGTTGTTATAATACTATATAATATATATTACATAACATATAATTAATATAAAAATTATTATTGTATAAACACATAATTATATAAATTAACAAAAATTATTCATGTCTATTATGTAAATTATATACAGAAACGTAGATCCACAGGAAAGTGAAGCCTGACCTGTTTACACTTTTAAAGACTTACATGCTACTAAGAGCACAGTCCTGCTCTATGATGCTTTTTACTTATTACTCTATTTCAGCCCTACATCCTCAGCTATGGAGTTTATGCCACTATAATTTTATGACCAAAGTGTTATACTGCCATCCAAAATAAGACCTCTAACCCTTTAACTGAGGCTTTTAATTGTACGTCTGAAGAGGTAATATGAGGCAGGGCATAGACCATTGAAAAATAATCAAGGAGCAGGTGCCTAGGTTTTTATATAGCTGACAGTATGTTTTAGCCATTAGCCAAGACAAAAATCCTGCCTGTTTAAATTTCCTATCTGACTGATGGACCATAATTAAAAGATTCAACCCCGCACCTATTGAGATCAGTGAAATGACTACCAGTAATTTCAGAGGCCAGTGAATTAGGACCTAAATTCTCTCCTGCTCTCCTGAGACAAAAGGCCATATGGCAAGCTGACTGCTCTTGCTCACAGTCCTACCTCAGAGAGAGAAAAAAAGGCTATGTGATCAGACATGGGTACCCTGCACCTGCTCCTTTCTTTTTCAGCATCACTTCAGAGTGAAAGCTGCTTTCACAGTTGCCGAGTATAGGAAGTGAGAGAAAGAAAGAGAAATAATGGCTAGCTGTATCTTTTCAGTGTCATCACAATAATTTGCATTTTATTCAGTGATACAGAATACACAGCTCAGATTTCCTGAAAAAAAAGATAATTGTCTTAGTTTTGCCTTGTTGTTGTATCTGAAATGTTTTATTTTTGATGTGTTTCTTTTGACTTCAAAGAATTTAGATTTTGTCCTAATTCTAATGCTGAGTTATTTTATATTTTCTAATTCCTCAGCTCCATTTTTTTAAATTCTGAATTTTCTAGTGTTTTCTTGCTTTGAAAAACAGCATAACATGTCATTATTATGATAGTAGAGTTTTTTAATGGCTATTATTCTATTAAAAATATTTCACTATTTATTATACCTGATGACTCAAATTCTTCTTTATATGCAAATTGTTAACAGTAATTAATCATAATTTAAGGAAAATACTAGAGTTTTAATATTTAAATGAAGTCTAGCGCTGTAAGACTTCTTGTATGTAGAACAAGGTAAATTAGTAACACAGTATTATTTTCTGAAACATATTATCTAAATGCCACAAATTAAATATTGTAGGGCAAGATACTCTAAGGATTTTATTATTCTACCTGTTGAATCAATGTTGTATTTAATTGATATAATATAGATTTAAATCAGCATAATAGAAGTAGCAACAAAAAAATCTAGGCCAGCTTATACTTCAGATTAATTTTGTAGTTGAAAGAACACTTTGCCAAATATTACAGGGGCTCAGATGGCTTTAGTTGAAAGCTGCTAGTGAAAATACGCATTTAGTAAGACAATCATAAAGCTATGTGGAACAGGAAGTTTAGGTACCTGTATTTTCTTCACAGAGATATTACTTTTCCTAAGTAGAAACTAAAATGCAGAGCACTTTAAGCTTGCAAATTTTTGAAACAAACAAACAAACAAACAAACAAACAAACAAACAAACAAAAAACAAACAAAAACAAAACAAAAACAAAAAACAAAAAAAACCCCAACAATCCTCCCCAGAAAAAAACCAAACCAAACCAAAAACTAAACCACAGAATTATACCTTAACGATAGGCACAATCTTGGAGATATGCAGCAACGTGAATTTAAGAAATTGACACAATACCCAAAGGGCAAGAAAATTCTGTTAAAATACTGTAGGGTAAATAGTTCTATTTAAGTATATCCCTAGTTATGGGAAATGCAGGACCTGCCTGTGGCAGATTTCAGAAGGAATTTTGTTTCAGGCAAATAAAATTCTCCTTTAAGTTCTGAGTGGAGAATAGGATACCAGCTTGATCCTTCCATCATTTCATTTTTTCTTCAGAGAACCTCATACCAAAAGCAATGAGAACACTCTCCCAGCTTATCCACATTGTCCATCTGAGATGCAAAATGCCTTGAAATTTGTCAGACAACATGTGAATCAAACACATGAAAATCACCAAAATCTCTGGGGAGAATAAAAGGAAAGGAAAAAAAACAAGAATATAAGTCAGTGGTATGACACCAAAACGTTTTCTGACTATTCTGCTGTATCTTTGAATAAAAAATGATAAGTCCTTTTTTCATTTGGATCACTCTTTACAAGTCAAAGTATATATTTCATCACAATCTCTCAGTTAAAGTGAAGAGAAATCAAGAGAAATTGGTTAATTTATGCATATTATGATACCAGTCTTCAGTTTTATTTTTGAGACACTGCCCCCAGATATTATTATCTTAAAAATATTAGAAATTACACAATTCCAAGACAAAAAAAAAAACCAACTTGCAGTGCATTGGGATTTCTGTAGTAATTAATCTTTCTAAATGTGTAATCCCAAAAAAATTCTTCACTAATATTTGCTTATCTTTTCTTTTTAAGTTGAAAAGTTGAGAAAATAAATATTTTATGAAACCCTTATTATTAGGTTATTCAAAATTTAACTTAGCACTTGAAGCACCTTATGTGTCTTTTGTCCAATTGACATATCAATGTGACTCTAACATAGCCTTTCTCTCTCCATCAGAGTATCTGTAGTGAAATTTAGGTCAGCTGTAACAAAAAGTTTCTGCTTTCCTGAGCCATAGGATCTGTTCATTCTATTGCAAATAATGTCATGCTCTCGTGAGTTGCAGAAAGAAAAACCTGTCCTGTCTGTTTTTTTGTTTTTTTTTTTTGTTTTTTTTTTTTTTTTTTTTTTTTTTTTTTTTTTTTTTTTTTTTTTTTTTTCCCCTTAATGGTGTATTTGTTCTCTGTTTCACTCTATATACTGGTATTTCATTTTAAAGTTCCCAAAACTTTAAGAAAGCTAAACAGAGATATGCAAACTCTCAGGGCAACTCAATGGAACAATTTTCAATCATTTGAAATAAACTATTAGTAATCCTTGCTAAAAGTACATTTCTTCCTAAGTGTATATGACATTCACCTTGCAAGACAAGAAATCTCATGCTACAACTCCATTCTTCTCTCCTTTGTCTGAATGGGCAAACTCCTCAACTAGAACCTCTGAAATTAAAGTCAGAGTCAAGTCCATTAGGTGTTTTACTAATATTAACACAGACATTTGAAGAACCATAAAATAATTATTTATACTCATACAGACAATCCATCCAAGATTAAAGTTAGATCTGTTGTGTGCAGTTAGATAATAGTTCATTAGGCGGTGAACATATTTGAATCCTAATACATTCAGTACACAAAGCAATTTCTCATATACAACACAGAGAGCAAAGAAATCTTGAAAGTAAATATTTATATGCATTCTGAACTAATTTAAAGAGATAATAATTACCAGAATAACTCCACAGTTGTTTGAATTTTAATGTCATATATCTATATTTAAGATTTCACCATTTTAATAAAAGGAGCTTAGTTATTAGACCATCGAACCTGCATTAATTTGCTTCCATACTGTCCTTATATTAATACGATTTTTAAATGCTAACACCCAGTTTAGGAGATCAGAGTCTAGAAGTCATAGGAAAAGGCTCAGGACCTGAGGAAAAAGGAAGGTTGAAAAAATACATATGCATGCAGCTACAGCTTGCAGCTGACAATATGATTCATTTATTTGGTTTTTCATCCTCAGAATGAGTTATAAACATTAAGAAATCAATTTCTGAATGCAGTCATGTGATGAGTAAGAAAGCACTACCTCTATTTAGGGAGATATTAAAATAATTTTTAGAAGACTCTACACTCTGGTTAACCATGCTGGCAAAGGATTACACAAATTATACTGTTAAGGCACAATACAAAGTTCCTTTGCCTAAAGTCATGGTTTCTTAATGCTCACTTTCTCATTACATAGAATTTTGATTTTAGGAAAGGAAAGTCAGAGATGTGTAATATGCAGACAAATCTCAGTGACTACTTGAAGTGAAAGTGATAATACTGTCTTTTAAGGCCTTAAGAATATTAAAAAAAATTAATACTTTTGGGTAATATTTTATAAACTCCTATTTTTATTCTTCTGAAGTTGTCATAGTGCTTCAATGTATAAAAAAAGTTCCTGATGCCTCCAAAAGCCCTAATTAACTGATGGGCATTGTTTACTTCAGTGCCAAACCTATCTGTATTTATTTATGTTACCTGTAGATTAAAAAGCCCCTTCTTTTCACTATTTAAAATAAATTATAGGAGATATAAACCATAATGTACTTAGCAAAATTAATTTTAAAGCACTTCCATGTTATCTGCATGAATAAATACCTTTTTATTTGCTACCTTGTCAAAAAGGAGCTCGTATGAGTCCAAAGAGGAAGAAAATCAGCCTCCAGCATTCTGAAAATAAGTTTTAGTATCACCCCTTATGCTTTATCAATCAAGTGAGAGAAAGACAATTTTATTTCTCAAAAATGCAAAATCAGTGTCTTATTAATGACAAAGGTACATGTCACTTCTGGAACTAAATCCCAGTGTTCAATCATGCTCAGTCACCTCTATTCAATTAGTAAGTCTGTCAGGTGTATGAGTGGCAGAACAGGAGGCTTGCTGTATAGCAACCTTGGTGAAGTTATGTAGAAAGGAATATCCAATTTCTAATCAATTTATTTACATACATTTTTGTTTCAAAAATCTTCCTATTCTGCTTCATCCCTTTACTGACACGGCAATTAATCAATATTTATGTAGTTGGGGAACCCCTCATATCTCAGCCTCTAAAGACAACAAATAAATTATGCCTATTCTTGACTTGGTGATTCTTCAGGAAATATATGAAACAATGGACCTCGCCTTCCTCTTTCACAGTTCAGTTTATACAACGTGTCTAACTGATAAAATTTATAAGTTTTATGAGTGCACGTATAAATCAATGCTTAAAATACTTAAATTATGCCACTGGAGCTTTTATTTATATATCATCATTGTTTTTCCGCTTTTTTTTTAATGACATCTGATATGTCATAATCATATTAATTATTTAACTTTATATTCAACTTCTCTTTGCATGCATGCACATTAGAAAGAGTGTCACCTGAGGTAAAAAATAGGAGATTTTTAATATAAAGGTAGAGTTATGAAATCTGCATGAGGTTGTAGAGGCCGACAACTGGTCTGAAGGCTTCACAGATCTTAATTTAGACATGGTTAAGTTATGTTATGAGAAAAGTCCGAGAGAAGAAAAATAACTAGTTTTTACCCATGAGAAAGTAGTGTCAATAAAAGTGAGAATTTTAAACAATGGAAGGAGAAAAACAGCAACAAGTCTGCACCTGGTGTTTTTATAAATGTTTGAGCTTTTATGCTATAGGTAACCAATAGTAGTATGTTGTAGTTAGATAATAGCCAGTGGATCCATTGTAGTAGTTTAGTGGCCAGTGAATGTATAACACAAATGACAACATACAAAAGTGTATAGAAGAGGCTGATTTCTTGAATAAACGGCTTTTTGCCCTTGTCCAAGGCACTGTCCGTGTATGTCATGTCCACCCCAACAGCGATATGAGGTGATGTGCAATTAAAATGTAAATGGAGATAAACTTGTGCACTCTCAGAAATGCCCTGTTGTGGGGATTGTGTCTCCGCTGCTGTATTTCAGGATGTATCTCCAAATTCTATCCAAAATCATAGACTGGATAACTAGGGCACTGTTCAAAAAATAAAAACTGTGGGCCCAGAAAAAGGACTTAGATTCCAGGTCTATACACCTCAGAAAATTCTCTAATCTATTTTGAAAAACAAAACAAAACAAAACAAACTAAACAAGATATTACAACTCTAGCTTTTCCATGAGTAAACAAAGTGTTTACCATTAGGGAATTCTGAGACTGTTAGTCTCACCTTTGAGTTCCCTATCATTATTAGGTTCTTAGAAAATTGCAAAACTTTGTACACTGGGTGGCTTGAGATATGATGAAGATTTTAGTAGCTAAATTCCACCTCTCCCTCCAATCAGGTTCTTCGTGCTTGTGCTTTACTTACTATTTGATGCAGACTAATTTATTTAAAAGTAATTTGAGGACCTGTTAATCACGGTGTTTCTCATTTCCTGTATTCATTAGTTGCCTCGTGGGTATAAGCTACATAATTGCTGGATACTTACAGCTGTAACTGAAAAATCAATGGAAGTTAAGATTTGAAGGAATGAGGTGCTACAGAGAGTTAATACATATTGCTGTGTGGTCCATACACCAGCAGAGCATGTAATTTATTTGGCTATTCAAAACTGGCAAACAGCTTGACCTTAAATATTGGTCCTTCAGTTCTTCCTTAGTAGAAATGGGATGGCATTAATTTTCTTATAACACTGTTGTGAATATAAAGTAGTCGATGCCTGTAAAAACTGTTTTGGTGGTGCATTAGTCCGTAATTCTCTGTTCACAGCAGTGTTCACACAATGTGAGTTGAAAAAATTGTGAGATTTCAAATTGAGCAATGAGTAGAATTACAATATACGGCCATAGTTGATCAGTAAAATATGATATAAACTCCAACTAGATAGCAAATGAGAATTATAAACAGGTAATTAAAGTCCATATCACAATGCACATAAACAAGTAATTCGGTCAACACTGTGCATTCTAAATGACTGACAGACAACAACAATATTAAGCTTAGTAAATGATAGGAGGAGAAGGTTCATAAGAGATATGGATTTTAAAGATTTTTCTAAAAAGAGATTAAAACTACAGTCGTAGTGCAGCTTGTGTTTAGACTGTTTGCAAATACCTATATGCTACAGTCTGCACATAAGTTAGATCTTTCAATTCCCACCATAGACAACAGTGATCAGAATCTCAATTCATTGACCTAAGCATGGAGGTAGTTGAGACATCTAACAGATATGATTGTTGTAGGTCTGCCATAGAGAGCCTACTGGAGACTCTCAGTGTGGCACTGGGATGACAGCCACTGTACCCTTAGGCATCTCAAATGGTATGAGACAGCTGTGACTGGGATGCAGTTAAATAAAAGCAAAAGTAGTTGATTCAATTTCTGGAATTTATTCCAGCTTCCCAACCTGTCTAAGTTGAAAAGCAAGAGTTGGTCAACTAGGCTTGAGCATCAGCAAAAAATAAACCTTCCATGCTTCTTAAATTTAACATACTTATTTGTGTATTCTTGTCCTGTGTACACTTTCTCTCAGCATCAACACTGTGATGTCAGGAATAAAACATGGGCCAAGGTTCTTCTTAACATCTGATATGGATAAGGCCATCCTGTGTTGGGAAATTAAGAGAAGGAATTAGATGGACCTGAGCTATAGTATGTCAGTTAGTTCTAGTCTGTATTTTCTGGTTTAGATTTAAAATTATGTGTTCTATTCACAATCTCAGTGGTTCTTCAGTGAGAGTACTTTTTGAAACACCTGCTGTTTCCATGATCAATAGAAATAAAGAATCTGGAGATGGACTTTAGATTCCATTCTCTGCTTTCATCACATAAATGTTCCTCCTAAGCCTAAGTCACAATTGAAAAGGGGTAAGTTAGCAAATATGATCTCAGTAAGTACAATGCACTGTTTTTGAGAAGTCAGTTGAGGCTAATGCTATTCATATTCACTTTGCAAATATTTGCCTAACAAAAATTATTTGGATTCCTCAATGGCAAATAGTTCACAAGACCAGGTGCACCTTACAAGAGATGTTTGTATTATCAAGAGAGGAGGAGTCTATTGACTCTTTCTACTTACATAACACCTACATTTCTTTCAAACTTCCTTCTGAACCTGATACTGTAATGCTTTTAATTCTTAGAGATAAGCATGAAGAAAATGTGCCAGTAGATAAGAGTTTAGTTCTCATGAAGGATTTGTGCCGTTCTGATACATGAATTTTCTTGAAGTTTGACACTATTCCATCTTTTCTCATAGTACATAGTGTTATTGAGAAGGATAACGAAGGGCAGTCCTAATGAAAATAGGTGTAATTAACACTTGGGGGGTTAGTTCCTTTGTTTGCTTACTGAACGGTCTTTAAAGTAAACTGTTCAAGGCTAATGTGTGTTAATGATGTTCTTAAAAGTTAGAAGTTGAATAGTGTCACATGATTTATGTGTATTTCAGTGCAGTTTAATATTTACTTTTCACCTCCCTGTGGTGATGAATGGGATGTATTTGGCACTGGAAAACTCACGCATTGAAAGACAGTTTAGTAAGTAAAGCAAAAGATATGTGTACAAGCAAAGTAAAATAAGGAATTAATTCACGGCTTCCCAGGCAAGTGTTCAATGATCTTCAGGAAAGCAGGGCTCCATCACATGTAATGGCTACTTTTGAAGGCAAAGTCCATTACTCCAAACATCCTCCCCTTTCTTTTAGACATTAACTCACTGTCTTTGATCATTAATAATGATGCAGCTGACCTGTTTCAATTCTCTCTTCTGTAAGAGATGTTCTAGATTGCTTCTTTCCCTCACGAAAGCCTTTTCACATTGTGCAAATGTTTTAATATGTTTATCAGAATTACTGTCATCAGTCTCTATTACTGAAGGAACAATTTCAAAGGCTTAGGTTTGTAGTATAATATAATCGAGAAAGACTAGGCAATCTTGAGATTTTCCATCTGATCCTATTGTGGTTATGGTTTTGACTTATCTTGTGTGAATTACATCTTTGCCTGCCTGCATTCTCCACCAATTTATTGCACTGTAATTTATGCAATTTATGAGAACAAAAGAAATATACCTCATACTTAAAGCCAAGACTTAATGGCCAATCTAACTTTAATCTCAAGAGTTTAATTATCTTTAATCCAGACCTAATTATTAGAGAAAAGCAAATAAAATTGAAAAAAATAAACCAAACTGCAAATCCAAAGCCAGCCAAAGCCAGCCAAAAAACCTTTCTGATGAACGATTTGATTAGAGTTGCTGTGCTCACATTTCGTGTGTCTACTCCTTCCTTCTGCTGTTGTTATGCTCGCCCACTGCCTGTGTGATTCCTAAGCCTGATGCCCTTGGGGGTGTGAGGGTGTGCTAAACCAAGTTGTCAGCTTTATGAGCCCTTTCCCACGAGAATATGGTATTATGGGGAAGTGCTTCTTGTCCATAGGTTCACCTGGAGTTTTTTCCACACCTTTTGTAACACTGCCTATACTTTGGTCTTTCTCCATTGCTCCACAATTCCTTATTGTATCTTTATTTATAATACATGTTGAGGTTTATTTACTTTGGATACTTGTTCTTTGGATACTTGTTCTCTGTTACTGCTGAAAATAATGGGCTTAGCCCAGTTTCCAGGGATACATTTTTTTTTTTTATTACAGTAAATATCTATTAGTGGTTTGTTTATAGTTCTGGAACCTCTGGTATCATGCCTACAATTTCAAGGCATTTGCTGTCATCACAAGTTTGTACTTCTGTAAATTGCTTTTTAATTTTAGGGCTGCAGAGCATTTATTTAACACATAATAAGTGGCTTTTATAAGTTAGTTATAGTAATATTTCACCTTATTAAAAACATTGCTGCAATGGGACGTCACAAAACAAAGCCATACTAAAGTTCAGTAATAGTCACAGGGCTTAGGCAACTGGTGTTGCACCCAAATAAGATGAAACAAAGTTCCAACCAAGACCAAAGTAGGACCAGACACAGAACACATGGCCAGGCTTAGTCCCAAGCCTGTAGCATGGACAGTGTCATATTTGCTGAGTTAGAGGGTCACAGCTCCCTGTGTCCAGGTTTGTTATTCTACCCATTTTTCTTGTGTCAGCTGTTAGTGTCAAAAAGAAGAAGATGCTTTCAGGATGTTCACTATGATTTGACTGCTTCCAGTCACCTTGCTGTTTTTAAACATCTTGACTGAAGATTTGTTTTTAGATACCCTTAAGGCTTTCTTGTTAATGTAAGGTTTTTCTAGTTCACATTTTCCATCCAGAGGGACCTTGACGGATGTGAGAGGTGGGTCTGTGCAAACCTAATGAAGCTCAATAGAGCAAGTGTACAAGGTGCTGCACATGGTTCAGGGCAATCCCAAGCACAAATACAGGATGATCAGAGTATGGATTGAAAGCAGCCCTGAAGAGAAAGAGGTGACATTTGACAAGAAGCTCAATATAGTCTGGCAATGTGCATTTGCAGCCCAGTAAGCCAACCGTACCCTGGAATGCATCAAAAGAAGGGTGGTCATCTGGAGAAGGAACATGTTTCCGCCCTCTACTTCTCCTCTGTGGGCCGCCCCCAAACCCCCCTCCCCGGAGTGCTGCATCCAGCTCTGGGGTTCCCAACAGAAGAAGGACATGGACCTGTTGGAGCAAATCCCCAGGAAGGACACAAAGATAATCAGAGGGCCAGAGCACCTCTCCTATGAAAACAGGCTGAGAGAGTTGCACTTATTCGGCCTGGAGAAGACTCTGAGGAGACCTTACTGCAGCCTTCCAAGTCCTACACGAAAGATGGATAGGGACTTTTTTTAAGTATGTGTAGTGAGAGGACAAGAGGTAATGGTTTTAAACTGAGAAAGGTTAGATTTAGGTTAGATGTTAAGAGAAAGTTCATTGCTGTAAAATTGTTGAGACAGTGCAACAGGTTGCCCAGAGAAACTGTGGATGTTCCATCCCTGGAAATGTTCAAGGCCAGGTTAGAAGGAGCTCTGAGCAACCTGGTCTAGTGGGAGGTATCCCTGCCTGTGGCAGGATCATTAGAATTGCATGATCTTTAAGGTCCCATTCAACACAAGCTGTTGTATGGTTCTGAGATTTTATGATTCTATGTCAGTATCTAACTCTGAAAGATGCAGCTTATCTTACACTACAGGTTAGCAATCACCCTCTGCCACAACCCAGAAGCAGGTATGATGTTCATTATAAATAATTGACAGGCTGAACAAAAACATCAGTCCATGTGACAGAGGACTCCTATGCTTCCTTGTAAGATCGTCTTATGTCGAGCAACTAGCCTTCTATTTAGTGTCAAAAGTGTTGGCTAACAAGCTCTAAACTTTTACAATAAACTTTACCAAGCTCCCAACTCTCAGAACAAACTTCTGATATGAAGTAAGGAGTAGAATATGATTGCTGCACTTGCTGGGATAAAACAAGAGAGAAGAGGATAACAAAAAGAAAAGGAGAGAAAGAGGAGGAAAAAGACTGGTCCTCAGATCCCATGTCCCTTTTGCTGCCATGAGTGGTCCGGATCTGGAGTCAATGAAAGAAAGAGACAGAGGGAGAAAGAGAGAGCTTACAGTTTGCCTTGTTTACCTGATATACGTCTCTTATATGAAATAGATTTTTTGCACAATTTGTGCCATATTGTTGTTAAGATCCAACGTTAGGATCCAATCATTATTATTATTATTAAAGTTCTTTGGAAATTCCTCTGCCCAATTAAGGTGCAAACGAGACCATATGCCAGTGACAATAATATNCCCCAAATTCGGCTGGGATGGCAGCTGGAGGCTTTGGCCTATTGTGGATGCACACCTTTCCCTTAGCCTGAGGTGACTGAACAATGGGTTTCCTTTAATCCAATCAGCAGTTCGATTTACAGTCCAAAGTTCTTCAAGGAGATTTCTGTGGCTGTAGTTTCTTAAAAACTTTATATCAATGTTTGAGACATAAACTATTTTCAGTCTCTGACAATTGTTCACACATGCACAGTTAGCCCTTTAGAGCCCTCCAGGAAATGAGTCAGAGGAAACTGGGAGTCTGTGGTGGTCCTGAAGCCCCTTTTAGTGAGGTACCTGGGACTCGACCCTCCCCTCGATGCAGGTGCACTGAGCATGAGTCTCAAGGCAAACTTGAGAGCCTAGCAAATAAAAGGGAATTTGGCTCAAAGCAGCACTGCCCCACCTCCACAGGACCCTCTCTTCCAATCAGAACTCTCCTGTTGCAAGAGTCAGAATGCTTCAGACAAATGATGCTGATGTGCTTATGCCTGGTCCTTCACACTGCCTTCTCTTCAAGTCCACACTATGTCTCATTTCTTTCTACTTCCAATAGGGACTGAAATCTGTCCTCAGTTTTAACTGTAATTTCTCACCTTACTGTTGTTTTCATGAACTTTTGTGTTGGTTTCTTTGCTGCTTTTTTTTGTTCAGTTTTTTCAGCTTTAATTTCAGTGTAGCAGTGCCAAGAATTTGTAAATGCTGATACAAGCTGCTGAGCATGCCTTTGCAATTTTGGTAGATGACCTGATTTTAAAATTGATGCGATATAATTAGTTTGTGCTGGATTTATTGTTGTCAGTGTTTTTTATTTTATTTTGCCATCTGGCAGGCTCTGTGTTTATTTTAAAAGGAACAGGATACTCAAAACTAGGTCAGAAACATCGAGAACTATTCTGTGAATGATTGCTCATTGTTTTAGATACTGCTCAGAGGCTATTGTTGGTCATAATGTGGAGGATGAAAAGGTGGCAAAACTGGTGTTTGCACCTTTCTTATGCCCTGATGGAACATCCTTCTGTAGAACTGACATTTCAGGAATCTGGTCCACAAATAAGAACAGATCAAATTCCACCAAGGTCTACCTCTGGCAGCAGCCAGCAGCAAATGCCCAGCAAAGAGTAGAATAACAGAATGAACTCAGAGTAACACCGTAGAAAAAATATTTTTCACATAAAAGTGCTTTTGTTTGTATTTACAAGGGACTGTAGAAGCACAGGATAAATAGGAATATTTCAAACAGTGATCATGCTCCAGAAAATGGACTAGGTAATCTTCAGGTGATACAAAAAACCAGCAGATTTTATAATCAACAAATACAAATTCCTCTCTAGAAATACAATAAATAGTAGGCATGATAAATGAAGTATTAGCAGTACTGTTTAAGAAAAGAAGGAACAAATTGTTATTGCTAGACAAATAAAGCCTTCACAAATAAAACCAGGTTTGCCATTATCTTGAATGTTGACATCCACAGTGTTTTGCAAAGTAAGATATGTCTTGATATTACCTCTTATTTTTAAACAATCTTCTGAGTTACGTCCAAGTCTGTTTGGGTATTCCACTGTCACCAGAAATCAATACAATTGCTTGCAGAAGAAAAATTTTTTCCACATTGGAGTCACCATTTTTGCCATGGAAGTTCTCACATAGTCTGAAATAGCAATTGACTGAAGAGTCACATTATTATCTCTAAATAAAAGGAAGAAGTCACAAACTCAGTAGCAGCATGTTAGCTCATATTTGGAGACACTGAAGAATATCCCAAGGGCTTATTTACAGCAACTCATAGTTACATCAAATGTGTTTCTTAATCCCAGCAAGCAAATGTCATGAATGAAAAGAAAAGGTAATTTGCTAATCGTAACTTGCAATGTTTTTATATACCTCTAAGCATAAAAGATCTTACATTAAAAATGAAAAGGAGAAGACAGACCTACAGTGGTATAAGTGACCAGTGGTTGAGAGCTTTGTCTGTATTTAAGTCTTGGTAGTCCTGCGTGACACTAGATTGCAGTTGAAGACTTCTGCCATTTCTAAAATTTAATTTATTTTCCCATCAATTGACTGCTCAAGAACTCTAACATCCAAGCCTCTGGGATCAAGAAATATTGTATATATTTACTGCCCTGATTATATAGTGCCTATTCTCATCTTTCTCCTATAAACTGGGTGATATGTTAAGACTGACAGGAAGCAAAAGCCCAAAGTAGCAGTCAACTTCATGATCACAGTGACGGCTATAAGGTTGCTTGAATTCAGAGAGGAAGCTATTAAACTTGTTTGCAGTTCAGCAAAACAATTCTAGTGGCAACAATGTATTTTAATGCAAGAAAGTTAATTTAGCAGAGAAAGTGCCGTACTAACTATTATTTGTTTCTAACATCACCAATGCTGCCATAGACACCCATCAGACACGTATCATATCAGCAGTGGAAAGAGTTAGATCAGGTGATGCCTGGACTGGTGGACATGCATTTAAACCCCCTAAGAGGTTATTGTAGGATACAGAAATATGTTTTGTGTTTTAGCTGGTCTGTCTTAAGCTGCAAAGAGTTAATACCACCAAGCTTCTGGCATGCCAAAAGAATAAATACTTAGGAGAACTCACAACATGAGTAAACAAGGGTGGCATATGTGTAAATGTGTATAGTTGAGTAATTCCACTCATCTTACAACAGATCTGTAAAATAATTTGGATGAATTCAAGAAGTACCTTATTTTTCTATTAATTATAAAAGTCAGACCACACACGATGGAGCAAATGCCTGTACAATAACTAATGTTAGGTGACATGGATGTCTCTTCAAGTGTCTGAGATTATGAAAGTGGTTCAAAAAATGGTTCTAAAACCACAGGGAAGCAGAAAATAAAATTGCATTCCGGCAAGTGTTTTACTGTTCTGTACTTCTATTTCTCACTAAGGCATCCAGGTCATAAGTACTATCAGCTGTGAGTTAATGAGACTCCTCACACAAGCAGGAATATGACAAAGATTTTAAAAATATCTTTCAACAATCCTTCCTCTAATTATAAAGCTTATTGGTATGTAATGTATACTTATAGTGATACAGTTGCCAGTAAAACATACATAAACTTCTTAAAGCAGCACATAAATTCAAACAAACAAAGAAACAAACGAAACAAATTTATAAGCAAAGAATGAAACTTTTTTTTGGTATGAGCATTAACATACTCACCGGACAGATGCCTGTTATAATTCTTAATTAAGATGTGTTTTAGACATTCTACAATCCTGATGTCAAGTTTTTTCCAAGGTTTCTGATTTCTGGGCTCTTACATGAAAGATAGGGGATAATATCTTTTAAACAGTTATTTTGAAGAAAACAATTTATAGAAATTCTAAAAATTTTCTGTGTTCTTCATCTTAGGTGAAGATAAGGCCTTGCTAATCTGATTGAGCTGTGTAAGAGACAGGGATTCACGCATTTTCTAGAGTCTATGTCTTGTAGTGACTAACTTTAGACAACTTTTTGACCATTTCAGACTGTAAAACCTCCTCCAGCACTAAAAGTAGTAAACATAAGGTTTGTATTCTGCTTTGAGGGATAAGCATTAGAACATCAGTACCATCTTTGTAGGATCCCATCTGCTGTTGGTATGATGTGTAGAAACAACTGGACCCGAGTTACCCAGTTTAAAAGATAAATGATTGCAGCTTGTAACACAGATAACAAGTAGCACATTTGAAACATATCCAGAAGAGTTTGGGGCCCATCTTCATAAAGCACTGCAGGAATATCCTGAGTGCTTTTCAGATCTACGAGTTTATTGCCCCACATAGGAGCTTAAATACGTGTCCTAAATAGGCAATTTTGTGTGTGTTAAAGGAGGGAACTTTCTTCTGGGGTTGAAAATAGATATATTAGGTCTTTGAATTTGAAATAATGTGATCTTCACTTTTGTTGCAGTGGGGTTTTGGGCAGGGGGCTTATGGTTTTTTGGGGGGAGCATGGAGGTGGGTTGCTGATTCTGTTTACCTCCAGGTGGTTTTAATGTTTATATTTGGATAGCATTACATTAGTCCAGCCTTTTGAGCTAGAAAATCAGATATCACCATGCCTTGGCTTTCAGGCTAAATTTACTCAGTCATAACTACACGCAAAAAGTCTTTATAAAGATATGGTAGGTATTATCTAAAAATCACTGAGTATCCAAGGAGAAAGGGTTGTCAAAAAAACCTGTTTTTTTTATAACTTTGCTCAAATCATCCCCCAATTTTAAAAGAATTTTCAAAATATCTCAAGACATGTTTTAGAGTATGCAAAAGCCTAATAAGTGACTTATAGTCATAAGAATATAAAGAAATTTCGGCTAGTCTCAAAGACAGATAATCTTCCTCTGGAGAACACCACATGATTTCCACGAGTTATGGTCACCATATGTCGAAGTAATTCTGATGTATAACGTGAAACTAATGAAGAAGTAAGAGTACAAAGAATAGAAATTCTCTGAACCAGAAAATATTAATTTTAACAGTGAGGCAGCTTCACCATATGATTTGAATAAGTATTATGGTAAAAGTATTGAACTGGAAAGGGACGTGTGGGGGTGTGGTCCTATGAAATCAATTGTATACTAGAAAAGACAGTCTCTGAGCACTACAGAAATTCAAACTTGTTGGTACGGATGCTTCTTTAGTAAGAATTTGCAAGATGATAATATATACAAAGATTGTGGTTAAGTTATGCTTTCTTCATGGGTACCAAAAACAATTCCATAAATGTTAGATGTTCAGTATTTAAAATTGGCTTCTCCTTAAATCAATAGGAGGACTTTTTTTCCAGAAGAATGTTTTCAGGTACATAAGAATTTGGAAATGGAACTGCACTGAATAGGAAGAGACCTTGAAAATTGCTTAAATCTCTTCGATACAGGCAACAGAGTGTGGTGCAGATGAAAAACAGCCCCTCAGGTTATAAATGTCACCAGATTCAACAAAATATTTTTGCCCTCTTGTATATATGTAATAAAAACCCTGCATGACTTCACATCTCTTGACAAAAATGCAGGAATTAGCTCTATCATAGAGCTAATTTAGTTAGATCTGTTTAGTTGCATTCTGAAGTGTTAAAAAAAAACAAAACACTTTAAGGTTTACACAGAGCCCATAAAGAGGATGCTAGATTTTTTTTTTTTTCCCTTTGGCAAAATATAGCCCACTCCACAATAAATAATTTCTCATGAACATATGAAGGTATCATTTGCTAGTCAATAATCTCTTCTAAATTTTATCACTTCAAAAATCAATCTAATTTATTAAGTAATCACAATNATTATATATATATATATATATATATATAAACAATTTCAGGTAAAATACCATTGTAGTATAAATCTGAAATTGCACAGTCAAATTTTTCATCAGTCTAGTCATTAAAATTATTAAAAATTACAAATATTTGCTATATTTATTTTGTTTAAGGTTTTCATTACACCTGAAGTCAGCGGGGANCTTTAGTAAGAATTTGCAAGATGATAATATATACAAAGATTGTGGTTAAGTTATGCTTTCTTCATGGGTACCAAAAACAATTCCATAAATGTTAGATGTTCAGTATTTAAAATTGGCTTCTCCTTAAATCAATAGGAGGACTTTTTTTCCAGAAGAATGTTTTCAGGTACATAAGAATTTGGAAATGGAACTGCACTGAATAGGAAGAGACCTTGAAAATTGCTTAAATCTCTTCGATACAGGCAACAGAGTGTGGTGCAGATGAAAAACAGCCCCTCAGGTTATAAATGTCACCAGATTCAACAAAATATTTTTGCCCTCTTGTATATATGTAATAAAAACCCTGCATGACTTCACATCTCTTGACAAAAATGCAGGAATTAGCTCTATCATAGAGCTAATTTAGTTAGATCTGTTTAGTTGCATTCTGAAGTGTTAAAAAAAAACAAAACACTTTAAGGTTTACACAGAGCCCATAAAGAGGATGCTAGATTTTTTTTTTTTTCCCTTTGGCAAAATATAGCCCACTCCACAATAAATAATTTCTCATGAACATCTGAAGGTATCATTTGCTAGTCAATAATCTCTTCTAAATTTTATCACTTCAAAAATCAATCTAATTTATTAAGTAATCACAATGTAGACAACAATAACTTGGAATCTCAGTAACATGTTTTTTTTAATGTATTTTGGAGGGTTGTTTTATGAAGACTGTTTGCTTTCTGGTTTTACTTCTCCCTGGATGTCTTGAACATTGTGGTACTACCAACAATAGTTTCAACTTGAAGACTAAACTGTAATTCTACATGAAATATTCCTTTTATGTTCTATAAGCAGTGATTTTGTCTATAAGTCATTACAAAGAAGGAGTAAATGGAGAAGGAAACAAAATATATAGTTATATACCTGACACCCTTTAATTCAGTATAAGATCAATGGATAATAAATAGTCTTTGCTGACATACTTTCAAACAACCTCGAAACAGTCTGAGCTGAAAGGTAGAGTACTTGTCTCTAAAATCCAAAAATATTTTCACTGCTGCCTTTAACTTGACTGAGACTTTCAAGGATACTATAAAGTTAGAGAACATTATTCTGTGCTTCATTTCATCCATATGTAATAGATTTATAAGCAACTTGGATAGACACTCCTGAGATAGGTCATCCAGACATCATCCTAGAATTGAAAGGAACAAAGTCATGAGTTGTTTAAAATGCTGGGATTATGAGCTCCTGTTCCTTGCACTAATCTTCTGTATGGCTTTCAGGTATAAACCAGCAATTCTTAGTGTGATTCTCTTGTGACAGTGTAAATGTTGCAACATCATCCTAATNTTTTTCATTACACCTGAAGTCAGCGGGGATGCCACAACTAAGAAAACTGAGGATGAAACGTTGAGAATGACACGTGGGGATGACAAGAGAACAAATAATTTTCTTCAAGAAACAGGTCTGGCCATTAAACAGGATGTGCTGGTACTGTTTTGTGCTTTTTCACTTAATGATAAAAATACATTGTATGTTTCAGTAACAGACACTGTGCCCCTTCATCCAGAAAGTCATAAACCTTTCTGCAGTGAGAACAATCACACTTCTAAAACTATCTTAGAGATTCAAAAGCAAGGATTGAGGAAATTAAGTTGACCTTATATTTAGATTTAATTGCATTCAACAACTCTAATGGTAAACTAAACAGTACAGAGGAAGGTTTCTGATCCTGACTTCTTTTACTGTTCTAGATGTACTTACAAATTTGCAGAACAAAAGACATCTTTGCAATATCTACTTGAAAGCAAAACAGAAAGCCCTATAGGTTTCTGTGAGTCTAATAATTGTTTCTTCAGACAGCCAGAGAGTAAGAGTAGATGATTGTGTACATTCATTTTGTTTCCTTTTAAAGGATCATGAGGTAAGATTCTTAAGGAGAAATCATGCAAAATGTTCAGTAAGTATTCAGTCATCTATAAATCAATGCCATTTTGTAAACCTTTTAGAAAGCGATAGGTACAGGAGAAAAAGTATATGGGGAAAAATGGGAATCTTAAAGTAGTTAAGGACAAATGACAGAAGATGTTCAGATTCTGTTGGCCTCTTCTCCCAGGCAACTATCAACAGGACAAGAGGAATGGCCCCAAGATGCATCAGGGGAGGTTGGAGACTATGAAGAATTTCTTCACTGAAAATGTGGTTGAGCATTGTAATGGGCTGCCCAGGGAAGTGGTGGAGTCACTATGCAGAAGAAATGACTGAGAAATGACTGAGACTATTTCAGGAAATGATTGGAGGTGGCACTTAGTGCTTGTTATCAAGGTGGTGTTTGGTCAAGGTTTGGACAGTGATCTTGAAGGGTTTTTCCAGTCTTAATGTTTATATGACTCTATGATTTACAGGGATCTCCTGCATTTAAGGAGAAGCAACTGAGAGTCATGTAGAATACTCAAAGCTGTATTAAATGTTTACAGATGCTTATAAGTAGGGAGCTGAATTCAACCTCAAGTGCCTATATATGTCTTTATTATACTGTGCTTCCTACTCTTGAATACAACAAAAGTGAAGAAAGAAAAAGAAAACTATGATCTGACCTCTCTGTTTACCAACCAGCTGTACACTTTGAGACTCTGGAAAATAATTCTCCCCTCCAGGCAGAAACCTGCAGGACACTGACCCAGACCAGTGAAGTCCTACAACACTTCTTCCTTTCAGCTGTGTCTAAATGGCATGCTAAATCTTCACTAACTTCTGTTTGCAAAGTAAATTGTGTTTGTCAGCTACATTGCTATCAATTTCTCGTGTATTATGGGCCAGATTGATAAAGGAACATGGTGTTACACTTCCATCTCTCAACTTTCTTCCATGTTGCAATCTATTCTACAGAAGAAATATCTTCAACATTTAAATAGATAATACATTTAAAATGTGACATCTTTGTACAGCATGAATTTGAAGATATATTGTCATTTGTTTTGAATAATAAAATACAATAAAAAAATTAAAAATTGTTTTAATTATTACAGAAAATGTGGCATTGTAATATGAAAAATTTCAAAAGTATTAAGACTTCTTCTTTGTCTTCTGAAATACAGTAGAAAATTGTTTTTTATTTAGACAATCCTACTTTTCTTTCCTCTTTTCTTACCATCTTACTCTCCTCCTTTAAAGTGAGTAGAACTGCTGACAGCTGAGCTTGATGATAAGGTAGTTCTGTTTGTCAGCCAATAGAGGGAACACTCAAACCTGGACCTCCTGCAAGATAACAGGATGAAGTGTTCCTGCTGAGACACTCGGACAATCAAGGCTTTCTTTCCTGTGCTTTGTTACTGTAAACTATTACGGGTGACCTACTTTCTTTATCCTCTCCAATAACATAGAAGAATATCAGATCCAACTAAGCTGCCAACGTGGTTTGTAATTTCCAGTTTAGAAAGTCGCTGTATCCCAAAGGAAAGGTAGTGTATAGGATTACCATCTCAAGCTGCATTATGCTAGAAAGCCAAGGTTAAATAAAACTTTGTAAAAGACTTGAAACCTGACAGCTGATTTCCAGTATAAGGTTTTGTTTGTTTTGTTTTGGTGGGTTTTTTTGGTTTGGTTTTTTTGGTTTGGTTGGTTGGTTGGTTGGTTTTTTGTTTTGGTTTGGGTTTTGTTTGTTTGTTTGTTTGTTTGTTGGTTTGTTGGTTTGTTTTTTTGTTTGTCTTTTTTTTTAAGTTTTACATTTATTCTTCATCTTAAAAATGAAGTTCAAGTGCCATAGTTTAAATTTCATGAAACAGACCTTCATAAGCTTAACTTACAATACCTGCTATGTGAAAAAAAATCAGTAAAATTACTCACCGGAATCTTTCGGGGTAAGGAAGTTGAACAAAGTACATCAAGCACTAGGTTGTTCAAATAAAAATAAAAATCTGACCTTGCCTTCCAGTCGATGTCTCAATTAAGGCGTCAGAAAAAAATGTTACTACTTTCACTTACACCGAAATGGATATGCAGGAAACTTCTGACTGAAGCATGAGTTGGATGAATTCTGGTGCAGAACTGGCTCAGGAATTCTAGGAAAACATTCACGAGACCCACAGGGAAGGCTGAAAAGTTTCATGCTAGAAGAAAACCCAACTTTGTGTTAGTCTGAGTTGAGTTCAAATGTCTGTAGAGAATCAATTACCTTGTCTGGACACCAGAGAAAAGACTAAAAGAAATTATTATGCTTGGAGCTATGCTGCAGGGGGACAGAGTTGCTAATGTGCCTCACAGCAGACAATTCATATGTTCACTTAAATTCCTCTGAAAGGTAAGGGCATTGGGCTGCAAGATGAAGTCTTGTGTTCCAAAACACTTCCTCTGGTTGCTTCTGTTCAGTCCAGACTTTCATTTTGGATCTTTCTAAGTAAGAGTAATATGATAAAAAAAGGCAATTATTCTAAACAGTTGCAAAATTTCCTAATTAATAACTAATCTCTGTTTTCTAATTTTTATATCATCATTAGTCATATGCAGTTTTGGTTATATGTTTCAACTAAATTAATTTTTTAATGCTTTTCCTGGTATTTTCCATAGGTTAATGCTTGGAAATAAAATTAGAAATATGCTGGACATTATTTGGCAAACAATGTAGAAACCCTTTTAACTATAGAAGCTTAGTAAGAAAAAATAGTAGTATTTCTACTATTGTTATACCAGGGAGTAGGTTTGTAAACTTATTTATTGCACATTTAATAATAAAGCAGAAAGAAATATATCTGTTCTTAGGTTTAAGAGTTATTTTAATTACATAGAAGGTCAGAAGACAAAACACTTCATTGCCAGTCCACTTGCCCATTGTTCAAGAGCTGAACATCAGTTCATTTCTATACTTCCTCTCTGTATTTAAATATTCACTTTAACTAGCACTAGCCTAGAACTTCTAGTTCTTTATGACAGTATTCAGTATTTACCTACCTGAAAGAATACAAAGAATAGAATAATTTTCAGGTAATCTTTTTTTGCAACTTCTTTTTCTCTCTGTTCTGCACATAATCCCTAATGATCAGCCAAAACTCCACTATAACAAAAGTGTTTGTACAACATTAACCATTGTTTTAAGTATATATATAAAAAGTAGGGATTAACTGGAGAAAGCAAAAAGGCTTGTTAAGTAACTTAATGTATTTTTGCATAAAAGCCAGTTATTCTTCAACCGTATTATCACAACAAAAAAAATAACATGTCTTCATTTCTGCTCTCATGTATCTGTTATTATTTCTTCAAGATCTATTATTGTCACCTAGGATTGGTTACATAAACACGTGAAAGTTCCTGGGTTACTGAAGACAGAAGAAAGTCTCAGCAGATAATTCAGTATGAATGAACATATTCAAATTAAATCTAATGCATGGCTGAGAATTATCTTCACAGAGAAAATTCAGTATATTATGCATATTAGTGCCAGAGAGGTCACTGGTTCGTATTTTGCTCAAAAGATAATTCTGGAAGGAATACCACTTTTATAGAAATCCTCTAACAATGGTACTAAAAAAGTAATTCCTTGAAAGCGATGTTGAATTAGGTCATCAGCACAGCCTGCTGTGCTGTCAGTTTTGCCTTTTCCCAAAAGATTAACAAAACCCATGTGAGGATTTTGTACTTTGCAAAGAAGACTGGAGAGAAGAAAGTGCTATTTAGCACAATTTCAACTTAGCAGCCATAGAGTTCGTTTATTCACGAATGTTATAAAAAGTATATGATGCTTAAGAGACTTTAGTGAAGCAGAGCTGTAATTCTCACAGTACAGAATTTTACGGACACTGAAGATCATACAGAACATAACTGCATGAAAAACATGATACAGTGGACATCAAAGTTTCTTGAATTTTTCTTTTTTCAGATTTTAATAAAAGGATACCATGCCTTATCTGCACAGCTCTTGTAAAAACATATTCTTTGTTAGCTGCACTCATACTCATGTTGTGTATCTATTATATTATAACGAGAAATAAAAAAACCCAAGTTATCTAAAGACCAGTAAAATAAATCTTCTTAGAAGCAATTGATACAAAACTCTTTCTTACGTACGGAATCATCTTCTGAAAGCACCTTTTAATATTAATTCATTTATGTTCTATTCTGAAAGTGCTGACAGGGAAAAACTAGAGAAAGAACTTTCACTTTGTCAAAAAAATTATTATATTTACAGCTTGCTTACATTGAATCTTCTTGCATCTTGTATAACAAGACTGATGATGATTATATTGGAGTACACTCACAGCAAATAGTTCTACAGAAAATGCAAGTTCTGTGCACCCCTTTAGGCATTTAAAAGCCCTCAGAAGTTGGAAGTATACTCTGGTCATTCATCCATCAAAAATAATAACTAAATCTTCAAATGGCATTGATCAATGTACCTCAAAGTGTAACTCTAAATTATGTCAGCCAGGTACCTGACTTGTTTCAGAAATGAGCACAAATTACTACATAAGCAATTTGCTGATGGAAAAGGCCGAGGTGATGAATTCCAGTCAATCTTAAATCTTGTATTTTGGAGTGAATTTTTGAAGGAATATATGAATGTCTGAGAAAACAGACCATTCCAGATGAAAACAGACCTTCGCACAGAAAAAATACAATATTATGAAAGTGAAGACATAGCAATTTTAAAATTTGTTTAGTGGAGAAGAAGTAGAAGAATAATACATCAAAAAATCTAAGGAGTAGGTTAAATCACAGTGAGCTGATGACATTTCAAACAGGAATGCTGAACATGCTTTCCCGGACAAGCATTCCCTATGTTTATGATAAGACATTCAGATTCCAGCATCTGTTATGCTTCTCAACCAAGAGAAAATCTGTTCAGGTTTATGATTTCTGATTTTTTGCATAAAAATAAAAAGAAAAAATATATTAGTGATCTGATGGTAGACATATACTTAAGTTTACTGATAGAGCAAAATTCTCTTTTTGTTAATACAGTGCCATTCAGACTAAATCTGAATATTCAATAGATCATTTGAATTTACCACAAACCTTGGAAGTATAGACTAAATTGGCATACACTGCATACATTAAGAGTAATGACTTCATAACTAATCAGTCTAGGAAGGATTCTCTTAGAGAAATCATCCTTCTTAAAGGTCTTCAGTTTAGATATTTATGGCTGAAATAGACATTCTACTCTCTCTTTGCAAAGAGTGAAGGAGAGCTTTTTTTAGTTAATTAATTAACTTGATAAAATATGGACGTAAGGCTAACATGTAGAGCATCCTAAAAATTATTTCTCTTCATTGTCATTTTGATGCCTTAAGATTTTAGCTTTTATATTTTTCAAATCCTATGCTCCATTAGTGCATAGCTCTAAACTCCATTTAAAGAGTTAACTGTCTTCACATTTTGGTTAGACAAAAGCATCCCTCTGGGCCTGTGATCCAAGGACACCCTACAGCTTCAGGCCCTGAAATGTATAAACAAAAGTGAATTGGGAAGGGGACCAAGCTGGGGGAATATGACTTCATTACCTCAAGCTGTAATTGGAGAATTAACCCCTGATATGTAAACAGACCAAACTTACATCTGTCTGAAATACTCGTGACTGTTGTTCATCTTGGGTGTAGCCCCTTGGGGAGTTTTTGTCTGCCCTTCTTTACAAGAATTAGGTTCTATTAAGTCAATGATGCAGACAAGTAAATTTCTTTTCAATTAAAAAAATACTATAAAACCTTTGTCCTGATCATCTTATAATACCAATGTAGAAGAACATATCTTTTCTCCAGGACGTTAAAATTTTTGGTTCATCTTGAGACCCTGTTTTTATTCATTACTTATTTATTCTTTTCTCAAAGTATACGTCTAGTAGAACGTTGTCTAAAATTTTGAAGATTTTCTACGGATTGACTATTTTCTAGTTACACTTCATAAAATTGGGCATTCTGGTAGAATCAATCCTTCTAGAACCATGCAAAATGAAGTTTGAGATACATAGGCTGAAAATAACCACTACAGATATCTCAGGTGCTGTAGAACCCTCATAAAATTTAAAAACTTTCGCTTGAAATATTTCTGGGTTTTTTTCTGAGAGCTCCTCATTCTGGTCCCTTTTCACATTCTTCTTCCTCTGAATAAATTTTAAAAGAAACTGTAGAATAGCTTTTTGCCAATGCCTTTAGAAGATAAATAACTGGAATGATGCTCTAAGGAAAAGGTTTGCATTCCCATTCTGGATCTTCACTAGGATACTTCATGGTTTTCTTCCGTATAATCCCCAGAATTTACTTGCAATACAGGGCTGACATGCAATTATACTGCTGTGCAACTATTTTGGGGTCTCAGGGTTGGGATATGCAACAAAATCATATACATGAGTGGACATTAATATTGCTCCCTCAGAGGATGTCAAATTAAATTATGGGAAGGAAGGAAGGAAGAAAGGAAGGAAGGAAGGAAGGAAGGAAGGAAGGAAGGAAGGAAGGAAAGAAGGGAGGGAGGAAGGGAGGAAGGAAG
>VZTG01000845.1:414463-461782 GCA_013397845.1 Melanocharis versteri | reverse complement strand
AAGGAAGGAAGGAAGGAAGGAAGGAGGGGGGATGGGTTGACCCTGGCTGAACACCAGGTGCCCACTAAATTCTATCATTCACAACCGGACCGTGAGGAGAAAATATAATGAAGGATTCATGGGACAAGATAAGGACAGGGAGAGATCACTGCCAATTACAATCATGGGTAAAACAGAATTTAATTGGGGAAATAAATTTGTTATCAATCAAATAAGAATAGGATAATAAGAAATAAAACCAAATCTTAAAAGCACCCCACCCTTCCCTTCTTCCTGGGTTCAGTTTTACTCCTGATTTTCTGTACCTCCTTCCCCTCCAGTGGAACAGGGAATAGAGGTTGCAGTCAGTTCATCACAGGTTGTCATTGTCATTTTCACTACTTCCTCCTCAGGACAGGACTCTTCACACTCTTGCTGAGCTACAGAGTGTTTCCGAGTCACAGGTCAAATCACACAGACTGGTCTGTAGATGTTCTCTTACTCTCAAGAGCACATTAGCCATGTCCATGCTATACAAAAATTTGCACTTGGACCTGCATTACACCTCAGCAAGTATTGTGGAAGCTGAAAAATTATTAAGAAAACAATCTCCCAAACAGTTCAAACCCTGTAATTTGTTGGCAAATGTCAATTAATTGCATTTTGTTGAAAAGGAATTTTTACCAAAATTGCAACCAGTGAAAACTGTTTTATTCCTCATGGGAAATAGAGAGTGGAAAGAGAAGAGAGTGAAGAAAGCAAAAGCCATATTATGTGTATTTTCTCATGGCCATAGATACCTGATTTCACCACTTCAAGGTTTCTTTGGGATTTCTTTACACCTGGGATTATTTTTTTATATCCAAGAGAATAATTCCCTAGGAATGTGTAGTATGTATTTGTTTCTTTGCACTCTACTTACTCTTTAAATTAGTCTGGCAACTCAGATATTTTAAAAGGATATTTCAGTACTTAAGGTGAAATTTGATTAGCTCAGTAAATATTGCTAACGTGTGAGGTTTTTTAAATTTTACTTCCTCCTCTGCTTTCCCACTCCCACTCCCTTCCCAGTATGTGTATTTATCTGCACTGTCTGGATTTGTTCATGATTCAGAACAGAAACAGTGACGTATGATAGGCAAAGAAAGTACTGTCAGACTTCCACGTGTGCTGAAACTGCTGCTGAAAATATAAGTTTTATGAGAGATGCTTTGTTGTTTGTTGTTTTTTTTTTTTTAAATTTACAGCTCAATTAATAAATTAAGAAGTTATTATATTTAGATACATTTCAAAAAATACCATTTTTTCTATGCATACCTGAACCAAACCTAAAATCATTTTTCATCCTTTACTGACTGTAATATAGATTGTTTTACATTATTTTCAGTTTTCTGGAGATGCTGCAATGCTCTCAAGCGAAGCCCTCCTGAGAAATTTTATGGTTTCAAAATATCCTTTATATGATGTATTATGTAAATTAGACTATGAAGAAGTTATTTTTTTTCTTTACCCTGTGCTATGGGATCATAAAACCACGTTAAAATCTACAAAGCAAAGAAAAATGAAAGAGGAGGAGACAGAGGAATTCAGCATTCTTCTATACTTTTGTTTAAGTCTCTGTATTTAATATAGATTTTTTTATTTAATAGTATACAAAGTTGTTGTTTTAAAGGTTAAGTGATGTGCAGATGAGGACCTCAATCTAATTTTAATACAATATATCAAGATCTATATTCTCTTATATGCATATATATGCTACTTTCATTGAGACTAACAAGGAATTCGCCCCTTCTGTACACTCCCATTTTCCACTCCCCTCCCACAGTGAGTCTTGCAGAGCCGCGATTTTCACAGGATTGTCAATCCTATGAGCTAGATTAAACTAATGAGCATGACAATTACCTGTAAGTATCATATAGAAGGTAAAAAGGTATTGTACAAAGTTGTGTGGCACTTCTCAAGTGCAGCCTTAAGAGACCTGAAACAATCTGATGAGGCCACACTTCCATTGTCACGCCTGACAAAGGGACAGAACTCCAACTCATATTACAGGACGGCAATGCTCAGGTTCCTTCCCACCCTTATCAAGGCTGCCGCCACTCTTCTTTCTCACATACATCAATCTGACTTACAGTGCCTTTCCTTTGCATAAACAGTGATGAATCAACCAAACCTGACCTGCAAGTACAGTGTTACCTTATAAAGGAGAACTCATTGTTTTTCAGGTTTTTTTGTGACATCCATAGAATTTGTATTAATTTGCTGACTATTTGGGGGTTTAGGGAGGAAGAAGAGGGTAGGGTTATAGTGATGTTTCTTAGGAGGGTGTTGTTGCCAATTTTTTTTTTTCTTTTTTGTTCTAGGAAAATTGCTAGGCACTTCTGACCACCTACAAGAATAACAATGTGGTTTATAACCTGAAGCTGATGTGCAAGAGATATTGTTTTGATTCTACAAGAAGTTCAAGCAGCCAAACACATCAAAACTTCAGCTGTATTTTAGTATCTCAGCATGCATTTTGTTTGTTTGTTTTTTGACTGGTTTTGCTAATAAACCAAACCTGGATGAGTGAGTGCTCAATTTTATTTTCATTTAGAGTAGAATGATTACACTGTGAAAGAAAATCAGCATAGTAAAGCACTCAGTGCTTGCTTCTCTTTGTCATATATATGTATTTATGAATGCATTTGAGGTGCCAAAGAACTGCTGTTGGTGGTAACTGGTGAATCTGAACTGATGAAGCAAGAGCATCCTGGTAGCAGATTCGAGATCAACTGGTTTGTTACCGATTTTGGTAATAAAGTGATGTGTGTGATATTTTCTTCCAGTTTATAAAGAAAGGCTTTGACTTTAAACTCAGTTTTAAAATTCATGATACATGGATTATACTCTATTCACTGCTTTGTGATATTATTATTATTATTACAAGAACCTGAAAAGAATTTCCAAATTCTCTTTCATTATGATGCAAAATACAAGTTTCAGCTTTATCATGGTTTCTGAGAATTCTGGACTATTGTCCTTAATCTTACACCCATTAAAGATATAAAATAAAATATATGTAAATTATTCATAGCAAAAATTTTCTGACATTCTTCTCTGCCGTTTAGAAGGAAGAAAGTGAAAAGAATGTGTTAATTTTCCTTCTGTTCTGGTCATCAATTTTCCATAGCATAGAAAATGTCAGAATACTACTGTGACACTAGAAATGAATGTGTGCTTTTTATAAATAGAGAAATGGAGCTGTGGTTCCTGAGATCATATCTCTCGACATCAGCTCATGTGGTAAATAAGGGGATCATAAGAAAAGAGGAGACAATGCAATCCACTTAAATGTTCTCGTAGAGCCAAAAAAATCCTTTGGTGTACAAAAATTTAACTATTTTTCTCAGTTATCCCAGTCAAACAAAATATATTACCTCTCCCTATGAGTCTTACCTCATTTAATTCCAAGTCAAGCAGAACAAAGGTTTTTGCCACTTTGTTCGGGTAAGGTAATGACTGAAATAATGACTGATTATACCTCTTGACATCTGATGCCATGCACTGTTAATAAACTGCACAAGTTTGCAAGATTTTATATCTATCATATTGAAAACACTCACAGAAGAATAAGTTCTGACTATGTGTGGCTTTTTTTTATCTATCTATATCAACATTTAATCTTTGTCAGTATCTGTCTTTCTGACACCATGCAACACGTGCACAAGTCAGCTTCATTTCATAACCAGCATTTTTTAAAAGAAAATAAAAATACCAAACAAATAAATAAGTCTAGTGCTTAAAATACCAAAAAAGTAAAAGTCTAGTGCTCCTACCATTACCACACAATAATATCAGAACATATGAAATACCCTACTTGGTCAGACAGTCTGGGTTAATCTATCCAGCTAAATATGCTGTCTCAGACAGTGACAAGAGGGGATGCTGTTAAGAAAAGAACATGAGCCAAGACAATGGCTTGCTCCATCCCCTTTGTATTCCTCCACTATCCAGAATTCTTGTAATAGAGGCATTACACAGTACATCCTTGCATAGTCCTTGTGGTAAGTTAACCTTGGCTGGCTTCCAGATATCCATCTGCTGCTCTCACTCACTGCTCAGCAACAAAGGCAGAGAAAAATAATGAGAATGAGCTTACGGGTCAAGATAAAGACAGGGAGATTACTCACAAATTATAGACACAGGAAAATATGAATTTACTTGGGAAAGATTAATTTAATTTATTACCAATTAAATAGAGACTAATATAGTGGGAAATAAGAACAAAACTAAAACCCCCTTCTTTCCCACCCCTCATTTCTTCCAAGGAGCATTGTCACTCCTGACTCTCCCACCTACTCACTACCCTTGAGTGGTGTAGTGGAGTCGGGGTGTGATTGTGGTTAATTCATAATACTTGGTCTTGGCTGCTCCTTTCTCTTCATGCTATTCCTCTGTTACAGGGTGGAATATTTCCCATGGGAAGTTCTTCCTTAAAGAACCTCTCTCACAGGTTACAGATTCTGCCAGAAAGTATGTTCCTGCACAGGGTCTCTATGGAATGCAGCTTCCTTCAGGGCACATCCACCACAACATGGTGACTTTCATGGCTGGCAGGGTGGGTGTCTGCTTTGGTGCGGTTCCTTCCACGGGCTACAGCAGGACAACCTGCCTCATCATGGTCTTCTCCATGGGCTGCAGGCATCTGGAGCACTTCCTTCCCCTTCTTTTCACTGACCTTTCTGTCCGCAGGGATTTTCCTCTCACATTTTTCTCTCTCCTCTTATACAACTCCAGCCCAGTATTTTTTTTTTTCCCTTTCTCGAATGTGTTATCATAGAGACACCATCAAAGTTGATGACTGGCTCAACTTTGGCCAGTGGCATATCTGTCTTGGAGCCGCCTGGAGCTGTCTTTCTTACACCCAGGGGCAGCTCCTGATTTCTTTCCACAACCACCACCTTTGCAGCTCAACTACTACAAAAATCTTGCCACATCAGCCCAATAAAATCTGCTTGAAATGTGGTTTTGGAGTTGTCCTCCTGGAAAGTGCTTAATTGTTTTTTCGGATGTGTCTTTTTCATAGACCTTTTTCTACATCCACACTTTTTTGTTCGGTGTGTTTCTGATGTTTCCTAACTCTGTTTTAGAAAATGACCTCCTTATTTACCTGAAACCGATGTCCTCCAAGTTTCACAAATTGTCCCCTATTTACTAACTGTTCATGTTCAACTTTTCTACTCCTTTCCTGATTTTCTAAATGTTTATCATATTTCTTCTCCGCCTGCTCTATTCCAAGAACTCCAGCTTTGCAAAGCCCTGCTCTTAAGTCAGTTACAATATCCTGATCATCAGTGGGTAGCTGTCCTTTTCTGCCCCTCTTCTACACCCACCTCAAAGTTCTTGAAATTAAGAGAGCAGAAATAAACACAGTTCTCAGGGTGCTGGTATTTTATTTGGTAGGAAATAATGTTCTCTCTCTTCATCCTAATGTCTTTTCTGTTCATTCTGTGTACCTCATTGGATTTTCTGGCTGCCACTGCACATGGAAATGGTTATTTCAGGAAGCAACTGTTTATAACTACAGTATATCTTTCCATAGCTTGCCTTGCCATGTTGTAATTTGCAGTATTTATATAGCAGAATACGGTTGGAGATATGCTCATCTTTTGTATAACATCTGCATGCATTGTTGGATAAACAAGCAGAAGATCATTCTGGAAACTGTAGTTCTGTTGCCTTCTAACTGATGCATTAACCAGAAAGCTGGAGTTAAGAACTATAAATCAAGGTAAAATTATTGTTAAAATATCAAAATGTCAAACAAATGTCTTTAATAGGTATTCTGAGTCTCTATGTTTATGAAAAATGCAGCGTGAAAGAGTAACAAAGAACTATGTTTGAAAGCACATGGTATTTGTTCTGGGCCTTTTGCTTATATGGAGTTTCCAAACCATTAAAAATTGCTACAATAGTACATTTTACTTTAGTATAAGAAAGAGGGAAAATAGATCAAAGGCAACAGAGAGAATATTATTTTTTAAAAAAGATACGGAAAAGGTTTTTAGGCGTTTGAATGTAGTGATCTACAATAGCAAGCTGATCTATCTGACAGTAGAAATTAACAACTGCTCTAGAGTTTAAAACCATGTACATTTGGAAATAGCAATAAAGACAGTTTTTAAACAGGAAAGGTAGTGCTATAAAAATAACTTAAACTTTTCTTTGTCAAAAATACTATAAATCAAAAGTGAGGCTATTTATAGAAATTATTGACACTTTTTTTTTCCCATAGTGATCATTTTCCAAATTATGATAACAGTAGTAATTCATTGGCCATTTATATATCTTTTGTTCTAAAGCATACACATGAAATGTGATGAATTTAAATTCATTTCTTCCTGGCCTTATATTTTTGCAGATCACACTTAAATCAGTTGGTCCAGTTCAGTAATTGTAATCCTCAAGCAAGTCAGGAGACTATCTCTAGGACAAAGCAAATTTTGTTCTTGTTCTATTATGCTTGTTTATGGGAATATAAATTAAATCCATCCATATATCCAATTCTTCTTTTACATCTAGAAAATAGTACCATTAGTTAATACCTGTTTAAATTATTACAATGAAAAAACGTTGCATCAAACAAAATTGTGCAACATATATTTCCAGAATTATTCTAAAGAACTAAAGATTTTCCAAAGACTTTAGCTTATTTGACTTCAATAAGAGGAAAGTTTTGAATCAGTTGAGTTGTTAAGGACTGTATTTTTCCCTTTTGTAGAAAACAAACAAATATACAAAACAATACACTATTGGAGTGTTTTAGGAGTCAGCATGTCCTGGTTCCTCAGACTGGAAAACAAAATGAACCTCCTGTAATATCACTGATAAATGCTGCAATGACACATTTTTTAAAATATCCAACTGAATTAGATGTGTTGACAGACAGAGTCATTTCAGCTGCTTTTGATATGAATAGACTTTTCTTCCTCTCCTTTTCTTTTTATTTTCTATTCTAGTTGTATAAATCTATATGTAAGTTGTCACTTAAAGCACCAGCTTCATCTTTGCTTTAAATGGCTGAAGATTACAATATTGAACTAGAAATCAAGTTTAATTGATTTAAAGCGTAAGACCTCTGTCCTTGAAAGATAATTGAATTATTTAATGAAGTTATTACTAAGCAACTTGGTTTATGGTTCAACACTTTTATTCCAAGCAATATTGCTAGTTATCACTGACATAGCAATTATGAAATGTCTTCTGTATGAAAGTACTGCTGCTTAGCTACTCATCTTTTTTCAGACGAATATTAGCCACACCATCTCACTTTGTCCAGCATTAAACTGACTAGGTCTACACTATTTTTATAGATGCTTCTGAGAGGCTATAAACACAGAATGCTCTGTGTTACCCTGTTTTCCCATCTGAAGGATTCTCTGTAATAAGTTAGTAAGTGAAGGCAGCTAAACAGAATATTGCATACTCTGGAGGGCATATATACCACTCCCATTTTGGAGGGTATGTTCCAAGCTCACTGTATGGAATACTGGTGAAGCTGAAACTGATTGTAGCCTCAAAAGTTTTTCAATACATTGTTTAGAGAGTGTCACTGAATTAGATCATCCATGAAAGGAATATATTTGCTGCTACAAAACTGAGAGTACTGAAGAAAGGGGAGCACTTCAAATGAAATATTCTTCTGCAGCAACTGAGGAATAAGTGAATCCAGTGCTGAGGGGTCTGTCAGGCTTCATCAACAGTTTCATGGGATCTATGAAGGATTGGAAGATCTGCCCATCTCTTAAGACTCATTGTGAGCTATTTTGTCCATTTGTGATTTACAGGCTTATTTTTTTTCTCTTTTCTAAAAATAAAATTATGTACTAGAAAAGCAAAACAACAAAAACTCCCTCCCCTTCCCATATTTGCACACACTTTTTAAAATAGTTTTCTGAGAAACTCAGGTCTCCAGGGCCTTAATCACTTTCCAGTGCCTTCACAATAAACGTTCAGCTTTCTTCAATATTTCTGTCTGTGCTTCAAAGCCCTTTGTGAGACTGATAAATTAGGTAACTGATTTTTTTTTTCTTCTGTTTTACAGTCTTCATCCACCTGACACCTATAGCTCAACAGACTTCTAAGAAAAGAGGGCAGTTATCCAACATCAATGGAAACAAGATTAAGGAATTCACTGGTATGATGATAAGGTCCTCAAACATCATCATGTCTTGAACAAAATATATTCACTTCTTTGATTTTTTTTTTCTTCACTTAGTAAATTATTTTCAGCTATTAATTTAAAGGGATAAAGTGAAATGGAGACCGAGTCTATCATTATTTTTCCTAATGAAAGGAGTTACTTTTGATACTCTTCTGGAAAGTGACATAAAAATTGAGTGAAGATGCCAAATTTCAGTTTCAAACCAAAGACTGTTTTGCATAGTGGTGAGAAGTTTAATTAATATTTTTAATGTTATTATGACTTTCCAGTCAGAAAACAACCCCCGATGTTTAGGAAAAGCCTCATAATTGAATTTCAGTTTCTGAAAAGAGAATCCAAAAGGTTTTAGTTCAAGAAGGAATGATTTACAAAACCATGGTATTTTTTAAAATTCTTTGCAACTGAATTTGATACAAGTAAGGTAGGTGTAACATCTTTTCTGATGTCAGCTCACCCAAGATTTTGTAGCTATAGATGTTATATATTTAATAGGGATTTTGAGAACAGTGAAACAATAGGTTTTCTTGATTTTAGTTTGAAATAGACTTTCTTAAGGTTTTTGTTATTTTTTGACTAACATCTGTATGAAAGAGTAATAGAGAAGTAATGTTTGTTGTAGTGAAGAAGAAAATGGGCATTTTTCAGTAATCAATTATCGTTATTGAGGTCAAACTAATTTCTTTCTCTTTCTTTCTCTTCTTCGTAGAGTCTGAAGACTTCTTTGTCTTCAATTTCCCAAATGAACTTTATCTACACTGAAGAGAATTTTTTGGGGGATAGAAGGAAACTGGTCTCCAAAATCTTTAAAGTTGAAGTTTATTTTGTATGTGGCCACACTAGACTTATATGTATTGATAAAATAATTATCTACATATCTATGCTTTTCATGAGTAGATAAAGTATTAATATCTTTTACAGTGTTGTGCCATTATGAGTCTGATGTATTTTCTGGATTGAATGCTTCAGAATTGCTTATCTTTCAAATTGTGATTCACCAATTAAGTTAAAAATGACATGTTTCCTCAGTTTCCTGACTGCTTCTCTTCAAATCAGTTTTTATTCTCTTCCTCTTTTAGGATTCTAAAATGCTAGAAGGTTTTGATTTCAGATGCTCTTTTACAGAAACTTAATTAAATTTATTTTACCTGGCTTTGTAGTACCAGATGACTTCCTCATCAGTTAATGAGATTAAATCCAAAATTGAACCTTAATTTAAATAATTCTATGGTAATAACCTTTCAAGCATTCCCTCAACCAGCCACGAAGATTCTTTATTAATTACAGGCTTCAACTTACCTTATTTGGGTCAGCCAGCAGGAGCCAGAGAGCTGACCCGTTTTTGCTTCTAAAAGTGGATGAAAACTTTAGCTACCTGAAGACTCTTTACGTTTCTATATCACCTTTAAATATATCTGAAGAAAGACAGAAGATATTTCTTCAAATGGGTTTTATAATAAAATTAAATTTCATCAGAATATATTATTGACCAAAAGCACAAACTTTATTGCAACCATTCAACTAGGGAAAAACGGTTTTCACAATATATTAAAAGCTATTTTTTTTCACCTTTTTAGAATAGAAACAGGCTAATGCTTTCATTTCAAATATATTTCAGGAATTCTCATTTAAAAAATCATACATTAAAAAAATATATATTTAAATATATCTAAGGAACTAATTCTACCTCCTCAAAATAAATCCTATCTACAGTTTTATCCTGTTTTTAGGTAATTAGTTTACTGAGCATAGTTGATTTATAAAATATAGCTTCCTCCTTGAGGTTTTCTCCTTTTATCATACGTATAAGCCTAGCATATGAGCTTAAGCTTCTCATGAAAGGATAGCTACTGTACTTTTGTAACCTTGAAATGAGGCATTTCATTCCAGTGATGTTGCAAAGACGATCCAGTTCTGGTCAGTTTTGTTCTAGTTTTCTTATTCTTTTAGGGATTCTTTTTTCAATGTCATTTATCTCAGTAGTCAGGTCAAAGGCATATATGCCACTGAGAGTATTTGAAGTCACAATCCTTCCAGTGTAACTTATTTTCCTTATAATTTTTTAGAATTTCACTTTAAAAATCATTTCATACCCAATTTAAAATAATTTATGTAAATAAATTTTGTGACAAAGCAGAGCTGATTCACACTATTTGAACATCTTGAAATCAGTAGCAATATGATCAATAATTCTTTACAGCTCATGGATTGCTTTTACCAGTTATACATTCTATTCCACCAGATTTATATAAAACCCACTTACATTGTCTGCCAAAATTACTGAAAAATAAAAACCATCAGTATTTACTTTTCCTAAAGAAGAATATAAAACAAGTCCTTTTTCATCTTGTTTGTATAAATATGAACTAGACCTAAGAAGTCTAAGAATCTTAGGAGAATTTTATTTTGTGTGAAATCGCAATTTTTTTTTCCATCAATTGAAAAAAAAATCTATATTTATTTCACTATTTCACTTAAAGCATCAATGTAGGCATATATGACCTCTGTAGTATTAGCTATTGCTTGCAGACAGGGATGAAAGCAGAAAGGATTCATGGTTTAGTAAAGGTGACTTTAGTGAAGATAAAATGTATTTGTCAGTATCAGCTTCAGAATAGAATCCCAATATGATTCACAGAGGAAAATTCCATTATATATACATATACACATATATATACACACACATATGATACATAGATGTATAAGGAATGGAAGATAGAGGTACCAATGTCTCTGAGGTCGCCAGGAGGATGAATGGAATTTCTGTCATGCATCGTAGAAAGCAAATATTAGGGCGTTTTCTGTTTTTTTTTCCTGCTCAAATTACTTTACATTCTTCTCTCTGTAGTTTTCTCTTGGGGTGAAAAATGAGAGTCCAGAATTCAAGTTAGAATACATGTTCTTCTTCTGGTCAGTGATGAGAATTCATTGACTACAGAAAAGTATCTCTCAAATAGAGAAAAAACTGAAAAAAACATTGCTTGAGAAAATATGCATTAGATTTTACCTAGTCCTTTACTTTTCTATTGGGAGACTGGCCACAGAAAAGGAAAGGTAAGTGAAAGAAAACCTTATCATTAAAATATGGCCTTAAATTGGATGTGGGCCTCACTTATCCCTCTTAAGTAATGACTTTTATGCTTCTTCTTAATATTTGGGAAATAAGACTAATTATAAAAATAGTAATAGTAAGAGTACAACTTTTTTTAACACGGAAAAGGCATTAAGAGTTGGGACTGATGTGAAATGTCTGTAATTGTCTTTCCACTTACTCATAAAGCACAAACCAGTTAAATACAGATTTTTTTTTTGTCAAATCCATAAAGCTCCTTGAATTCTCTATTCTTTAAAAATAATAACTTTTATTTAACTGTGAGACTGAGAAAAAAATATAAGCATTGTTTTCACAAAATGATAGATAACTCATCATAATAGAACAGAAAATATTAAAAATATTTGGCAGTAATTTTTGTTAGATGTTCATTGTACTAAATGCATATTTAAAATAAGGCCATTAAAGGTTATTTCAAAACCAGTACCTTTCATAATGTTTCTTGGCATTACTGATATGTAACAAATAAACTGTGACAGTTTGCAAACCAGTCAACATGGCCATCAACATTTTGATCTGTCACAAAAATGTATGTATCCACACCATCGTTTCCCTTTGACACCTTCTTTTCTGCTTGTATAAAAAAAAAAGAAAAAAAAGTTGTATAGCTATCAGGTATTTTGTCAGCATCAGCAAACAGCAATAATGAATACCAGAAGAAAACTTTTAGACAAATAAGAAGTAAATTTTAGCTGACATTGAACCACCTTTCAGGTCCCTGATACTCCCTCTTGAAGGATGCTGACTTTTATTTGGCTACTGGTGAGTAATCACAATGAGAGAATGAGAAAATATAAATCATACCAATCTAAACCAGCCTGATACTTCAGGCCATCTTAGTTATGTGTCCAACTGACAGATTTTAGAGAAGTCATCAAATTTGCAGAACATTAAAGACATTTCAACCAGCTGTTACATGTAGTTTTACACCAGCTCTGTTTGTGATCATGACAGCCTATTTTAGACAGGATTGTTATTTCTCTGCATATGTATTTTAAATTATGCATTTTAATACACATTGTGTGAAAGTAGCCTTAATTCTTCAGACAAAGTAAGTAATACTGAAAACTTAATTTCCAGGAGCCCTCTCACTTTTTCTCTTCTCTTTCTTTTTGTCTGTCCTGACAATCCAGCAGTCTGTGCAGCTGACACTACATTAGAAGCTGGCCTTGGTTTATAATCCAGCAAGATTACAGTTGATGAATTTCATTTGTGGAGTTCTGTATAGGACATTTTGGGCCAACTGTGTGTATCTTGCTATTGCTTTTCATGTGCTTTTCCCAAACACGACATTTCACTGTATTCTGCAGGATGCATACTTACAAGGAAGAGTAAAGTCAGTCAGACTCCTTTGTGACAATATATTTGGACAAAAGAAAAATAGATGTTGTGGTGATATAAAAGAAGAGTGCTCTCAGATTTTCTGCAGTGCACATGTAAATAGTAAAAAATGTTGTTGCTATATATGATTTATGTGTAATTGATTTTGTTTTGGGACTTCTTGGATACAATTCACATAAGCATTTTATTCAGATCAGGGGGGGAGTTTTTTAATTAAATCTCATATTTGTGCCCAGTTACCATGCTTTATTTCAAATCATCGTGTGCACAAGCTGCTTTATTTCCAGACATTACTGAAATGGGAGATAGTCAGATGGACACCTGATGCACTTCAGCTGCAAAAGGGCACTCAGTCAATGGGGCAAGGCTATAGATTGTCTAAAGTAAAGTAAACATCAGATCCCTCAACACAAAATGTTTTGGATTCTAGATCTGCTCCTTCTGATCCATGCTACTCACACTTACAATCTTTTTTTTTCCTTAGATAGCAGGAAATTTTGCTGTTGATAATACTAGGAAGCTGGAGAAGCACTCTTGAAAAGATGCATTCCACACCAAAGGAAGGACACTCCTGAAAGACTGTGTCCACAGATGACCAGTGCTGGGTCAGGGTGACCCCTGAGGGACTGAGGCCCACGGGCAGCACATGCCAAGGCAGGGACACTAATAAGCAAAAAGCAGCAGTAAGAAAACACTAAAGCACATGACCCCACACTCCAACTCCGATGCTGCCCATCACCTCATTGGAGAAAATGGGACAGAATGAGAGTTACCTGGAGTTAAAACAAGGAAAGCTGAGACAATGATTGAGAATAGGTGTTTGTCTGAAGTTGAATGTAGAGAAGGGAGAGGAAAGCTATTTAATTAGGTATTTATTTTGTTGTAACACGAGGTTTTTCCCTCCTGCCCAGTACTGAAATCAATGATCAGAATTCACTGCTAATTGGACATAAATTTTATTAAAAATAAATTCCCTGGGTCAAGACTGTTTTCATTGCAACAGTAATTCAGCTAGGAGAGCTTGTCTTTAAATGACTTTTTGCAATGTATGATTGCATGCAGAAATATTTTTGTGATGTGGTTTACTTCTTGCTGTTATTATATGCAGCTGCATTTTTGTTACAGCACAACATGTGCATAGCACCGGGAGAGCTAAGGGGGAAAATATATTCCTATATTCCTATTCTATACAATATATGAAGGTTAATATATATTACATACACAATTTTACCTTAACTCCAGAATGTTGTTAGGATTCCAAAAGGTATATTTTATTTTATTCTTACAGATTTATTTTCTTGAGCTGGTTCCCTTCTCTAATTACCTATATTTAACATACCACAGACTTTTAGAGGGAAAATAAATCACACATTAGGCAGAGGCAAACCGAAGACTGCAGTATCTCTCTATAGATGTCAGTTAAAACTTTGCCTAGCAAGATATAGAAACTCAGAGCTGTGGATACTTTTCGAGAAATTCTGCATCTACTTTCTTCTACATTTGTAGCACATGTCAAAGTCTAGTTTCATATGAAGAGAGAATTTTTTTAAACCCTTGGTCTTCTTGTTGGTAATTTTTTTTTTTTTTTCAATCCCAAGCAACTCTTTTTGCAAACCACAAAAGCCAGGGCATGGTTGCACTTGGGTTGTAATTTTACTCAAATGCTCATTAGTGACAGAACTAAGTAATATAAGTCTTAACTACAACATATGATACTGATAAATGAGAGCAGAGATATATTTCCATCTGTTTGACACATTTTAAGAATTTTGCCCCAGAAAATTACGTTCCGGTCCATTGCTGTGGATTTTATTCTTTGTTTGGTTGTTTTTTTAAATTGTGTTTTCTTACAAAGCTACTTTAATTTGTATCATATTTATCATATTTCAAATAATTTAGGCACATTGTTGTGCAAATTAGTAAGCTACAGAGGCAGCAGCAGTGACAGGGGTAAGTCCAGGGGAGAAAATTGGATCGAGCCATACAGGGGGACCCAAGCTCAGGGACACCTGAGCAGAAGCCCTGAACCCCATCAGGATCCGGAAGCATCAGCAGCCAACCAGGAGTGGAGCTTGGAATACTGAGGCCATTTAAACATCTCTAAAGAAGCCTGAGCAAGCAGGAGCATGGCACATCAGAGAGGGTGTGGCATGTCAGGAAGGGTGTGGCACAGCAGTGAGGGCATGGCTCAGCAGTGTGCAGGGCGGTTTGCCGAAGTGGGGCGAGCAGAGAGGGCTCCTCTGACTGTCAAGGAGGAGCCAATAGATAAACAGACTCAGTACCTGGTGTAGATAAGCACAAAAAGATCCTTTCTGTTCCCGTTTCATTAGCACACCAGTATAAGCCTCCTCAGTCTGTATAACCAAGTTCCCTGTCTTGTTGAGCAATGGCTCCACATTTTCCCAAGTCTTCCTTTTGTCTCCTGAGTAATGATAGAAACTTTTGTTCTTACCTCTGTAATTGCAGAAGCAGAAGAGCATGCAACTCTATCAGCTATATTAGGGATAATTAACTCAAACTACCAAATTGATAAAAGTACCCATCCCAAGGTTCCTATATTGGCTTACTTAGAACTTGCCCTCAAGTATGTCTACACCATTTTGCATTGCATGCTTCTTTTCCTTAACATACCATGCCGTCTTTTCCTTAACATACCATGCTGTCTTTTCCTTAACATACATGCCTTCTGGAGTTCTGTGAATAACTCAGAACTGACTTTTTTAAACATTTCTTACTGTCATTTTGTATTAGCATAACAGGGAAGGGTTTTCAGCCTTGTTTGACAGAACAGGAAAAGAGGATGAGAAACAGCTTATCCAGACCATAAAAAGGTGAAAGAGCAGCTAATTCTGGAAACCATTTCCTGGCACATGGATGACATGAGGTATCTGCATGGCTTCACCAAGGAGAAGCATGCTTGAGCAACTTGATAAACTTCTATGATGGAGTGACTGGCCTGGTAGAATAGAGGGGAGAACAGTGGACACTGTGTGCCTTGAGTTTGGTAAGGCCTTTGACACTCCCACATGATCTTCATAGACAAGCTGTTGCTGTACGGGATGGATGAACAGACAGTGAGGTGGATTGAAATTCAGCTGAGCCCAAAGAGACCATCATCTGGATCATGGGGCGGAGTGTACCCTCAGCAAGTTTACAGATTCTTTTCAAAACTCCAGATCTTATCAGGAGATATTGGATTGGCTGTAAAAAATACCCTTTCAAAGCAAGACGTATTTACTAAAATATTGCTTTAATAATTGAAAAAACCACCAAAACAAAACAGAACATCAAGCAGCACTTATGACAACTCATCCTTTTTTTTCCCATCACCATTAATGATATAATTCTTTTCCTAAAAGCAGGGTTTGTCGACCCTGCCTCTTACAAAGTGACACTGCAGCAGACAGCCTTCAGGGGAGACAGTTAAGACAGTTGTTTGGATGAATCTTCATCAAGAACTTAACCTTGGCACCCAGAGCAGATGAGAAGCTTGTCTTAAAAGGAAGTTACTTCTCAGAGATGCCCTGCCTCTGGGAGTCTGTTAGTGAAAGAGGAACATGGCCAGGTCAGGCTTTCGTTTTATATGTTTTGCCAACTGTCACCACAAAGTAGAACATATATCCTGGCTCAGACAGAACTGGAACAGCCACAAGCCAAATCCCACGCTGTGAAGTTTGGAAGAGAGCAGAGCATGTTTGTTTTTTTGTTTTTGGCTTGTGGGGTTTTTGTTGTTGTTGTTGTTTTGTTTTTCTTTTTACTTAACAAAGGAAAGAAAGGAACAAAAATGGTAAGAAGCTTAGTATGCTCAGAAGTATAGGTGGGATCAGACATGACATCTTTACATCCCCACATCTATGCCCAATGATACTTTTTTAAAAAATAATTTTAAATAGAATGTATGTTTAGATTTATATACTGTAAACAGGGGGGAAAAAAAAGGAACGTGATATGTATTGCAAAATATGTGACATTTTAAAATTTCCTTATAGAATAGCCAAAAATATTATTGGAACCCTACTCTGAGAGAATTTATTTGTACGTATGGCATTTAGGCCTACATTATGTGAAAGACTTTCAAAGTGTAAGATTATGAATGGACTCTACTGTTGTGGTTACTCTGAACTGTAAAATTCAGTGGAGTGCCAGAAACTGCCAGCTGGAAAGAAGACAGGGGAATATCAACAGGCTGCATTCAGAAGGAATCCTGATGTGTTGATGTAATAGCCGGATAATGAAATGATTTGCCTGCCTTAATATTCCATTTACAAAGAAGTCATTTAGCCTTTGAAGTGAAAGACTTTGGAGATCATATAAACATATCCTAGGTTGAAAACAGACTCTTTAAGAGCATTATATTTGGCTTTGTAAACATTAATTTTAATACATTAGTAGCTAAGGTTGATGGAGGACAGAGAGGTGATTCAAAACAGCCAGAGTGGTTTCATCAAGGGCAAGTCCTGCCTCACCAACGTGTGGTCTTCTATGATGGAATGACTACATCAGTGGACAAGGGAAGGGCGATGGATGTCATCTGTCTGGGCTTCTGTAAATCCTTTGACATGGTCCCCCCCAACATCCTTCTCTATGAATTGGAGAGACATGGATTTCATGGGTGGACTATTAGATGGAAAAGAAATTGGTTGAATGGTCACATTCAGAGGGTAGTGGTCAATGGCTCAATGTTGAAGTGAAGACCACTGACCAGTGGTGTCCCTCAGGTCCATATTGGGTCCATTACTGTTTAATACCTTCATCAGCGACCTAGGCAGTGGAATTGAGTGCACCCTCATCAAATTTGCAAATGACGTCAAGCTGAGTGGTGTGCTTGACACATCTGAACGACAGGATGCCATCCAGAAGGACCTGGACAAGAAGCTTGAGAAATGGTCCTGTGTGAACCTCATGAGGTATGACAAGGACAAGTGAAAGAGGCTGCACTTGGGTCAGGGCTGTTCCTGGGATCAATACAGGCTGAACAGATCAAGAACAGCCCTGGCGACAAGGGCTTGGGGGTGCTGGTGGATGAGAGTTTGGACATGACCCAGCAGTGTGCACTCACAGCCCAGAAAGCCAAATGTGTCCTGGGCTGCATCCAAAGCAGCGTGGCCCGGGGGGCAAGGGTGGGGATTGTACTCCTCTACTCCAGTCTCATGACACACCACCTGGAGCACTATCTGGAGCTCTGAGCACAAGAAAGATGTGGACCTGTTGGAGTGGTTCCAGAGAGGGCCACAAAAATGATCCAAGGGGTGGAGCACATCTACTATGAGGAAAGGCCAAGAGAGTTGGATTTATTCAGCCTGAAGAATAGAAAGCTGTAGAGTGGTCTTATTGTGATCTTTCACTACTTATATGTGACTTACAAAAAAAAATGGAACAAATTTTTTATATTATGTTTTCTATTTCATACCTTACTGTCTAGGAATGTAGAATAAATAATATGTTTCAGTTAGTTCTGAAAAAAATCAGATTTTTCTGTCTAGACAATGACAAGCATATTGTCATCACAATATTAGTGTAACAGAGTAACTGAGAAGTTCACAGACACACTGTAGAAAGCAACCAGCAAAAATGTAGTTTTCAAAAAGCACTAGAGAGACCGGCCCTGTAAACAGTTCCTTTATGCAAACTCCCTATAAATTATAGTATATTCTCTCAAAATCTTCATATTTTGTTTAAACACTAAAGTTTCAACTGATTATGCTTAGAAAAATGTACCTTTCTCTTTGTATACTTCATCACTGCACTGAAGTAACTGTGTTAAATGCAGCGACAGAATTAACAGACAGTTAACAGATGGTGGAAAACACAATTTCCACCATGTCATGAAATTTGACAAAGGCCTTCATTATTGCTCCTTTACTCACCAAGTAAGTTCACGCTTATCTGAAAAATCTATGTTACATACCACATATTTTTCATTGCACGATACTGTAACACAACTCCATTGTTTTGGGATTTTTTCAGGATTGTCTTTAGATTAATACGAAAACATACTAGGCAATAAACTTGTGATCGTTGTACAACTGAAAAAATCAAGCTATTTAAGTATCTAGGTTTGCATTTGTTTTCATAAAATCTAGAGAAGACTGTTTTCTAGAAGACTTTTTTATGCATTTTTGTCCCAGTGCAAGAATAATCTTGGGGAGCATCACAACTTTGAAAAAAAACCCACCACTGTTGTAAGGTGCAACAGTGTAGTTACCGAATTTGGCAGAATACAATGCTGTATATACTAAAAAAGCTGATATAATACACACGTGGAGATGTGTATACCTATGCAGAGATAGCTATAGACCAATTTAGCCTCTCTTTCTTTGTCTTTCTCATATATCTACCTATATATAAAATTGTGTGGATATATATATATATGCAAACACTAGCATATATCATAAGGTGTTGTTCTGCAAATGAAAAGAAAAAACCTCCCTATGACATTATTACTGCTTCAGAAATCATGCTGCAGTGACAGTTTAATTACTAAGTGTGGGTACTAACAGGTAAGTCCCTTGGGCTGTCTGGTGCCCTTATGCCACTTAGAAAGCAAAACAGATGCTTACAGCATAATACAGCAGCTAATAGGAGGGGGAAAAATAAACATACCAGCGCAAAACATGGAAAAGAAGACTGGAGAACAGCATAACCTCCAGAAGAAATGGTTGCATTTTCAATATGTCTGGGAGTGGGGTGACATTTGGGTTCTTCAGCATGAACAAAAATTAATAATCTTAGCTTCCCAGCTAGTCTTGCTAGCCTTGACAAGAACAGAAGCTTGTTTTCCTTAGAGCAAGGATAAAGGCTGCTGCCACAACATTTTGGCATACTTATTTCAACTGAAAGAGCTAAATTTCTATCGTGAATGTTGTCAGGGACAGCAAAGAAATTGACTCAGTCCTATGCAAAAAAACAAACAAACAAACAAAACCCAATTAACTGAATCAAATGCATCTCCATTTTCATTTCATTAAAACTACTGTTGTCTCATTGCAGGAATTAATTCTTAATGTCATTTTTCATTTCAGAACGCTAGGTATTTTTATGAACGGCTTTTTTTTTTTTTGCACTAGCTTTTCTCTGATTTGAAATATTGTCACAATTTAGTAAATGCTATTAATCAATGCTAATATACAACAGGTGGTAAATTGAAATTGGGAAATAACTGCTTCCTTTTTTTTTTTTCATATTCTCACAAACAAGAACACAAACATCATTTTTTAAATTCTAAAGAATATCTGAAAATTCTGAATAGCATACTTCTGTATGTAAAATAAAGAAAAAGAAGATATTTTTCTTCTCAGTGGTGTAAGTTACACTTTTCACTGTCACTTTTTCCCTTCCTATGCCCATGACCATACTTTTTTATATAGTAGCAAAAATATAAAGAAAACAACCCAGTCCCCTCCGATACAGAACTAGTTGACCTGACCAAGGAGCTGTTCTACTGCACAAGCAGGTTGCTCATAGAAATGTATCATGAAACATATCAGAAGAATGAAAACTTCTGTAGATTTCAATCTAAACTCTTATATAAAAATATATATATATATTAGATGAATTTATGAATACTTTCCTAAAGGTTAATTGCTTAAGATAAAATAATAACTATCTAATATTCAATTCATTTCTTGAAGTTAGACAATATAGTAGAAAACATCTCTACGCCTCTACTTGCAGTGTTAATCTACTCCTCTCAAGATTTGTGAAGATATTTATGTATTATTTTTTCAATTTACAATACAAACATGAAATCACTGTAGCATGATGGTCTCTTCACACTTTTTTCAGTGGATGCAGCAAGCTCATTAATGGTATTCCGTAAATACAAAACTGAAAATGACATCACATATCACTGAGTTCCGGAATTTGACCATGAATATATGTAGAAAGTATAAAAGGTCTCTAAAGGGGATTTCCATCTATGCATGATTCATCAAAATATATATTTGGACTGGCAAAATACTAGGCTATTTTGTTCATTGATCTGTAATCTTATTTATTTTGGAAGATCTTTCAGCTACAACTAAGTTACAAATTCAAGTTACAACTTAGAACTGCTCTTGTTAAAAAAGAAACCGGTTTTTTTATGAAACGTGACCAAAAAAAATTTACTACTTTCCCATTCCTTATTTTATTCAGTTTAGTTTGCAATTCAATTTAGTACCAATAAGGATATAACTGAAAACAAGCTTTGTTGCAATCCAAGTGCTTAAGCCTAATCCAGGCTTCCCTCACTTTCCTCTTTTTTGGAAAAAAATGCCAATTTTTTGAGAAATTATTATTTCCTGGAACTGGAATAGAAGACATCTGTCACTTGTAATCATGCCAAAGTACCTTAATAGCTACCTTGCTTGAATTACTCATTTCCAACATGACAGGAAAAATCTGGTTGCTAACTGTATGCAGAGCACTGTGCTTTCATCAGGTCAGCCGTATCCGACATGCAGGTTGTTCTCATCACTGCTCACGTGCTCATGAGCCACTGAATGAAATCTCTTTGCTTGAGGGGAATTCTCCCATGTTGCACTACGCTCATGACACAAAACAGAAAGAAAAACCTGTCTGTTTAGCTGTCAGTACTATTAGACTGATTTTAATTAGTTTCAACTTCCAAACGATACAAAATCCAGGCTTACAGCACTTTAAAGCGGTAATCAAAGTGTACATCTTACATTTTACAGTGTTAATCTACTTATAGCCAAATTAACTTTCCTGTTTTATGTTATAGTGGATGTAGGAATTTTATCCAAATTTTAGGAAGGCTATTTCCACATAAAACACACGGAAAAATAGAAAAAGAAACAAAGGACGCATAAACTGCAAAATATGTATATTTACAATAAATGTCATAATTTCTAAGAGAACAAGTGTACCTTTTTGGCTTTTGAACACATCACAAAGAAATGTTAAAAAGAGAAATCTTTACGTTTATTCTTTTTGGACAGGGAAAAAAAAGTCTCTCTTTGAGGCTAATAATTATTTAATAATATTTCCTGCCATAACAGAATCTAAAGATATTGTACAAAATAGCAAAATATTATAGAAGTGTTGTAATATACATATGCCTTCTGGAGATTAACCTGTAACCATAATGTACCGTGTACATGGGATTTATTTAAAAATTCCTACAAGGGAACACTGTACCCCTTGATTCAGTTCGCTCCACACCACCACCACCCCGAGGTTATCTCTCTGTTTCTCTCTTGGGGAGTACCACTGGGCACTTTGGACTGAGTGCCTGCTACTAGATTTCTTTTCCCAAAGAACTTGATTAGTTTAATCTGTGATTAGGATCCCAATAAATGATGTTTGCCTTTGCCCACCTAAGTAATTGGGGAAATAAAAGGATAAATGAGATTCTTTGACCCAAGTGATCAGGCACTAAGATGTGCTTACACATCTAGAATGTGTAATGTATTTAAGAAACTTCTCAAAAATGAGAGCTCTGTTCTGCTAAGTGTTTATGTTTCTATATCGGAGATAGAGGCAGATGTTACTCCTTTTCACTCATGCAAGCTGTTCACCCAGGTTTTCTAGTGAGATTTAGTGAACATATTCCTGTCATTTATTTCATGCTTACTTAGAGTAGGGGGAATAAATTCTAAATCTAAGTAGGCCAGGTAATATGATTGCAAGAGAGCTGCATATGTACAGAAACTTAGTTTTAGCTGCAGAGGAAAGTAATGTTGACTTCCAGAACATGAAGAAATGTTAAAAGAAAGACGGAGCCAGACTTTTCTCACAGGTACCCACAAAGGGAGAAGAAACAATGGACGTAGAAGAAATTCTAATTATCTACAAGGATACATAAAATTTGTAATGAGAGTGGTTAGGCCCAGAGTGATGGTAAAAATTTCTTTATTGGAAAATATTAATGGTTGAGGACCTTCAAGGCCTTGATCTTGATATAAGTCTGAACTTAGTCCTGTATGAGGATCTGCAGAGGTCCTTTCCAATTAGAAGTTCTTCATTTTCTGTAATGCCAACACTAGTATTTTTATCTTAGGTTTCATTTCTTCAGCGGTTTCCTTTGAGCTGCCTAGAGTGATGATATAAACTTCTCTGTTCAATATTGTTTAGTGCAACAAGTCAAGTCTTACCCTCTGTGATGAATATAATGTCTTATATCCCTTTGCTCACATTCTATGCTATCATCACTTAAAAACCTGATGATTGAGGGTCATGGGAATACTGGGGGGAACATGAGATTGTTTCTGCCTTTGGCAGTGAATGAGCAAGCTCAGCAGTTTCCAGATCTTATGGAAGGGTAGGAAGACATGGAAACAAGTATATTCAAAGAACAGGCTGCTTACAGCATAACCAATGTTTGTGATAGCAGAGTCTATAGGAATTTGGGGAGTTACTGAGTTGATAAAAACTCTATGTGAATGCAAATCCCAATATGGAAGGACACAGTGTACATGGACACTATTTTCTTCAAAGTTCCTTTTGTCTCTTTTCTGTCTTATCTGATCATTTTGTGTGGCCCCTGTTTCAAAATATATACATTATTCTAGTTAGCTTTCTCATAGAACATGGCTTTTTCACTTCAGAAAGATCCTTTAGGTTTTCTTTTGGAAGGCCAATTTAAGCAAAAAATTCAGGGAGGCCTATAATAAAGCATCTTGTGTCTCATCTTAATCCTTAGTGTTACTGAAAAAAATTAAAACCAAAGTAATCCCACAGCTATCAAGAACACAATATAAAGACTAATATGTCAGCTATTATAGAACTGGTCATTTTAATGCCCGTTTTCCAAATCTGTTCTCCAAATAGATTGCCCAAAATTCATTCCAACCTAGAATGGAAAAGGAACCTGGAAAAGTAACTGAAGAAAAGGAAACTGATTACTATTAGCCACACAGGTGGCAAAAGCACCCAAAATATTTGTCCATATAAGAAGGGAAACAGGATTATAGCTATCAACTAATCCCAGATGTTTGGGATAAATTAATCCCTCTACTGATCTACGTTACTCATTCCAAAAAGGTAAAAATGAATTTTCAACCAGTTTTCTCCACAGGACTAAATTGCATTAACTAAATTTCATGCTTCAATAGCATTAATCCTAAATTTCTAGCATGAATATTTCCAGTTTTGTGCTATAAAATCATATAAGCATTAAGCAAATGCAGATTTTAACGTTTTACTTCAAACACTGCAAGCAGTGTGCCTTAAAATTTCTGAAAACAATGAATTTAAGAAATACATACCCACACTTTTTCAAGCCAGTCCATTTTGTTTTAGCTGAAGATTTAAAAAATAAAAATAAAGAAAAGGTTTAAACAAGGCATATTAGTTAATAATCTCAGCAGCTAAAACTGCAGTATGAAACAGCTGTTAGATGGGACTATGACAGTGCGCTGTACTTTTTCAGGAATTCCAAATTAAAATTAAAATACTACTGGCATTTTTCTATTTTTTTTCCTCATATACTGTTGGCTACTGAAGTCCTTTCAAATAACTTTACAAGTAAGAAAAAACACTAGAGGAAGGTATTGAATCCATGATACTAGCTCTTCAGTGAGTTGCACTGAAAGTAAAACATCGACACACTGGCTAATTAAGCAGATCATTCTGCTTTGTATTTTAAGGTTGTCTCTCCTTGGCAGCATGAGGACAAATATACAACCTGACTTTATTTATAAAAAACTAGACCAAATATATGACTGACATATACCACTACAGACTTCAACACAGGTCAATCTCATTAGTAAAACCCCAAGACTCCCAGTAAACACATGCAGCCTGAAATGAAGCTTCTTCTACTTTACTTTTTTGCAATACAGTAATTCATGTTCTAAATGTACAATAATATGAAACATGTTTGATCATCTTGTGACCAAAGTTTAACTCAAATTCTACTTGGACATTCAAATACAAAAAACAAAAAACAAAACAAAACAAAACAAACCTCTGCCTATAATTTTCTTCATTAGGAAAATTTCTAATCCTGATCCTTCTGTGTCTTTTAAAATTAGAATACATACTATCCTTTGCGTTTGCAAGCCACACTCTGTTTCACTGTTTCTGATAGCTCAGACACATATAACAGTACTACAGTCTAATTTCATGTTGCTTACTTTATGAATAAAGGACAAGTTACTAATGAAATATGGTTCCCTAAAACAAAGTCAGACCTTTAATTTACATTGAACCATTTTCTCAGCTACAAAATTGTTTATACTATGCAATAACATATCTCACCATGGTAAATATTTACAATATTTGAGTAAATGTTTCGAGTGAGTTTGCCAAATCAAGTCGTACTATAAATTCAAAAATCATTCAAACAGTTTTCAGCTTACAAGGCACATTTATAAATATATGTATATGTGTGCACGTGTGTTTTACCTTGTTTTTTTCCACAACTTTAATGCCAATTTTATCCATTAGACTACTGTGTAAACACCCCACTGTCAGAATCATTGTTAGTTCATCACTACTTCATGTAACTATTTGTCCTCTGGAACTCTTCTGAATTCTACCTCAGTAAAACAATTTTTTGGTTTTTTGTTTTGTTTTGTTTTGTTTTGGTTTTTTTCCAAAAAAGAGAAAAAAAAGAAAACAAACCAAAATGAAAATGTGTTAGTATAAGGGAGTTAATTTAGTATGGTTTTAAAGAGAATATTTCGTTGGCTTTTTCTGAACTTTAGAATTTTTTAATTTCCATTTGTAATATGGTTATTACACTGGGGTGTTTTGGTTGTGTGCATGAATGAATATAAATTGCTTAAGACTGAATAAAAAATACAAACTAATTATTCCCCCTTTTCCTTGTCAATTCTCTTGTGTGCTTCACTGATCAACCCAAAGCATGAACCCAGTAAAGATGTGAAGTGACTGAAATTTACATCTAGTAGGAGATGGGAACCAGCACACACAGAANAATAGTGGATGGTATCTATCACAAACAGAAAATTTTTTTTTTTTTTTTTTTTTTTTTTTCCCCACAGGAAAAAGACTTCAGAGGCTAATAGCTTTTGAATAGCACTTTGAATTCTAGATTCCTTTCTACAATTTAATAGTAAGTGTTTTCTCTTGACCCAGGTAGTTTCTGGTGGGGGAAAAGTCTTGCAGTTAGCTTTAGGTTACTTCTGCTTGCCTCATTTTCATTGTGGGTTTGGTTTCTTTTTTTTTTTCCCTATCCTAGATCCTTTTGGTACTTCTGACTGACTCCTATGATATTTTTGTCAGTATGGTGTGTAATATTTAGATGTCTAATTCTAATTTAGGCATGTAGAATCCCTTATGCTGTTGTTATTACAGACAGCTAAAATTACATTAGATAAACATAATTTCTTGACCCAGATCCAGTGGTGATTAATCAGCTTTCCTAGCTTTCCAAGTATTCCTGCAAATCTATCTCAAATCTGCTCTGTTGCTGTTTCCTACTTTTTTTTTTTTAATCTCATTCCAATTTTCACATCTTCCTAACCAAAATGAATATTTTCTTATTGCTTCTTTCTAGTTCTGTCCCTTCATTCTGCCAATACCAGTTATTTTTCTGCCAGTTTGATTTTTTATATGCACTTTCTGGTTTTTTGACTGTAATAACTCTTCTTTTTTCATCTCTATACATGATTGATGTTTTCCTGTTCTCCAGCTTTCTGGAAGTCTTTTGTCCTAGACTTTTTCTGAATTAGCCTCTTAACCTAAACTTTTATTTTTTTATCATAAATCTCTGCTCCTACTTTTTCCTCTTCACCTATTCTATTATATAGGCTCTTCAAATGTCTGTAAAATCAGCCGACAGTTTCATTAAGTGTCTTTAACTGTGTCGTTATTGACAGCAGTTTCACACGTCAATTTTAAGCTTTGCTCCCCATTAACTGTTCCTTTCCTTGCAAGTTATGTTTCAGTCATATGAAAAAGACCTTTTAAAAATTCTATGCAGGAATTTTTATGTTCTTTACCTACATATCCCCTTTCCAGCCTTGTGCTGTTTCTGGTGTGGTTGTAGCTTTGACACTATTATGTTTGTTGGAAAGGACAGTAAGTTTAGTACTTGTGAAGTAGTTTATGCTATTCTGAAGTCTGCTTTAACCATTTAATTCTAATATACACCACATTACACATCAGTTGTTCCACAATTTTCTAGTGATATACGGCTTATGTTTCAAGGGAGTATAGGAAAGGTAGACTAAGAATTAAGTTTAAACTCAAAGCAGTAGAGAAAAAGATATTTTTTCCCTGAAATAACATTAGCTTTGATTGCCAATTGTAAATGTTTGAAAATTAATTGCATTCCTCATAAACATATGTATATATTTTAAATAAAAATTAATTATTCACAGGTGATCGGAGGAACTTTCTGCAGGTCTGGCATTTCCTCTATTAAAATGTATGCAAACCATAGTTGTGAAAGGAAAACATCACTATTCATGCATCTTATCAAGTTCTTTATCTATTGTATTGACTTAAGAAAGAGACACCGCAGATACCTCATTAAAGATTGTGTTCAATGTTCATCTGTGGACAGAAGAGTGAAGAATGATTTAAAGTTGGGATGGGAAAAGAGAAAAAACAATCTCTTAAGCCAAAATAATATTTGGACCTTGAAAGCTTTGTGAAGCAACCTGCCAAAAGGTTAAAAAAAAGATGATGGAGAACGAATTAAGGGATCCATAAATGGGAATAGAGAATATTTTCTTGTACAAATGGCAAAAAAGAATATAATTGTTTTCCTTGGATAAGAGAGAAAAGATGTGATAAAAAACCAGTATGACAAACACGTGCTATTCAATGGAATAGAAGAAATAAATAGGGATTACTGTTCCCCCTCTTTCATATCACATTTGAAGCATTTAAAAGCCAATGATGGTAAAAGAAAAATAGATTTATTGTCAGTAAACTGCTTAAAGGTTGAAGTTCCCTGGCAGAAATGTACTTCATTAAGAAAAAGGAATTCTGTAGGAATAAATTGATTTTAGCTATATGTAAACAGAAATAAAGAGTGGAATTCCAGTTCAGATGTAGCCATTTACATTTAAGGACCTGTATGTGAGGGATGAGTCTAAGCTTTCATGGCAGCAAATGGAGGTGTGGAATACAAACTCATTTCCTAAGCCTTAAGAAGAATGGCTCTGATCACTTGGTTTGTTCAGCTTGGAGAAGAGGAGACTGAGGGGAGACCTCATGGCAGTCTACAATTTCCTCACGAAGGGAAGAGGAGGGACAGACACTGATCTCTTCTCTGTGGTGATAATGATCCTCTCAGTGATAAAACCTGAGGCTGTGTCACGAAGCTGTGTCGTGGTAGTTTTAGGCTGGGTATTAGGAAAAGATTCTACTGGTTGGGCACTGGAATGGGCTTTCCAGGGAAGTGGTCACACCACCAAGTGTCAGAGTCCAAGAAGCATTTGGACAATGGTCTCAGGCACGAGGTGTTACTCTGAGGGCTGTCCTGAGCAAGGTCAGGGGCTGGACTGTGATGATCCTTCTGGGTCCCTTCCAACTCTGGATATTCTATATTTTGATGTTTAGAAACCACATTCAGCTAATCAATTTAAAGTGTTTACTGTAAGTCTGCAACTTTAGGTTATATGTGACTATTTTAACTCCATTATCAACACTGGAAATCTTGTCAGTTGCTCACATTTAGATGTTGGCATTGCAGATGTTTAAATACCGGTGTATAATTCCGGAGTTGATTTCTACTGCCTTTGATTTAGCCTTGTCACTCCCTTTACTGCCAAACAGGTCACTTGAACAGTACTTAGGAGACTTCGTCTAGTGGGTCCTGAGAAACATCCTAGACAAATTACTGAGAAGTCAGTTTATGAGAAACCAAAAAATCTAAGAGTTCCTAGGAATCTCAGGTGCCAGGTTCTCCAGCTCCTTAACTGCCTCCTGATCAGAGGCACTTTTGATTCTTCAGATGAAGGATTTCCAGGATATTAGCTTCCTAGTCCTACTTGCTACAGAAGCCTTCTGAAGATGAGCCTCTTAACATGATGTGTAAACATTAAAGAAAATATAATTCAGAAAGTTTTCCATCTGCCATGTTCAAGAATTGTTTTCTTTTGTTTTGATTGTCGTTCTTTTTGTACTGAGGATAAGTTGTCCATCATTTCAGAACTTAAGCTTCTCAATAGCTTCATTGTTCAGAGGATTCACTACCATGCATTTTCCGACAGCTTATGTTAAAATGAAAATATAAGTGTAATAATATGGTCCTAACCTGTACACCAGTGAATATTTACAGCATTCTGTGTTCTGATATTAGGTGAGAACTTCTAAACGATAATTGATCTACTGTTTGTAACACAGGTTAATTTTGTGACATCTATTAGTATATAAGAATTACAAAATCAATAACTTCATACTCCGAATTTGATGCTTATTGCATAAAATTAGATTTGGTATACTTAAATTATCTGCTATAGATTTAGTTCCTCAAAGACTAGTGCATTGAACCTGAAACAGTAAAAATAAAGCAGTCTTTAGACTTTTTATTTAGACAAAATAACTTTTCATGTATTAAAAACTGAAAAAATTCAAAAAAGTACTATGAAATTTGAATCTTAACAAATGCATTGAAAATGGTTAATTTGGTTCAGAATATCCAAAAGTAACTAGGAATTTGCTATTCTTGTTAAGCACTTTGGGGGGAAATTCTAAGTCTAATGAAAAAAGCCCTTGCTAAATACCAATCTTGGTAACAAACAAGATGTACATGAGCTGAATATCCCATATTAGTGTCTCGTAAAAACTCCTGTGTTGAATTTATTAACGCCACAATGAAGAATTGCATCAGTGTCAGCATATTTCACCACATTTCATTCTGGTGTATTGAGTTCACTCACTCCTCATTGTTTGATAAGAATACAGAGAAAAGATATTTCTCAGTGGAGACTTTCAGCCGATTCAACAGCATTCAGTAGCTATACAATAATATTGATGACAGAAGAAGAAAAGCTATAGTTCTTTTTTTTATTACTCTGTAATAAAGGAAACATATTTTCAGCAGAAAATCCTTGAAGCTGATCCAAGATCTAATCTAGATCTACCATAATTATGTTGATTTCAGAGATCTCAGTGCATAAATACCCATGAGACACTGCCATCATTCATTGTCTCCTCATTCAAGTTTCCAGACAGATATAACGATATTTTTACAATATTGCAGAACATCTGTTTTGCCCTGATTAAACAAGGTACTCAGATAAAAGGAAAAAAGAGAAAGAATGGATATAGCTGCAAAAAGATTCTCTAAACATTACAGCTTTCTGATATGTAAAACACAGCTAGATATAAGCAATAAAAGATGGAATTCTAATTCCTCTAAAGTCATTGATCATTAAACACTTAGACAGTGTATGAAGTTAAACTTTTTTTCTCTTATTCTAAATGCGTATTTTCAATTTTCACTTCTTCAGTATTTTTGCACCAAACTCAATAAACAACTGAATTGAACCACATAAAATTAATCCGCCCTTCTTCACCTCTAGGGTGTTTTGTAGATTAATACTTTTCATTTTCCCAGGCATTGAAATGTGTCAAACAGCATTACAGGTATTTACTAATACAATTTCCGTATTAGACTAGAGATGATAAATGGCAAAAATGTATAAACTGGGAAATTTTGGCCTTGTCCTTAGCAAGGTGTCTCTGATCTATCAAAAAAATTTAAGAGTCACAGCTGTCACAGACCAGAAATCTAGTAACTTTCTTTGGAATAAGTCAGTAGATCTTGCAATCTAGCAAAGATTTGTGTTAGACTATCATATACTGAAAATTTTATTTTTTGGTAGTTCAGCTCAGACGGTTTGTCTTCAGTTCTTCTCTCTGTTTTGGTTTGTTTGGGTTGGGGTTTTTGTGTGTTTCATTTTTTAGGGTTTCTTTGGGGGAGGTGGGTGCCTGCTTTTTTTTTCCTTTACCTTGATGTAGTTTAAACTTTTGAGGCACACAGTATTAACTATTACTGTAATAATTCTGCTGCCTTATGAATCCCTCAAGTTATCTTTGAATCCTACTTTCCATATGCCTTCCCCCATAAAGGAGTATTTTTTCTTCTTTACCTTGATCCATTCAGAAAATGACTCCTTTGAGATGTTGTTTCAAGAATTGACAAGATTAGCTGAAAATGTAATAGATTTTTTAATTTCTCTGTAAGTGCATCATGAGATAATTTTCTCCAAAAGGCAAAATATCTCTAAAAGGCTCTGAAGGAGTTTTAGATCGCTCCTTCTTTGTTTTCTTAAAAACAATGTAATTCTTTGTATAATATCTATATTTCATCACCTATCTGTATCTAAATTTATGTGTTATATCTGTAATATGTAAAGCAACATTTATATTGCTAAATAAAAGGTTGCAGAAAAACAAAACCAAACCAAACCAAACCAAAACCAAAACCAAAACCAAAACCAAAACCAAAACCAAACACAACCACAAACACAAACACAAACACAAACACAAACACAAACACACAAACAAAAAAACCAAAAAAACAAACAAAACCCCACAAAACCCCACATGATGAATCTCTGATGTCCTGTATTCCCTGCACTCTCTTTTCCTCTACTGCAGTTCCTTTAGAAATTAAGCCCAGGCATAGTTCTGGGTGCACATCACTGCATGAGCACTGCACAAAAACCTACTATAGAATAAGTTATTTAAATTGGGTTTGTTTTCCATCTGATTTTCATGCATCTTTCACAAATAATTTTGACTTTAATGAAGGTAAATAACAGAAGAGATTCCAGGTGGAATTTTAGGATTCTAAAGAAGTGTGACACTTCCCTGTTTTCATTTTAAAGTTTAGACTATATGCAGATGCCACTCTGTTAAAAGATCAGATGAAGTCCAGGAGAGACATTTGTCTTTAGAATAAACAGGTCCGTCCTTTCTCTTAAAAATCATAGCTTTTATGGATTCATGAAGGCTCTTTCATGGTGTTGTATTTAAGACCTCTTCTCTATTTAGGGGAGAATACTGAGAGTTGCTATAGAGTGATTTATTAGAGTTAGAAATATATAGGTAAAGCTATTTATCTTCCTGTTTTGACCAAGTTTTAGATGGCTAATTAGAATGAGATGAAACCTGTGAGTAAAAAAAAAAAAAAAAAAAGTTCAGTGAGCTGAATATTATCCTGAAAACCTAAGTAATACCCACCAAAATATCTATTACTTCTACACTGTAGTAAATCAATAAACTAGAAGGAATTCAGCTATCGTCAAAATATGAGACCTCACTTTTTATCAGCATTACTAGTTTAAGCCATATGATTCTTTGACAGCTTATGCAGTACACTGAATATACTTAGCTCTTTTGTAAGCAGGTTTCCTTCTGTGTTTCAAAGAAAATGCTAGAGCCGTTTATGTCGAGTTCTGAAAGGGATTCAGAAACATTTAGAAGTCATCAAGAAAGAGATGTATAAATGAAGTTTTGCTGGGAAAATACAAGAAACAGCCTTAGAAACCCGATTAAGTGACCAAGGTTATTAAAGTTGGCATAGCACTTAAATAATCTCTTACCATCTGCCTCTTTATTAGTGTTTCCTCCAAGAATAACAAGCAAATGAAAGCTTAGTGAAATAAAATTAATCTATGGGTTCTGGGCATTATACTGCTAGCTTTGTAAAGAGAGATTAAGTATAAAGGGAAAATTTGTTTAATATATCTCTTGAAATGGATTAATTAACTTGGATCATTAAAGAGATGCATATTTAGAATTAAAGGAGTATTAAAATGATTCATTTTCATTCCCTCTAAAATTAGTACAGTCACTTATTTTATATGACATAAGATGTCTTCTAATTCACAAAAGAGTGTAAGGAAAATCAGAGAGATGTATATTGAATGGGAAACTAAACATGTGGTAAGACATCGTAGTAAAGAGTAAAACAACAGTGGAAAATACAGTGATGCACATTTAATAAAGAGGGGAGAAAGAAAATAATCGGGAAACCCACAGGGGGTTAAGAAAATAAAATCTAAAAAAACTTATTAAAAAGCTTGAGGAGAGCTACACCCTATGGATGGTTATGAGCAATTGCTCTGCTAATTCAGAGGAAAGGAGAGAGGCCAACTTGCCAGAAAAAAAAAAAAAACGGAAACTACGAAGGTGGTAATACGTTATTTTCTTTAATAATTTTTCTTTAATAAAAAGCAAGTACAAAAGAAAAAATAGACTTTAAAGGAAGCAGTGGGAAACATTTATTTGATATTAAAGAAAAAGCTAACCTGAAATCAAGTTTTTAATGAACTATGCGAAGGAAGAATGTAGGACTCATGCTATCACAGAGAATATTCAAGGTTGACGTGTCCCAGATACATAATTCAGACATAATTTAAGATATCTTTTCATAGCGAACAGTATTCCTGAAGTTATCAGTTTTGATCAATGGTTACTGCTTCTATATTTTCTACCTTCGAAGGCATAATCATTGCCTGATCTAAACCATTCTGTAACACACTTGCTTACACTGAAGTTACCATTTCTTTAGTAGGTATATTATTTGTCTGGTAGATCTCATTTCAGTAACAAAATTAAGACCTTAGTTACAGTCTCTGCTTATGCATCACTGAAGTCCACAGAGTTCTACCGAATATCAAAGGCTTCAATGAGTAAGAATCTGTTCTCTATCTCTCTAACAAGTTTATCTCAAAAGGTAATACTGTTTTTTCATCTATTTTATACCAGCATGATTAGATGGACAGGCCTGAAATACTTTGAAATAAAGAGGGTTAAATAATGACTGCTAATAAATATGGTAAACATCTACAACCTTTCCAGAATAATCAGTAGTATACTGACATATCACAGGTGAATTAGGAATTAACAAGCCTTAATCCTACAATATTTTAATGTTTCTCATGGAATGGTTCACTTAACACTACAATTTTATGTATGTGGTAAGAATATATTCAGAAAATTTAGCAAAAGGTTGGGATTTTATTTGTACCTCATCTATTAAAATTGTCATAGAAATCTTTAAGTATCTCTGTGGAAAATGAGAAATTAGGTCTGTTTGTTTATAATAGTTTCCCTGGTCAGCTTTCTGTTTTTTATTCTTTAACACAAGACCTATGGGAGCACTTAAATCCCATTAATATCAGAGCTTTCATGGTGGATAGGAGTGGCACTCTATTTTGCCCTGAGGATAGTATTCTATTATATATTACAGCAGTTACTTTAAGAATTAAGCAACTTTCAGTTGTGTTAACACATGTGCGATAGCAATTTAGAAATAACTACGAGTAAATAATAGCATATTTGATCTCTCTGGTGTGTTGATCTAAATTCTTTAAGTACAAATAAATGTGAAAATTTATTGCCCACGTCTCCATTCTCATTTTAAAATCCTCTCTCCTTTTTTTTTTTTTTTAATAACAATCCTTAAAACTTCCTATGTATATGTGCAATACATATAAAGTAAGAGAGATTTAACATATAAAATGGCATCTTATTTCATAATGCATTCTGAATTGTGAAAGAGTGTACTGATGAATAAATCGCTACAAAACGATGGGCTTTTCTCATGAGTGGCATGCTCAGTAGAAAATAATGTAATGTCTTTGGTAATGACTTCAGTTGCCAGAACCAGCATCAGTCTGGCAAACATAAGAAAAACAGACAAGCTGAAAATCCTTTTACATTTAATTTCTAAATTACTTGTGCCTTCACATGTCATGCCTTATAATTCAGATATTTCGATTTTAGCAAAATACCTATTCTACCAGATTTGCAGCAACTATTGAACTCCAGCACCATAATTCCTTCTTGCTGCAAATAACTTGGTGTTTACAAGATATATTCTATTTTTGTCCACTTCCAGAAAGCAGAAAGTTACTCTGTGTTTTACAGGTCACCAGGATAAAATTGAAGTTTCAAATAGCAGTTATTTTGCCTCATTCCTAAGGCTTATTTCTCTGTTTAAGATATGTATTGTGATATTGTAAAAGAATTCAGAGGTTATTGTTAACATTCAGTGTGAGAATTAAAAGGCTCATTACATATCTGAACCTCTTATAGAGCAATTTTAGCATCTCCAGGTCTAAGTACAAAAGACACAGAAGAATTTGTACAATATCCAATTTCCCAAAGGCTGATTATTCTTCATTTCACAAGGCATTTAAAAACAATCTGTAAAGTCTCACAATATAGCGGTGTTTACGGAGGATGCATCATTAAAGATAAACAACTTGAGAACTGGCGCCACGTTTCACTGAAATGCTAGAGGTTTTTGTTCTGTTTTTCAAGCAAGCAGAGCAGTTCACATATAGTTTAACAAATTCAGAGCCTTTGTCTGCTTCTGCCAGCAAAATATTAATTGACTCCACTAACTGAAGCCAGGACCATAATAATTCTTTCTTTATTTCATTAATTCAATTCTTTTCTGTAAATGCAGATTTAGCACCAGAGATTAGACATGCCATGTGTTTGTATTAAGAGAAACTGAAGAAAGGTACGTTGAATTCATTTGTGGTTTCTGTGACCTACTCAGAGATGACTTATAGAAATTGCCTTCCTCAAGGTGCAGAGCAGCATTATGTGTGTGGTATTTTGGAGCTATTCTGGAAAGTAAGGTGTTTCTAATGCAATTAAATAACTCCTGGGGAAGAGAAGGAACTATGCAAATATAGGCACATAAAGACCTGTAGTCAAGCAAAAACATTTGAGAACAGCAACCCTGTCAGTTCTTTCAAGAGACCCAGTGCCATCAGGTAGTTAAATTGCCCTTTTTGGAAGCTGAGAAACATGGAAAGCATAGGTTGGGTAATAAGTGCTATTGGTCAGCACACCCACACAGAAGTCTTGGGGAACCTGGCAAGGAAATGAGGACAAGGTATGTCTCTTTATTTGGAATCCTACAGTAGGCATAGTCCTTGAAAAGGAAATGAGATCCTGTACTCCTCATCTACAAGAGGAGCATTTCCAGTGTGTTTTGAAAACACTTGAACATCGCACTAATGACTCCAGGTGAAGCCACAGTAATGACATATAATATCTATGTATAAACTGTCTAACCTACCCTATCTTCCCTGTTACTGAGAAAGGTGTCTCGTGTATAAACGTAGATATCGGAAACAGGCCACAGAAATGACACCTCAAAAGACCATCTCCTAATTGACTAGAATGCTTACTAAAATAGGTAAATTCTCTGCCTTAAAGAGTTATGGTAAGATTCTAAGTTGGGTTAGATTTATCTTACCTGTTTGAAATAATTTAATATCAGAAGAAAAAAGTGTAATTGCCTTTCATCTCACTAATAATTAAGGCAATTCTAATAAAATCTAATAGCGGTGAATACAAAGTGTGCTCCTTGGGCTAACATGAATACAGTGTATTCAGAATTACAAGCTGGACATGAACATTAAAAGACTTTTGAATTCTTCATTATCTTACAAATTGCATTTTATCTAGAAGGCTGCTTTGAATCTACAGTGGTTACAACACACACACACACACAAAACAACTGTAAAACATTAAGGAGGGGTTTGATTCTTGACTAATATATGAATTGAACATCATAACTCTGTATCCCTGGAGCATGAGAACTGATAAAAAGTATTTTTCAGGTTCATACTTGAATGATGCTTGAAGCTGCAAATGCATGAATCAGAGTCAATGACAGTAATAGCAGTGGTTTTAGTAATGATTTAATGAGAAGTAAAAATAGGCATTATGGATGATATCACTCTCCTTTCCTTTTTGGTAGAAAATTTGTAATAATTGATCACAAAACTTTGAGAAAGGAAAACAGACAGACAGATATGAACTAAAAGGCAGTATAAAAGGTGTAGAGATAATAGGTTTTTGTAACAGGAAATGAGGATAGTTTTATATTTATGGTTGGAGCATGATTTTATTTTTTTTTTAAAGCAACTTATTGTCTTTAGCTTTTACAATGTATTTGGGAGGTCTATGGTCTTGGAAAAAACATCTACTAACCCTCTTCTCTCTCCTCTCTTTCTTCTTCTTCTTTCTGCCACTACCATATTTATATTTTTTCATGTTGCAAAGTGTACTTCACATGAATTCTGGTCGGAAAAAGTTCTGCTGTTTTATCAAGATTATTTGTAAATATATAAAAAATATGTCCCTGTTTTGCAGGTGTTCTTAGGTTAAACAAATTTTAATTATTGACATTGCAAAGGCTCTTTGTGAACAAGATTGTGACACTTATATTCACTTTGTGCAACCCCTGACTGAAAATTATTTCAATCAGTCCCATCCAACTCAGAACATTCAGTGTGATTCTGTGTGTGGGATTCTTTTCTAGTTACAACTTGAAGGGTAAGAAACTACTGCCACAGGCGCACAGGGAAGGCAGAATTTGATCCAAGTAACTGCATACATAATTAAGGCAAAATCAATGGGGAATTCTGCACCTAATATAAAACAGTTTTACGATGACAAGAAAATCAGTACAGAAATTCCTGTATACTTCTCAAAAAGAAGCATTTCTTTGCTATTGAAAACAACAAACTGTGTCCTTCTTCTATATGTTCTATGCTTTTGAAGGTAAGAGACTTATATAAATTTAGGATTTTTTAAAATAGCCTAATTTGTCAAGGAAAGTGTTTTCCGCTTATGAGTGATTGCCAAATAAAATCATGAAGGCATGAATCATTAATCATAACTCATAAATCACAAACTACTGTAGTAGTGAGTAGCAATAGCAAAAGTCAAAACATAATAGGACCACAACATAATTTATGAAGGGGTTCAGTTTGCTGAACCCTCAGGGAAGGTCTCAGTAAGCCTTTCCACTTAGTAATTCACTTTTTTTTTCTTTTCTTTTATATTAGTAATGCATTTTAGTTAAAAAGGAAAAACAAAACAATAAAACAATAAGCTGGTCTCTGATACACTTGTATCATCTGTAATTGCACTATATTTCATTTGAATGAAATGGGATTACTCATCAGGAAAAATATTCCTTTCCTTGAAGGGTCTAGCCATAATTGAAAGACTTAAAAGAGTCATGAAAACAAAATATGAAGTAAGGAGAATAGACATGCCCGCAAGACTGAGCACAGACAGCACATTTATAATCTTAAAGTGGCAGAGAGCTTTTATTTTCAGTATGCAAATAACTAGTTAGAGAACTGTTTCTTTTTTATTTAAGAAATACCTCCCCCCAGACAGTCTGTCCCTTCTGTGGCTACATCTTCCAAGCATTTTAAAGAGTTCTCTATTATTGACACTAACCATCTATGTTAAATTTCTCTTCAAGATAAAATGAAGACAATACAAAAGTTTCATGCCAATGTGTAGCCCAGTATTTTTTAGCCTGAAATACACCCACTTTACTGGCAGTAAAAACAGTGACACAAAAAGATAGATGTTGAATATACATCCTTTTATTCATTTTAAAAATGCTATACATTCTAGGAATTGAATTAGATAAGACACTCTTTTAAAACAAAGGAAACACATTTCCACACAGAAGATGCAAAGAATCCATAGTAATAGTTTCAGGAATTTAGCTGATTGAACATAAAAGCAAGTTTTTCAGATTCCTCTGTATTAGAACTAGCATCCCAAGGATCTTGGAAAGAGGACAGTTAAGAACTACTGAAGTTTTGAAAAGCATGAAAATTAAACGGCCAGTACAGCCTATGCTCATTGTACTGCAACTCCCTTAAACCCAATAAAAGGATAACATTATCATAGATGAATTTTCCAGATCCCAAATGTTTAATTGCACAGAGATACTACCTTCTGCTTTATTTTTACATGCATTCAGTTGATGGTGTGTAAAACAATACAAGTGCCTTGGCATTATGTATTTATGTGTTTTCAGTATTTATGCCTGCAGATTGTCATATTTGCCTTTTTTGTGAGAAGCATCTAAGTTTAATGTGTACCATGAGAAATGCCTGTCCAGTACAGAAAAAACTGAAAAAGCTTAATGCCACTTAAATAATACCGTGCTGCATAACACTACTGCAATAACCAAGATGAAACATGTTCTGACCTTTGAAAACAGAAGGATAACAACTGGAAATTCATTTAACAGTGGCCTAGTTGATTTGAAGTAGCTAAAATGTCTCTTGTTTTCAACACTAAATTTCTATTTGAAAAAAAATCTTCAGTGTTGCAAGTGACATCAATACTGCCACATTTTTCAGAGATGAGCAGTAGACTTTGACGTCTTTGTTTCAGAGTTGTATTACACAATCATTTGCTACTTTGCCACTGGCAATCACTTGCCACTTGGAAAATGAACACTGTACATTAGTCTAGACAGTTACGCTAAAAGTTGACAGCAATGGAAAGAATAAGTTCTGTTTGTGAATAATGCAGGAAATCCCAAATCTACCAAAATGGACATTTTGAGAATTATTTACATTACACGTTCCATGCATCCACAAAATGTTTTTAAGGTGCATATATATATACATATATATATGCTCTGCATTAAACAACTGACAGATTCCGCCCAGATCTCACTAGCAACTCTTTCCCTTTCTTGCTTGCATTGTCTCTGTTTCACACTTCGCTGCTCAGGTAATACCTTGAACACTGCCATGTACCTATTGCATATCCCTTTCAGAGCTGAAAAGTATGAAACACTTGAGATTGCAAACAACTTCTTACTTTTTTTTTAATCCACAAAAGCCAATCCCTTATCACTAAGACCCGTGAAACAGACCTTTCTGTTTCACAGACAAGGCTTTTCCTTAATTAAAAAAAAAGATAAGATAACAGGTAAATAATTCATGTACATCATACCTATATTTGATTTGGTCATGTCTATTTCTCACCTAATGAAAGATTTGAGAGCGTGAAATCTTGCCTTTTTTTGTTCCTTTTCTTCCACTAATGATATCTGTTCTCTTTCTGAAGTTACCTTCATTTATAGAAATAGGTACAGTCTGCAAACAAGTTGGAACAGATTTCTAAGACTCAGACTTTGCTCTGAGTTTTTGTCTGGTTTTTGGTACTAGGAATGGCTTCATAATTATATCGGTTCCAACAAAAACAAGCGGCTTTCCAGCAACTCTTCACAAACGTGAAAATACATTTGCAAATACATGAGAACTTGACTAAATAACCACCATTTCATCCTAATATAACCTTTAGAATTGAATTTTGTTTTGCCATCTCTGTAAGAAATACCGTTAGCAAAGACACTAAAAGCAAGATAAACCATTTCTTCACTCTTTAATTAGTAGATGTCTCTGCAAAGACATCTCAGAGATAGCCAGAGAGGCTCCATACAATAACACTGCCTACATCTCTACTAGACGATATGAGCTCTCCTAGGTTATCCCTAATTTAGCAAGTAATCTGGCACAAGAAGAGAGGATTTATACAATGAAAACTCCTTCTGAAAATGTGGAATCACTCTACCTCTCAGCTGGTATAGTAATAACAATTGTTAAAATTTATCTTGTTCCCTGGCATTTTTTCTTCTGTTTGTTGACTTAGATCGTATGATATATCGCATGATTCTAAGATTCTAGGTGAAGTTACTGTATTTAATAGAGAGATCCTGCACAGAAATTCAAAAATACTGAGTCTACAATATATAGTAAATAATTTTATATGAATATTGCTGTGACTCAAGGAATGAAAAGGGATCTTTATATTTGTTTTTCACAAATATATTTACTATTCATGAACTGATACTTCTTCATTTTGAGGGTATACTATGAAGACTTATGCATCTATTAAAGTCCAACAAATCTAGACCACCATTTCAGCAACAGAAACATAAGGAATCAGTTAGTATGGCATTCAATAAGATATTTTTCTCTTTGGAATTTAGGAAACGTGGCACACAACAAGGCAGGCAATATATCCAGTATGACATAGAACCATAGTATCTTAGAACGGCTGGTGTTGGAAGGGATCTTAAAGATCACCCAATTTCGACCCCTCTGCAGTGGATAGGGTCACCTTTCACTAGATCAGATTGCTCAGAGCTCCATCCAATCTGGTCTTGAACACTCCCAGGGATGGGGCATCCACAACTTCTCTGGGCAATTTGATCCAGTAGCTCACCACCCTCACAGTAAAGAATTTCTTCCTGATATGAAATCTAAACCTACCCTCTTTCAGTTAAAACCATTCCACTTTGTCCTACCACTACCTGCCCTTCCGAAAATTCTCTCCCTGTGTTTCTCATAGGCTCCCTTCAGGTGCTGGAAGGCTGTAATTAGGTCACCCTAAAGCCTTCTCTAATATATGTCCTTTTCTGTTGTTAACTGAATCGTTCCCTAAGTCACATAAACATGGTAAAACTGCAGCTTGGGGCAGGAGCGTAGTATTAGCTTCTCTATCATTTCTTGCATCAGTGCTTAGGAAGACAACATATGAGACTTTTTGATTTTATTAATTCTGCTGCCTTTGTCTTCTGTGCATTTTGTAGCCTGATCTCCCAGGTGAAATGACACAGCTAAATCTGAGAGGCATATTGAGATGCATATGCCTCTGAAATGCATATTGATCAATAGAGTTTCACCTCTGCCATGTGAGATCATTTTACAATAGACCACTTCTAATATTTAAGGCTCACATTGACTTTATACAGAATTTTTCAAGATCATAGATCAATCCTCCAAATTCCCTTTGATAATTCAGTCACTACCTGGGCTATTGGAGGGATTTACAAAACTTTTTCGATATGTGTCTATGCTGTTTCCAACAGCACTTAGGTGTGGTAAGGTAATGATAAATAGTGGTTCCAACAAGTTTTCAATACATGAAGCAAATATAATCCAATGTAAGAAAACCCAAAATCCAATGTAAAAACAAAAGAAAAGGTATTTTTTGTGTGTTCAGCAAAAAAGTTGGTTATGGAGGCAAGACTTCAATAGTGATTTCAATAGTGATTTCAGTAGTGATAGAACGACAACAGTAACAATTCCGATAGTGACAATTTCTACAGTGAGAGGATGACAAATGGAAATTCTGATTTAGCTTAGAATATTTACAGATTCCTCTGGTTTAATGAAAAATTAAAGTTTTCCTTCACTGGGAGGAAAAAAAAATGAACTCTCAATTTCTTTTTTTTCTTTTTTTTTAATCTTCAAAAAACCCTAAACCACTGAATCTAGAATAAAGATAATAATCTAAAGAGGAATTACCAAGATGGATGAAGATATTAAACATGCTACCTCAGCTACTAAAGAAGCAATAAAGCCTTTATTTTAAAAAGAAATGCAAATATCTGCAGGAAGAAACAACACAGGAATCTGCTGCCACTTCGAGTACTTGCTTGCAAACTTTCATTAATAGTGAGAAAAGAAATGCTGTTCAGTCTGTGGGGTGTGGGGTCATCATCACTGGGGAAATCCTCAGCAAAAAAAAAAGAAAGTACAGAAAAACATAAACAATGACTGCTGTGTGAAATACTATGTTTTCTCTTTCCTGTAGCTGCCCTTTTCCTCTCGCTTTCTGAATGTTCTTTGAGGCTAAATGTAGGTCTGTTACAGGATTATGGATTTGACATAGTTATTGGTCTTTTTTCTTTTAAAGGATTTTTCCAGTGTACAGATACAAACTAGGTGTGCTTTTTTTTTTCATGTCTCAGTAGGAATAAACTTTCATCCAAAAAAGTCCTGCCAGCTGCAGAACATGGTGACTGGAAAGATACAGCTAATACAGATAACATAATCACTAATGTGAACTACCTCACCCACATTTTCTGTTGTGGAAGACATTAATTTTAGGGGGACTTTTTCTTTATTTTTTTTTCCCAGAGAACAGCCGTTTTTTTCTGCTTTTAAAATGAGCTTCAGGAATCAAAGAGGCATACATAAACACAGTAAAGTATAATCAAGAGATTTTTAATCTACCACAAAGTAGGTACAATACCACTTAATTAAAGACAAAACCAATATCCAATTTTTTACAGGCAAAAGTAAGCCATAACAAATCTGCAACACAATGCACGTACCAGTCTGAGCTTTCCAGTTGCTAACAGAATCCAGGCATTTAGACAGTCTGATTAAGCTGGAATGTTTCCCCCATTCTTTTACTGCTGTTTTCATTTCTATATGTGAACTGCCTGTGTATTTTTGGTGCTATTTCTTGTTTGGTGGGTTTCATTCTTTACAGTCCATTTGTGTGAACCACCTCTGATCTGATTTAATTTCATGCATCAACATTTAGTAAATGAACTGATGAACTGCTCTCATAATTTTCAGTGGACTGCCATGGTCTACAAGAAAGAATTAAATCATAATGAAAATGGACCCCGATTCCTCAGTCTGGAAAGGAAACAAGAAAGGTACTAAAGAAAGCAACAGCATTACTGTCAGGTTTACTGCAATAAACTGACTGCCTTGTTGCAAACATACACATGCATTTTGAGTAATGTATATCTTTGAGGGTGGAGAGAGAAAGAGAGAAAGAGAGAAAGAGAGAAAGAGAGAGAGAAAGAGAGAAAGAGAGAAAGAGAGAAAGAGAGAGAGAAAGAAAGAAAGAAAGAAAGAAAGAAAGAAAGAAAGAAAGAAAGAAAAAGAAAAGAGTAAAACAACTTCTTTTATCTGAAAATTCTGCTTCAACTATGATTGTGCTATGAGAACTTACCCAGAAAATGGCTCAAATTCAGCATTTTGATTGTGGTGGGAAGAACAGCCCACACAGCACACGTTGTTTCACAAACTTCTCTTTCCTCAGTAATCACAGAATCACTGAATGGGTAAGGTTGGAATGGACCACAATGATTCATCTGGTCCATTCTCCCTGCTCAAGCAGGGTCATCCTAGGCCACATGGCACAGGATTGTGTCCTGGCAGTTCTTGGATATCTCCACTGAGGGAGTCTCCACAGCCTTTCTGGGCTACCTTTTCCAGTGCTTGGTCATGTACATAGTAAAGAAGTTCTTCCTCCTGTTTAAGTAGAACTTCCTGTGCTTCTGTTTCTGCCTGCTGCCTCTTGTCCTGTTGATAGCCACCAGAGCAGATCCTGGCTCCATCCTTGCAGACCCTGACTCCATCCTCTTTACTCCCTCTCTTCAGATACCTATAGACACTGATGAGGTCTCCTCTCAGTTTTCTCTTCTTGAGGCTGAACAGACCCAGCTCCCCCAGGCCACCATTGTAAGAGATGCTCCAGTCCCTTAATCATTTTTGTTGCTCTCCTCTGGACCCACTCTAGGAGCTCTGTGTCTCTCTTGTACTGAGAAGCCCAGAACTGGACACACAAATCGTGTCCATAAATTTACACTTAAATTCCCCACACCAAAGTCAAAAGAACCTCATCACAATACCAACGAAGGTGGACAATTATCACACTCTCCACCTTTTGTCGACACATAAAACATTTTGTCCATCACATTAAAACAACAGACTGCCCATGATTATTTGTCCATGGATTTTCCAGTAGGCTATTAAATCATTCTAACAATTCCACAGCTCAATGAGCTGATGTAATAATAAAGAAACAGGATTTCCTACTTTTACTGACTCAGACAGTTTCACCAAATATGTGGCTATCTTGAGAGAAGTATTAATAATGATGTCTATTCAATCATCAATAAAATGATGGGTTCAGCTCTCACACACAAACAAGCAAACAAACAAGACAGACTTTTAATTTGGTCTTTGCAACAGTTGCCTTTCTTAAGGAAAAAAGGCGACTGATATAATATTATTCTTAAATTACTATTTTTAGGGGATAATATTTTCAGGACATGCAATTACTTTGTCCAATGTTCTGATCCTATATAGTTTGAAGAATAGTTGGTGAATTTGTCTGCATGTGCCTTTTTTTGAAAGATGACTTAAGAAAAGAGAAGAATTCATGCTGTACAGGAAGGTTTCTTAACTCATTTCAGCCAGAATGAACCTTTTGTGATTTGTGAAAGAATATTTAATCCTTAAGGGTACTGTATCTTTGCTGCTTTAATAAATTAAGCCAATTGGACTTAGAACTAATTTCTGTTAAAGAATCCTTATGTCTACACAGATAACTGGGTTCCTAAGCTCATGACCTCAAATTTTTCTGTTACTAGTCCATGCAGCATAACTGTAGATATGGAGCGATTTTTCATTTATGAAATATATTCAGTGAAATATTATCTACAAGTACGTTGAAGGATTTTTTTTTATTCTTCTTTTTGAGAAAAATGGGAAAGCTGATTCTATAAATGAGCTTGAAGACCAGAAATTCCAACAGACCTCAGAATTATCTAGAATTTATCTTACATTGCCTAGTATCCAGTCTTTAAAAGAAGCTTTTCTTTAATGTCATGCTCAATCCTTTTTTCCCCTTTGAAAATACATTCACTCATTCCTGTGGCCATACCATTCTGCTTATGTGCAGCACCAGGCAAGTCATTACCTTCTGAGCTACTGGCAGACAGCAGTGTGAGTTTGGCAATTTAAAGTTCTACAGCAGTTTGGGTGGGGTATCAGTACAAATTCTGCAATTACATTGCATCTTTGTTGTTTCAATATACCAAGAAAAATATAGTTCCGTATTAATTCCTTTGATAACCTGAGTAATTACCTCTGCAACAATAGATTCTCAGTCTCATACTTAGTGATGAAAAAAAGCTCTTGTAGTCTGGGATAATGAATTTTTAAAAATTAATAGGAACATGTCTTTATATATTGTCTGTCTACTGTAATCTTGATGGCCCAAGTGTGACAGCAAATTAAATCCACCACTCTCAGACTTTCTCCACTAGAAATTCTGGCCACACTTTTCATGGTCATGTTTCCATGATGACATACTGCTTTATGTTATCATGGAAAGTACCTGGAGTCCTGCCCTAAAAACAACATCCTACATAATGGCCATCTGTTGTTAGAAAATGCTAATTGTGCAAAAAAAGCAACCAACAGAACCGGAAACATTTCATTTCATTTCTGTAGACCAGGCCTTTTTATCTGCTTCTCACTGAAGGCTACCTAGGTCTGCAGAATTATCTCTGGGACCTCTGAGTCTCTATTTTTTTTTTCTTTTGACATACAATAGTTAGGGAGAGATGATTGCAAACCTCTGGCTGAGTGTTATGTGTAAAAATATGTGAAGAAAAGTATGTGCGCTTTTCACAAGAAATTAATATTCCAGCCTAAGACCCAACCTCAAAAATATGCAGACAGATTTTTCACAACCAAGCTGGAAATACCATCCGGTGGTAATGCAAACAGAAGCAAGATGCACACCAGAAGAAAATTGTTTCTTCTTATAACATTAAAATCTTAAGAGTGACAGGGGGTTGCATATTGGCCAAACAGTTTAAATATTATATACTGTGTAATATGTACAAGTAATGTATATATACTACTGAATTAATAATACTTGGTCATAGACAGCATTTTAGGAATGACTTAGTAATGGAGAAGCTTCAGAAGCAGGACATGATATTTTAAAGTCTGATTGTAATAGCTCTAGTGAGCTTTATTTTCTAATCAGAAACATTAAATCTGCTCACTGTGAAACAATGGGCTTAGTACCTGACAGCCCACTTTTTGTATGCATTAAAATATCAGAATTCAGATCTAAATCCCTTGCAAAACATATTTTATGATCCACTTTGATTATAAGCAGATGAATGAGATTTGAAAAGGAATATGAAGTGAATGGTAAAACTCGTATTTTTTCCAGAAAGAATGAGCTGTCAATTAGCAAGTGCCAGCACTCAGAGCAGGAAATGGGAGGAGTGTATTTTCAGAACTGGATGAAGAACCTGTAGAATGCCAGATAGGGAAAAACAAGGTTGTCCAAAACTATGCTTCATCTGGATGTTGGCTGAGAATATTGAAATCCCACAACCACATTGAGAAACTCCGAAGCAATTTTGGGTCCATTAAGATAGTCATGGTTCTCATGAAGCCTTAAATGACAATATATTGGTATTCTTATATCCTGAGATTAAAATTAGTATCCGAAGAAAGTTTCACACCTGAGCAATGTAAAACACATGCCTAGAAGGAACATTTCTATAATGCACTGTAAAACCATTTACATTAATTACTGAAAAGCACAATTAAAGACAGATTGCTTTGTGGCTTCCAAATATTGGCTGAGTGGCAGAAGCAGTCACAGGTTTAGGTTCTCCAGAAATTTCCATGCTCCATGCATGGAAAGCCATATAAAATTTTCTCTTTCTCATGATCTGATCTTATTCTGGATAGGTTTGATTAAAGTACACCACACTTCTTTTTGTATGAAAACATGCCCAGCATTTCCTCTGAATTACTGTTTTGAACCTTTATTCCCCCAGGTTTCTATAGAAAAGCCTGAGACTGATCACTTGATTTTCTTTAAAATGAACACAAATGTGTTAGCTATGATTTTAGGCCCTTTTGTCTGCCAGTGGGTAGGCATTCATGTGTGTTTCAGAAAGCAAAAAGAGATACCTGCTGTGTCACTCACAGTAGAGACGGTGAAGGAAATCTAAAAACTGCTATAGCAAGAAAAGTTGCTATTGCACCTGGAGACTTTGAAGTCAATTTTTCAAAGGTTATTTCTTGTCAGATTTTAAAAGTTAATATCTGTGAACAGGAGGGAGCCTCCAAACAAAGTGCAGTTTTGGGGATCTCAGAATACCTCTTTTCTCTCCTCTTCCCTAGTGCAAAATGATGCATCTATAGCATAGGAGGTATGAACACAGGTGCTGGAATAAAGGGGGAGATCTCGTTATTTAATTACAATGCCTGTCATAATGTGTCATGTCATAATGCTGCATGTCATAAGTCACAGCAGTTGTACTATGGCTCTAAAAGTGGTAAAAAGGTTCATGGCAAAAAAAAAAAAAAAAAAAAAA
>VZTG01000845.1:397724-414375 GCA_013397845.1 Melanocharis versteri | reverse complement strand
AAAAAAAAAAAAAAATCAGCCCAGGTAAACCCTAAGGGATTGTATAGTTCAGCCTTTTCCACTGTAGCTGGTAATATCTGGTATTGGACACTATTAGATACTAGGTATTACGTAGAACACTTCCACCAGAATTATATTCTCAAAAGGACTAATTTAAAGGTCCTCACATTGTCAATGACCTCAAAAAAAAAAAAAGAAAAAAAAAAAAAAAAAAAAAAAAAAAAAAAGAAAAAAGAAAAGAAAAAAAGGGTTCTGGTATAAGTTTTGTTTTAAAAAGTACGCTGACAATGCCAGTTAAAGACTGGATCTCAAAATTATACTAGATGGTTGAAACAGAAAAATCCAGTGAAGAAAAGGAATCTTTTCACATCACATATAAATAAACAATGAAAGATGAGGTGGGAAGTCTTCTCCGCATGCTGATACCTTGCACAGAAATCAGTAAATTTCCTCTAATAAGAAAGGGCTTAGTGTGATTAAGATACAGGAAGGAGAAGCAGAAGACTTCAACATTGTTAAGAGCAAGTGACTCTTAAAAGACTTAATTTCCTTCCTGTGGTGTTTAGAAAGGATTGGAAATTATTTAGCGTATTCACACATTAATCGCTGGCTTATTTTTTCTGTATTCAAAGGAAAAATGTTTACAGGAATTTCCTTGTGACAGATGTACATAAACTCTAATTTCATTCCTAAAAAACAGCTTATCTTTTAGTAGTATTATTTGATAATTAATCTTTGTGTAGAAGAAAGATACTTTTCTTTCCTTGGACATTTCACCTTTGAAAGTATTTTGTATCACATAACCTCTCAAAGTGCTAGTTAGGGGTCCTGTATCTTAGATAAAATAAAAAAAAAAAAATTAGACACTTAAGAAAAGGGACCTAGAAGTCACATTCACCATACAACATATACAAAAACCCTTTTAATTAAGGAAAGACTCAGAACTGGGACACTGAGTTGCTGAAACACTAATTTAGCTAATCTTTATATGGACTGATTTTATGGAGTAATACACCTACCCCAGTACAATTGCAGCAAGATAATCTTTAAGGGTGTGCAACAACTATAGTCCATCTTCACAAGAAAAACAGCAATGTAAACCAGTGTTGTTGCATATAGGTAAAACCTTATAAAACAAGGGCCTTGTTACCCTTGTAAAATCATGTCTCAGGCCTGCTACTTTGGCTAAGCAGAACAGGAATATGGGAAAGTGACTCAGCTGAATTAGAGGTAGAAAGACAAGTTTTATAACCATTATGTGTTCACATCGTGTTTTATCATGATGGGTTGGATTACTCTTGTTATGTTTTAAAACTATGTAGCTGATAATGGGCTAACTGGTTAAAAATGCCTGGTTTTTGCAATAAAGCAGCTCTGCTTTGCACCTGCCTGGGTACTCTGCATCGCTCTTCTTCACACACAGTGTCGTATGATGCGATTATCTGACACATAAGCAGTTAAATACCTTTTATTTCCCATCTTCTGCAAAACCATTCACAGTGCAAATTAATATAAACCTGCTACGGTGGGCAGAAAAATAGTTTTACACCTCAAATAACCATGCAAGTATGTAGGTGAGTTCATATAAGGATTCCTTGGGCTAGTTTTATTTTCTTGAGTCCTAGTTAATTATTGTTATTAAAAACTGGTTTTGTTTGTTTGTTTGTTTGTTTTTGTTTGTTTGTTTGTTTTCCTTTTTATGCAGGTCATTTTACAATTTGCATGTTCCTGAGCCTTGCTGGTCGATCTCAACATGCAGGGTGTGGCGAGGACAAGCTCAAGTCTCGCCTTTTACATTAGAGTTATCTGAAATTGTGGTTAAAGGAAAAGATTTCACAAAGAAAGTTTGAAACTTAAATGCACACATAATCCCTGCTGGCATTTCTGGTTTTTACCTAAGAATATTTTCTGGGTACTGATATTTCTCTTCTCAACTTTATATTTTTTTCTTAGAATTTAACAGTGTTGAGACATTTCTAGGCTAGTGGTAAATTTTACTGGCTCCAGAAAGTGTCAGCAATTCACAGAAGGAAAAGGTGGTTCTTTTCTCTTCTTTATCCCTTTATAGCAGATAAATACAGAAGTTTGAAGGAAATCCAAGAAATTGTTAAGTACACAGCGATGGAAAATACTCCTCTCTAATATTTTTTAAGTTATTTATTCTTGTATTTTTCTAACTGATAAAACAAGGTGTGGTTCCAAGGTTTAAAAAAAAAAACAAGAGTGAAGAAGTCAAACAGGTTTAAAACAGGAACTCCAGGTAAACTGAATTTGATGCCTTAGAAAAAAATAATTATTCAAGTTTTTTGTTTTGAAGTAAAAAAAAAAAAAAAAAAAAAGAAAAAGAAAAAATGAAATGTTATAGGAAGCTGAAAATGTGATGGGCTGTTTTTCTTTTTCTACTTGTAGATCTATTACATATTCCCAGGGTAGTGGCAAGTCCAGTGCACCAGAAGAGACACTTCAGCACTGACTAGGACTAGTAGTCTCACTGTGAAAGCTTCTCAAGGCCTCTCCAGTACCTCTATTTTGATAAAATTCTGCTTCCTTAAAGAAAATAATTGAGGGAACATTTTTTTTTTCTTGCTCTAGCTATAGTTGAAACCTGACCAGATAATCAGACAGGAATCAAGGTAGAGGGGCATTGCTGTGAGCCAGGAGCAAGCGTGAGGCTGTGTCCCGATCAGAAGCACTGGCAACAGAACCTGGTTTGTAAGCCCAGACCAGGCTTGCCACATGGGCAAAGATGGGACTCTGCCTGAGGAAAGCAGATTGGAGAACTGTCTTGCTACACTCTTTCAGGAGCACAGAACCTAAGCTCGTCCTCTGACACAAGGGAGATATTTGTCAGAGCAATGCTTCTCTGCAAAAATGGGGCAGTTCCTTTCACACAGTGAGCTAAGCTTGTGAAAAGTACTCTTAAATAAACTAAATCCTAGAACCTTCCACTTCAAGTGCATTTCTAAGGGCTTTGTAACTTGTTATAAAACTACATGGCAATGTGTGTGTTGAACACTCATGAACAAAGAAATTCCAAACAAATACTGACAGACTCATACCTAAACAAAGAACTCTGCTCACCTGTTTCCATCTCACTACAAAGTATGAAAATATACAGTTTATGAGAAATGTCAGCAGAGTTTCTGGGATGTTCTGACATACTCCAGTGACAGACATACTGAAAGGGTATGTATTAAACCGCAGCATGCAGCTGACAACACTAAACGTTGCAGCATAGAAAACAAAAGGATCAGCTGCCTTCTCCCCATCGTCTTCATCCAATCTAGCAGAGTTTGTTGCATGGGAAATGTAATTATGAATAAATAAGCATTTCCTGTCTTTCACAGGACCTCAGTGCTGTACAGAAGATGCAAGCAGTACCATGATCACAGCAAGGCATGAATGACAGGAATGAAGCGCAGAATGGGGAAGGAGGGAAGGAGGGAGGGAGGAAGCCCTCATTGCTGCTGATCTTGAGGCAGTACTGTAGTTACAGTGCCCAAGCTGGAATCTCAGCATGACTGTATATCACCTCTACCTTTAGTTGTAGGGTAAGGTAGTCCATACTGGATCTGTATTTACCACCAAAATAAAAATGCTTAAAAATGATGAAGGGCTGGTTTACGTCACAAAAAAAAAGATACAGGAAATCATAACTACCAGACTACATGTATTCACAGAGCTATTAAAAATTATTTTTTCTCTAGAGAAAAAATGTATGAACAAGGGAGAAAATATACGTATTATGTCAAAATGAATTTCAAAATATTTTATGCTGAATATCTATAGATTTCTTTTTACCTATGAACCTATCATATTAAAGCATCTAGAAGCATGCTACAAGGAAACATGGCAGTTGACTGAACTTTTCATTAGATACTTAATCTACTAATCTTGTTCACAGAAACACAAAGTACTGTGTCAATATTTCTTTGCATAGATTTTTTCCTATGCAAGGAAATGATGCTACCTAAAATGTTTTTCACATAAATCTTTGCCCGAGAGTTTCAACACTACTTAGAAAATTTGAAATCCAGGTACGTATTAAGAAGCAGGCTTTCAAAACCATCCTAAAGCAATAGTGTCTTTGCCTTTCACATTCAGCAACTTGTAAAGAGTAGTTGCCTTTGCCCATAAAAGGCACATTTCATTGCACCATTTCCACAGTTCAATAACTTACATAAAACCAAAGCAGAGGTAGTGTACTGATAGATTTACACCCTGTATTAAATTCTTCTTCATAAAGATGAAGGCTATCTCAGTATCATCAACACAGAAATCTCCATGTATCAGCATCTGGTATCAATTAACTGTGAGTCTGAAGAGATGTGAATACCAAAACCTGCAAGCACCTCCTTATTAAGCAGGGGTATTTCCTCACATGGGAATAAAAATATTTGTCAAAACAATAGCAATTTATTTATCGCTGTCGAGGTGAATGCGATGTAAAGGACTTACTCGCGGTTTGGGCAGAAAAAGCCGTTTATTGCAAAAACCAGTGTAATTGATACACTTTTTTATGTTTACCAATCAGGCTATGTGTTCGTTGGGTCCTTAACTACTACAATACATCTATTGGCTATTATTTAACTACAACATACCACAATTGGTCCTTTATAGCATAAGCGTTCAGGCATTCAGAAAAACATCAGGTGCAGCTTGTTGCTGTTTTCTCTCCCTCTTGTTTGGATTCCTTCTACTAAGTTTCTCACGGGTAAAAACAAATTGTGCTAAGCTCAATGTTGGAATCAGACAAGCTGTCAGACCTGCTGTTAATTCCCATACTTATTTATAGGAAACATCATTGTTTGCATGCAAAAAAACCCCCAACAAACCCAAATAATTAATTTTTACTCAGTCATTATTTTATTTTCATTGAAATTTGTTTTTAAATAACGTTTAGCAAGAATTGAAACATAATATTGTATTGTTAAACTGAAGAAAAAATATTATTTTCTTTTTTAAACTCATATGAATAAGTTTAGATTTTTACTCTGAAATCAAACCAAAAAAGTACTTTTCATGGTATATACATGTCATGCAAATTTAATATAAACCCCAATGCACATTTTAGAAACCTTCTGAAAAGTTTTTATCTGGTTATCTTCATTGTCTTTCACTATAGAGTTAAAAGTCATTAAGAATGGATAATTTATGAGATTGAATTGAAACATTAAACTTCAAATGTAAAGAAATGAAACAGTTTTGGTAGACAAACATCTTTATTCAGATTTGTTGATTTGTAGCACTGTAATGTTATAATTGTGTAAATTGGAAAGTAGACTACAAAAATGGATAAATATACGTCTTCAACTATTTTTCCTAATACATGGGACACAACTTTTGTCTTTGTACATGCATAAGTCTCTGATTTATTAATTCCTGTATCTATTATTCTGAATCTTTATTCTCCTATGCTATTTTGGACTAATCACATTAACCATTAGCTAATTAAAATGCTTAGATGTTTGGAAATGTTTATAAAAAATGATATTATCTCCATTTCAACTGCATAATTGATATACAATGATTAAAAATTACCTACATTATCTTAGAACTTAACAATGAATATTTACTTCTCTTGGGTTTTACTAATTGCTTTTATGCATGTGAACGGTGTATTAATTCTACTTAAGTGTCAGCTAATTGGAAAACAATAACTGGTCTTTCTACACAGCACAGTGGGTGGGAATACAGGATTGGTTCCTGTTTCCAAAAAAAAAAAAAAAAAAAAAAAAAAAAAAAAAAAAAAAAAAAATTCCAGTAGCTGAACATAGGAAATGTACCCTTTCTTCCAACCATACCGTATAACAGTCGGATACCTTATCTTTTCCTTTTTGTTTTTTTTTTGTTTTTTTTTTTTTGTTTTTTCTTTTTTTCAGTAATGCATCACACTAATATTATCAGTGGGAATTCATCTCCCATCATTTGCACATAAATGGGGCTATATCAGTTTAGGTTCTCTAGGAGCTCTGGGCTTATTTTGGTGTGCAGATACTTTTCAGACAGGTACTCTCTATTCATTCAGGGCGGCCTCAAAGTGCAGTGATTTATCCCTTGATACAGAGCTATGACATGAGAACACAGAGGGTGATTTATTCTGCGCGATTTAGTTGAGTGAACATGTACTGTCAAATAGTAAAATGAAGTGTGTATATTGTATAATGGGGGAATTGAAACAGAATTTATAAACCGACAGCTTATTGTAAAACCCTGTGCAATTTCTACTAAACTCTTCCAAAAAAAAAAGGTCTATTGCAAGTTGTTTCAGCAGCAGCTGCAGCTGTTTAAGACATGCTGGGAAGAAGCGGTAATGGCAGTGCTTAGCACTTCATTACATGTCATTAATTCATTCACCATTATGCTCCTCTATTTACACTGTGCTGGCATGTAACTTATCTCCTTACTTTCCTATAAAATCTGTCCAAGGATTATTTCCATTAACATCCATTGCCAGATTTTTCTCAAATAAGATTGGAATTCCCTGTTAGCCTCCTGCACTGGTGCTTGAAGGCTTGCGTTTCTGCCTCTGGGAGTCCTGCTGCTATCCCTAGGAGGATAATCAATGGTGAGTTAGCTTCAGTCATCCTCACTCAGGAGGAAACAGCAAGCCGTTCACAGCCCAGCCAGATTCCTTGCAAGTGTTCAGATCTCTTATCAGGAACATAAGATTCATAAGGCGGTAGGAAGTGGTATCTCCTAGGTCACGTTGTTCAGTTCATCCCATCATACTGAGGTATAAAAAGAGCTACATCCTCTTCACCTGGGAGGAGAAGTAGAACTGGTTCATCTCTCCTAAGGCCAATGCTAATGCTCTTCCTTTACTAAATTGCTCAAGAATGATGCAAACTGCAAGAGACTGAAAAGGTCACCTTGCAATGCCTCCTGTTAATGTTAGCCCAGTGAACAGTAAACCTGAGGCTAAGAACAGAGTAAATTCACATCCTTAACAAACTGCCAAGTAACCATGCCAAAGAGTCTACCAGGCAACTTTATAACTTCATCTAAGCATAACGTTTTAACTGTTATAACTATTGCACGTGATTAATGAAGGTACATTTTTTTCATCCTTGTTTCATATGCTACTGCTTCCAAACAGCTGTGTTCTCTGGCAAACATGCAGCTATTTCACTGGGTATGTCTGTACCCTATTTTTTTTGTTTTGTTTTGTTTTGTTTTTAACTTTAAAATTGCTTCTGTGAGCATTTTTGAAACAAGAAAATGAAGCCAACATTATGATGTTGAAATTAATGTTTATCTTGTGGCCTGAGACGTTTGCCTCAAGAGTAGGTATATCTCTCACAAATTTCATTTGAACACGTGGATTTCTGTCCAAATCTAAGTGAGTCCCCAGCGACTGAAATAGGACTGCAAGGAATCTACAGCAGCAGCCTGGTGCAAAACCCATCAAAATAGGTTCCATGTCAAGAACTATATTGAGACAGTCTAGCAGGCATAGGGATAATATAACTTGTGACTACTTTGTTTTGTTTTTACATATATATATATATATATATATATATATATATACACAAACACACACACACACATATATATAGTAGATATAGTTTATCTATTAAGAAACTTAATTTTCAAAATATTTATCTATCTAGAGATAGCTTCCCCTAACCAAACATTAAAACCCTTGTGATATCAGGAGAGTTTGCACTTTTTTTCAAGATTCTTGAAATAAACCATTCATTGTCATGGACAAAAACACAAGGAAACTCAAATACATAACACTTGGAAATTCCACCTTTTTTTATGTTGTAATATCTGGGAATGAAGGGGGGGGAAAAAAAAATAAAGAGAAAAAGTAAACTCCTGACTAAACCTCTGAAGCCCTGAGCTGAAAAATACCAGGGCATATGTGCAGAATTATGGTAGCACATGAACGTTCCTCAGGGGCTAAGCATGGTTTGCACAATCAGAATATGTTGGGCACTAGTACCAAGCATATAAAAATTATATTTTGCAGAACTTTTTTTTTTTTTTTTTTGAAGATGAGCCCAGGTATTTTGTTTAAAGGAAAAATCTGCAGCATGAAAATTCCTCCATATTTTTATTTCTGGTTTAACTTCTTAGAAAAAAAAATAAAACAAAAACAAAAACAACAAAATAAACACACCCTCATGCGCACTTGCTTTTTTGTAATAGACTGCAATGTTGTGGTGTAAACATAGATACATAATTGGCCTGAGGCAGACAACAGTGCTACTATCATTAGGGAAAAAATTTCAGAGGGTTCCAGGTTTTCAGCCCAGCTGAGCTGACAGCAAATTCAGCTGAGTAGATCAGGGAGAAAATGTATTTCCCATACATATTGGGATGCAAAGAATGTACTATGGCTTCCTTCTTCCTCATCAGTCCTCTATATGTCTATGCTAATTCAATATTATCCTACCATCCCTGTCTATTGTGAAAAACTCCATCTGCTCTGTGATATCTTGTTTTTCCTAACAATGCAGAAAAGGCATTGAGAGATGGAGGTCAGAATTCTACCTCATTTTATGCATGTTTTATTTGTAGACAATGTTTTTTATTGGCCATGTGGGCAGAGATGTAATTAATGACAAAGCTCATATTAGTCCAGACACACCAGCTCCCACTTAGGCTAAATTATTCTCATTAACTGACTGTTGTATGGAAGTTGGTTGCAATCCTTGCACAAATCTTTTAAGACTGTAGTTATTGCTTCATGATCAAGGGAATCACAAAAGCATGGACTGGCATAGGTTACAATTCTTTCTTTTCTAGAAAAATGCATTCATCTCTACAGAGAAGCTGCTCCTGGAGGGAAGAACTGCCTGTTCTCTGCTATTATGAGCACTTTCTACATTTTAATCTATGTTCTTTTCTTCACAGCTGGTAGGAGCAGAAACGAGCCTAGAACTGAAGGAGAGAGGAAAGCTTTCAAGTACTGTGTCAGGAATCTAATTAGAATTTCTTAAAATTCAGTATCTAAGTGTGAGAGAAGATGAAGAAAGCTCAATCTCTCTTGAGTAGACAAACTGTTGCTGCACATCAATGGACTCTTCTAATGAAACAAAAGCTTTTTGCTTTTCTTTCCTTTTTTCCATTATGTTATTTAGAAGGATTTTAGCTATTTCTTAGCACTGCATTTAATATAATCTTTTCTCAAACTTTCTGCCAACTGTAGACTAACCAAGCTTCCGTTCTTGACAGGTTTTCACCAATATAGACACATAACAAAAATGAAGGTCCAGGGCTATATTTTTGAAGCCCCACAAGTGTAAAACTTAAATTTAAAGATATGATTGCACTATTAAAGACTGAATGTCATATTCTTCAGTGGAAGGAATTGAGATAAATTTTAGTTCTTGTATTCAGAGTGCAACTCACACCACCTAACTCTTCAATATCTGCAATCTAAACACGTAGAAGTCCAGTAGTCGCTTCAGGCTTCTGCTCTGATTAGCTTAGGAAAGTTTTTGACATCTACCTTTAAATGGTTGAATCACACCTCTGAAATCTCTTTGTTTCTCTACTGTAGAAAGAGCCCAGGTAATTAGATCAGAATTCCATTCTCTAGAATCACAAAAGAAAAATACTGTAATTGAGAAATGGGCATAAGTTAGGACCAGCAAAAACTATGCTTGCTAGTCAGGACTAGTTAATGAACTCAGCATGTGCTTTCTGAGACTAATAATAATGAAAGAAAGAAAAAAAAAGAATTTTCAGAGTAAGGATCACATCCAAATAAAACTAACTTCAAGATCTAAGGTGTAAATTATTCCTTTTTGAAGTATATAAAGGATATGCCTCCAGCAAGGGACACACCTTCAACAGATCCTCTGAGCGCTTCGAAAGTCTGTAATATCATTATCTTAAAATGATATATGAAAGGAAAGATTTCACACATCAAGATCTACAAATAGTAAGTATTAAAATTAATTTGCTTTTGTCTGCTTTTGTACATTGTATATGGAAATACAAACCACTGGAACTTTGTATAAGAGTTTACTTGTGATTTTTGGCAGGGTATTTAATTTGTGTAAGATATTTATCATTTTAGTGTTTCTACTAAATTAATTGCATCTTGCAATAGCATGTGTCTAAAAAGGGTTTGAAAAGTTAATCTATACTAGCACTGAAGACATTTCTGTAAACAACTGCAGAATATTCCAGAAGATATATATTCATTTTTAGTAACTAAAATTCAACAATTACATCAGTGTATGCTGGGGACTGACTGACACATTGTCCGTAAGCCAGCCATGTGCCTTTATGGTGAAGAAGGTTAATGATATCTGTGCTGCATTAGGAGAAATTTTCCCGTCAGGTCGAGTGGGGGGAGTGATCCTTCTCCACTGTTCAGTGCTGGTGAGGTCACACCTTGTGTCTCATTCTGGGCTGCCCGCTCTGGACATCAGAACTTTTCTTACTGTGAGGGTGACTAAGCACTGCAACAGAATGCCCCAGAAGGCTGTGGCATTTCCATCCTTAGAGATATTCAAAAGCTGTCTCAATATGATCCTGGGCAAATGGCTACAGGTGGCTCTCCTGGAGCAGAGCATTTGAACCAGATGACCTCCAGAGGTCTCTTCCAACCTCAATTGCTCTGTGCATTTGTGGACTAAAATTCAGTGGTGTCATAGCCTTCACACTACTGCAGCCCTTCTCCTGAAATATCTGAAGATTTTATCCATCTATTTTTTTATATATTGTTGTGTAGCATAAATCTGTACCATTATAATTTTCTGAAGTGAAAGCTAGTACCTAAAGAGTAATACAAAAATGTACACCTACATAAAGTTCATTTGGAAACTCTGAGTTTCCTAATGAGAACTAATTGTGTTAACTCGATTAAATGAAACTAAAGTTTTGGAAAGAACGTTAGCTGAGATAAGCTAAAGCTAGTCGAACAATGCCACCATCCCATCTGACCCAGCTTGTCATGCAGAAGATTACTGTGACTAAACAGAGCAGCTGACAGCAGAAAATCTCAGGGACAGGAAGGGTGCATGAATCATCACTCTCAATGCTTATTGTAGTTTCGTCCTGGGAATGTGTTTGCAAATGCTAATAAATGTGCAGGGGAGTAGGAATGTGTCATACCTAAGTCCATCTTTTCTGATGAGGAGCATGGAGAGGTCTAACTGTTCTTTCATTTCCACTAAACTTAAGAAAATATTAGAATCTGAATTCTGATTGACTTATACTTTTTTTTTTTTCCTCCAGGCACTTAGTTATGTACCTCTCACTGGTTGTCTCCAACCATAAACTCTGTGTTTATATATATATATTTATATCATGTATGCCTTAAGTAATTTACAAAATTTCTGGGGAAAAACTGCTTTTACTATTTGTTAGGTTCCCCTGTCTTTGCCTACTGATCCAGCAATGATACCCATTTTCAGGTGTGGGAAGCAACTCTTCCGACTATTCTTAGTTTCTTCTTCATACATCTAAATCTTCACATTTTTCTAAGACATCATACCAGACATTTTCTTTTCACCATCATGAACCTCACTAATTGACATGCAACTTCAGTACAGATCCCATGGAGGAAAAAGCCTATAGGGGATCATATGCTGTGCTTTTAGTATGCAGTCAGGCAAGAGCTGGGAAGGATTTGTATCAGCAAATTTAGCAGTATGTAGTCAAGTCCAAATACAAATCCAAACATGTCTTACCTAATTTTAGGGTCTTTAGTGAAAAGAATTTAGTCCTGCACCATCACTGACTGCAAAGAGAGCCAAGGAAGCCACGGCAATTAACTTAGGTGGCTTGTTCAGGTGTTCAAATGGAATAAATAAAATAAGTTTTCTGGGTTATCTTTACTAAGTGTACCCGACTCTGACCTAGCGAAGCCCAGGAAATTCTGGGGGATTCCATCTCTCCACTACTCACTGAGGAAAGCTTCCAGCGGATAACTTACTGCGTACAATACCGCAAATCACCCAAATTATGCTATACACTGTTTTTTTGGTACTGAGGCGCTAGAAATGGCACGTCTGCAGCTGACTGGAAAACCAGTTATCATATAACTAAAACGTTATCATATAACTAAAGACAAGGATAATTAAGGGTACAATTTTGCAAATCTGGGATGCCCTAGCTTACTGCTATTTCAGACTACTATTGGATGACTTTATTTCACAGACATAAACCCAAAATATTGATATATGCAGGAAAGACAAAAACTCCAGGAATTTTAAATGATATCTTGCACAGCTTATTATACCCACAGGTGACAAAGAAAAAAGTACTTCTTTACCCTGGGGGATACAGAGCTTTAGTGGCTTGCTGTAAATAGTGGCTCTATTCCTCCCTCCTAGAAAAGCAAGTACGTGCACACATAAAATCATCCATAAAATAAAGACAGAACATAAAAACCTGCTGGGTTAGGAGGAAGGTTTATCTAAACTGTTTTCCTGCCTCTTATAGTGGCCAATACAGATATAAAGAAATAATAATGAATTAGAATTACAGTGGTACTTTGCTGGAATACTTGTTTGCCTTTCAATAATTTGCAATTCACAAAGGTGATAACTTTGTAATGAATTCTCCTTCATTGGTTTTCTTTTCATAAACTCCCTTAAGCTTCTATTTTCTCTTGTATTTGGTGGTAAGTATCATTAATGATGAAAAATATTAGGAAAGACTAATTACAAGCATTGCTTTTGTGCTACTATACACAGATAATTGTTATTAGTCAAAACTCCATTAAAAAGGAGGTATAATGCCAATTAAATGATGCTTTCTCGGTACAAACACAGCACAAAAAAATGTATGGAGGGAGAAACAAATGACCTGTATGTTGGTAATGACATGGAGGCAGATACTTTTTACCTTGATATAACTCCAGTGACAAAACTGCTACACTACTGATTAAGCAACCAAGCATCCTAATTTTCTAATTCTCACTTCACTAACTTCTATGAAATCTGCTTTAAATGGTGCTGGCAACTCTCAAAGCTCAACCTTTCTTTGCAAGTACTCTAAACTATTGTAGAAATGAAACTGAACATGCATAGCATACTTGAATATATTCAAACAAGACTTAGTTATTTCCTTGTATCACAATGGCATGATTTTCCACGCATGTCTAACAGAAAAGCTCAGTATTACATGTCATAAGAGCATTTGCAAAAAGAAATCACTTCTAAAAGTCATATAGAACTGAAAAATGCTCATTTTTCCTATTCCCTGTGAGATACAGACTACCCATATGACCAACATGTCCTCTGAGAGATTTCTTTTCTTCTTTTCTTTAAGAGAAAATTGACAGCATGTGGTGTGGCTTATTGGACCTCCTCCATCCCTACAATACTTGGGGAGAGACAGAGAAAAGTCTGCTTTCCCTAGGTCTTTCTCTCAGCCAAGCCTCCACTGTGCCATTCATGCTGTTCTTCCCTTTCTTGCTGCGTGGCCACGGAGGACTGTGCTGGGGCTGCTGCAGAGAAAGCAGGTGTCCTGAGTGAAGGCAGCTCGTAGGGAAATGAGGGGCTTAAGATCATGGGGAAATGAGATATAATTATGAGGGAAATGCTTGTTTGTGTTATGGATGAGGATCATCTGCCCAGCTTAGGAGGTAGAACAGGAGAATAGAGTAGCTCTGCTTCATATTCCCAGGAAAGAAGAAAGAAGGTAGGAGAGTAAAATGATGTTAAAAAATCTAAAGAAGAGGAGGAAAAGAAATTTCTTCCAGCAATCTACAAGACTGTGGAAGCCACGTTAATTGTTCCTAGCCCTCTAGTTGCACCTTCATTCCTGGGACACTCTTCTAACTCTTTCAGACTCTCTTCCACCTTCATGACCTGCTGAAAAAACAGCTCTAGACCTTGGCAAACTTCTCCCTTCTATCATCAATCTTTCAAAATACTAATAGACCCCATTTTCTCTTTAAATTTATTTTGCTGTCACCTTAAAACCAAATTTTGCCTGCACTACTAAAAAGCTTTGAACTGTTTCTCAGTGTACCCTAGAGCAAATCAGTTGGGCAGCCAAGCAAGCAGTCAGATTTCTTCTCCTCACCAAGAGCCTGTAACGAAAAGATGCAAAGGAGGAAAATCAGTCATTCCCTTCCTGTCTAAACAGTTTCTGACAGCTCATTATAATTATTGAATGTCAACAGTGAATTCAGCCATATGCAAATATGTGGACAGAGATGATTCCTGCACAAGACTCAGCTGATTCAGAAATATAACAAAAGCTCAAAAAAATGGACATAAGTTAAATAATTTACAAAAATATATATGCATGCACTAATATACAAGACCACAGTCCATACCTTAAAATTAATTTTTAAAATAGAAATTTTGTCAATGGCTCTTGTGAGACTTTATACCGTGTCCCTTTTGAATAAAGGTACAATATAGTACTAGACCAAAATCAGAGCAGAGTGTCAGTTTGTCTATGACAACATAAAAAATACTTCAGAACCTTTGTCATTGTCAATATTTCTGCAAAAATCTGAGAAGATTTTGTAAAGAAAGGATGTTTAACAGAAGTGCCTGATGCAACACAAAACATCTTTGTCATATATTTATATCAGATATGTCATGATGCAAGTCAAACTCTATACAATGTGGGTAGCAGTGGTTTTAATTATGTACTCACATATTAGTCCCTATTTTTCTCATACGTGACACTTTCCTCCAAATTTTCTTGTTTTACTTGCAATATTTATAAAACAACATCAGTATTTACAGTAATTTAAAGTTTATATTTTTTTTAGAAATTGCAGTTCTTGCCTTGTTATTATTCTAAGGTTCTTTTAACTTTTCCAGAGTCCTTTATCAGCTTTATTCAAGCAGTCTTTATGCATAAAAACGGATGGTCCAAACATTTCCTGAAAATCAGCTTCCACTGCATTTTCTTGTGCAGGGAGGGAATTGAACGAGGTACCTAGAAGTGAGGATGGGGACAAACATCTTGTTTGGGGGCAAGCCTCTTGTTAAGAGGCTTAAATATCTTTAAATCTAAATAACCAGAGATAGACATTCAGGGCCTCAGTTACATACTTTTGAAGCCAGGACTGAAAGTCTGAAACACTTCTAAGGTTTACCTAAATGAGTATTTCTCTTTTCACTCCAGAGGAGTTATTTCCTTACAAAATATTTGTACATTTTAGAGACATGGCACAAACTACCTCTTTGCAGTTCAGATTACTTCAGTGTCCTCAATGAATAGGAGCTGAAAAAACTTCCTTTGTTTCTCATTTTTGTGACTGTTACTTTTTCATTAGTTACTTGAGAGTGATGTGGCTTCAGTAATGAGATATATCCAGGCACTTGCAAAATTTTCTCTACTAATGGGCTTGCATTGATACATTTGTCAAGAAGTTTAGGAGCAGGGATTTCTTTTTGTCAGCTTTTTTTGTGCTATTTTGTAGTCCAAACAGCAAAGCAGCCATGTTTGACGCAAGTAGTCATATGGTTTAGTCCCTTTCAAAAGATTTTTGCCTGAAATTGAAAGTCAGTGGGGCTTCTCAGACACTAAGCAGGTTAGAGAAAACCTCCTGAATGAAGACTGCTAAACTCAATAATAACAGTTCATAGCTTGCTTGGACTCACCTACGTAGTATGTACAAGACATGGACATGTCATAAGAAATTTGTAGCAATGTCTGTTTAGGGATTCATGAATTTTGACCTTACTCCTATACTGTAACCACAGAGTTCTTCTCCATCTGGTTAACTACAAGGAGAGAAGTTTATGACAAAGTCTTCATGTCCCTTTCTTACAACAGCTGTAGGCAACCATACTGCTGCAGTGCTGTTGCATCCATCCAGTCCTTGGTAGCTCATCATAGGACACAGCCCAGCTTTATTCTAGGGAAACTTCTTAGATTTAAAGGTTTCAACCTATTTTTAGCTGCTCTGTTAAGTAAACAACCCCTCAAATATGTTTCAATATCAGGAAATTGGTGTTATTTGTTGTCATTTCTTTTCATGTAAGAACCTGATCCCATGGGAATTTGTGAAGACACAGGGTCAAGAAAAAAAGGACAGTAATTGGAGATGGCAGATTTGGTTCATTAAGTATTTATTTATTCTCTGTATGCTGGTGTTTGTCAGCATCTTCACCCTATCTGTTCCCTTTCTAATTTAATGTCTGTTCCCATCAGTGCTTTTCCTTTTCTTACTGAAGAATAAATAGACTGACAGGGTACAATGGTAACAGAGCTGATCCCGCAATCTAAAAGAAGGCAGTGAATGTTTTTGTTGCTATTTTAAAATGTAAACTCCTGAAAAATTTAGCTTTACAAAAAGATTATTCCTTTTTTTTTATTCATACCCCAATAAAAATGGAAGAAATAATTATATAATATATACACCATATTTTAGAATCAAACTATTTTAAGATTAATTTTGACTTACTTTATAACACCAAATTAAGACAAAGAAACAAAAGATTAGTCTACAGAACAGAAGTAAGAGAAATAGGCAGCGTGGATAATAATACCTAGGTATTCAGTGTAAGCTTTAAGCGTTATTTCAGAGCCAGATGGTTAAATACAATATAGATACTCCTAAAGTTCCATCCGCTTATGTATCGATGCTGATCATTACCTCATCTGATTTCACTGGCAGCATTTCTACTTCCTGCTGAGATGTGAATATTAACCTCTACACATCTTGCTTGTCTAAATGAAAAGTCATCTAGTCAAATTCCCTGTTCTT
>VZTG01000845.1:313972-397614 GCA_013397845.1 Melanocharis versteri | reverse complement strand
AAATATCTAACATATTGTAAATTCAACTAAAAAACTTCACAGATAAAATGAACAACAATAATCTTACAGTTAAAGATTAGTGTAAAGTTCTAAAATAAATGGATATTAAATATAAAAAGTTTTTTAAAAGCAAGAGTTTAAATTGGAGGTATACTTTGGTAGTAATTATAGCTTAGCTATTCCTGCTACAATGAGCCATACAGAGGGAGGTCTTTCTGAATAAATACACAGACATTTCTAGTACAAATACTGAGAAATGTTCTCATTGAGAATGGTCACAAAGTAACTGAAATATTAATGAACGGAGAACATGGAAAAATTAATTGAAACTATTCCAAATATTTGTAAAAGTTTCTCTCTAATAATTTTCTCTATTTTATTTAGCTTTTCAAACATTACTTAAAATGTAAGATGCTACGAATTCAAATATGGAGAAATTGCTAGGACTGAAACTTCAGTGTAAACAATTATAAAAGTAATTACTATTACTATTTTTGCAAGACTCTAATAATAAATAATTATGCTTAAATAAAATCCTCTGTTGGAAATCTTAAACTCAGAGTACACTGTTTTAGTCTCAATCTTTTAAGTAGATTATGTACATCCATAGGGAATTTCTAGTTCTATTCCGTTTGAAGCAGGAAATATGAAGTAAAAAGAAGGGACTTTTTATAATATATATTTTAAGAGAAAGCTAATGTTTAATTCAGCTTTGGACCATGTCTTCAAGTACCTTTTAGTTCCATTAAAGGAATTGTTTGTCATGAAGAAGATCTTGAGCAAATAGGCATTTTCCTCAAGTTGCAGACTCCCCTTTACTAACCCATAAATGTCAAATAAAAAACGGTGGAGAACATTTTTCATTTGTTCCAGGCCTCGATGCCTCTAAAGTTAATTTTGGCAGATAACAAAATTCTCAGATGGGCCTCAGAAGTCCAGCATAGAGGCGTTTATCTACAGATTTTTATTTTTTTTTAATTGCTTTTGAAGATAAAATGACCTCCAACTGTCAGTCACATAAAATTTCTGCTTCTCTTTAGAAAACCTTAGTCACTTGTTTCAACTTTCAGCTGGGGCTCCTCAGGATTCTTTATTTCTGGTTCTGTTTTTCTTCTGCCTCAATTTAATATTGCACAATTATGCGCGCATGTCTCTTTTGTAGATAAATTCAATTCAGCCCAAAATGAAATCTCAGCCTTTCTGCTAAGTTAAAATTCTTGTAGATTTGTGTGGTGAATTTACCTTTTCAAGAGCATAGTGGGAGAAAATAAAATGTAAAAGCTCCTGGGGCAAGCTAAGAGTAAGGAGTTCACTCACCAGTTACCATCATGGACAAAACAGACATGACTTGAGGAAATTAATTGAATTTATTGCTAGTTAATAACAGATTAGGATAGTGACAAATAAAACCAAAAATGAACGCACTTTCATTTCATATCCTTCTTCCCGTGTTAAACTTTATTCTCAGCTCTTCTACCTCCTTCCCCTCCCCCAAACAGTATAGCATGATGGGTGATGAGTGCTGGAGTCAGTTCATAACTCATTGTAACTCGTTGTTACTTCCACTCTTTCCTCACACTCATCCTCTGCTCCAACATGAGGTTCTTCCTGTGAGATACTGTCCTCTAAGAGCTGCTCCAATGTGAGTCCTTCCCATAGGACTTTGCTTCAAGAATTGCTCCAGCATTAATTCTCTAAATGGACTGCAGTCATGCAGGAAAAGACTGTTCCAGCATGGTCCCTCACAGGCCTCCATTCCTGCCAGAAGTCTGCTCCAGAGCAGATTCCTCATGGTCTGCACTTCCCCACAAGTGTTGTCCACTTTCTTGCGTGTGAAGTCCTTCTTGCCTAACAGGGTGGGTATCTACTCCACTGCGGTCCTTCCTGGGCAGAACAGGGATAACCTGCTTCACTGTGATCTTCCCTGAGGGCTGCAGAGGAATGTCTGCTCCAGCACCTGGACCATCTCCTGCTTGATGTCTGTAGGGCTCACATAGGTGAGTCTGAATGTGCTGTGGACCACCACTCACATGGAATGTGGCAGCTGTGCATGAGAATTCCTCCCTGCTCCAGGGATCTGTTCAGCCTGGAGGACAGAACTCTCAGGAGACCTTAGCAATACCTGTAGATACCTGACAGAATGGTGTAAAGAAAACAGAGACAGGCCATGCTCAGAGGTATCTAGTAATAGAACAAGAGAATATGGACCCAAACTGAGCCACAGGAAATTCCATCTGAACATGTGTCGTCTGAAAAAAAAAAAAAAAAAAAAAAAAAAAAAAAAAAAAAAAAAAAAAAAAAAAAAAAAAAAAAAAAAAAAAATTAAAAAAAAAAGAAAAAAGAAAGAAAGAAAGAAAAGGAGAAATCTGAGAGAATCCAAGACAACCCTTAGAGATGGAAAACTCAGACTTCCAAAAAAACCTACAAATGCATAGGGTCCAAGGTACCTAGCCAAAAGGTCACTACTGGTAAAACTAACAGGGAACTTTCCCGGTATTTTACCTTTTTCTATCTGTATGTCTCCTGTGATGCATTTAGAAAGAAATCCTTTGGAACAAGAGTGACCTCTTTGCTTTGACTTCATGCAAGACTGAGGACACCCATTTCCCAGCAGTACATTTTCTACAGAGCTTCACATTTCAGAGGAACAATCATTATTTAAAATATAACTCTGCTTATATTATTGCAGTTTTGAATAGCACAGAAAGTCAGTGTATAAGCCCAGAAGTGGGTCAGAACTGATCATGTATTAAAACAAAAAGTGAGGAAGGGGAAAAAAAAGATGATGCAGAGATTTTAATTAAAATTCAAATTATTTAGTAATGTATTTTATATTAATATACATAAATACACAAATATACATATATATACAAACACATATTTTATATAAAATATTTATAAACTTATTAAGTATATATAATAAATATGAATGTTGATTGTTGCTTTGAAAGAAGCACTAGTATTTGAATCAAGAAAAATTAATAGCAAGATAAATAAAAGACATACTTTACCCACGAGGAGCAATTTATCTGATTGTGGAAGTTCCCACATTATTTTCAAGTCATTCTGTGCGCAAATTGGAAGAAACAGTAAAATAATTTTTTTCCAATCTATAAATGTAATCATATGGTCATAGAGATATAAGATAATTCAGGTGGGCAGGACCTTGGGAAGGCTTTAGTCCAATGTGCTGCTTATAGCACGAACAAGTCTGAGGTAAAATAAGGTTGTGTCTGTTTAGGTCGTGAAAACAAATGAAGACTGAAACAATAATGGGATTACCCAGGCAATCTATCCCATTATTTGGCTGTCCACAAAAGAAAAGAAAATCTTGTCTCCCAATTTCCCTTGTTTAATTCACGTGTATGTTCTCTTGTCCTCTGGCCACCCACTGCTGTGAAGAGCCTGGTTCTGTGTCCTTGCTGACCTCCCCATAGCTATGGGTGCTGCTCTTAGGTTCCCCACAGTGACCTCTTCTGCAGGCTGGAGAAGCCTTGGTGCCTCAGCCTCTCCTCAGAGGACCAGTACTCCGGTTCTGGACCATCTTAATGGCTCTCTACTGGGTCCATTCCAGTGTAACGATGACTTAAACACCTGATAACCATAATAAAAAGGTTATCAACTCTTTTCTATCAGTCAAAATAAAATATGATATGCAGTAGAAAGCATTCTAAAAGATAAAAGAAAAAGATAAAACTCAATTTCACAGCAGAATAAAAAGTTTGGGGACCAAGATTACTTATCCTTCTACAATCAAGATAAAAGCTGTGCCACATATTGTAGAACATATGTTTTAGCTGCTAGAATTATGGTTCTAAATGAAGGCATATATTACTGTACTGTTCCTATTAATGGAATGTCATTTGTGATGAGTGCAACAGAGCAGGAGAAAGATGACTCTTGACACCAGTAATGTTTTTTGATGGGCAAGCTTGAAAACACTGATTTTCCCCCAGACTTCTGAAGATTAAACAACAGTCTTTTCCTGCTGATATTGGACAAAACAGTGGCTAAAAAAGACCTAGTCTTAGGGAAGTGGCACACAAGAAATTGATCACTGTGCTTCAGAACAGTTCTTCATTCTTAGCTCTGCATGTTCCTTTTCTGTTTCTAACCTCTGTTTCTAAGGAGTTAGCTATTTTTAGAGCAGCAGTCCCTCTGCTTTATATGTCCAGTTAAAATACCTGAAATATTACCACATATCACTAGCAGAGGGCTGTGAAAAGTCCTGGTTTCTGGAAGTTTAGTGTCAAACTTTCAGACTAAATTTACTTCTATTTATCCACTATAAAAGAAGGCTAAGCAAAAAACTTACCATGTGCATAGATTTTATGAAGACTTTAGTGTAAATGCTAGTTCATAGCACCTGTCTCCATCCCTGTGCACCTCCTCCACTTGTTTGTCTCCCTTAGTAGTTCCTGCATTGGTTCAGAAAACTGTTTCAGTTGGAAAAATAATAAAATTATATATCTATATCTATATCTAGCTCTTATTCACAATATAGCTAAAGGTAGTGCAAATCAACTGAATTAAATTATTGATGTAAGGTGGAAATGACAAGAAGTTTAAGTTGATATTTTCAGGGTGCAGTGTCACGTAGCAGCCATAGAAGATAATTCATAGACAGCCTAATTTGGAATAGCAAAATTTAACCTCCATTTGGGAAAAGAAACTTTTAAAAAGTAATGAACAACAAACCATAAAATTGATGGGGTAATATTTACTGAAATTAACTATTTTTCAATGCCAGCTGGTAAGATTTATATTTCAGATTTTCTTTCCTTTTCTTTGGGGACTCAGAAGAAAGAATTTTAATATATCATTTTAGTATATTTCATACAATCTGGAGTATATATTTCTATGAGACTGAGGTACATGCCTTCATCTTTAGTGTCACTTTTTTATTTGATTTCCTTTTTTAATAACGTAAGAAATCCTGAGCATATTATTTCCAGTTCTCTCCATCAAGTAAAGAAAAAAATATAGTTTATTGCTGTTCTGGAATTTTAAATCTAAAATTAGAAGAGACTAGTAAAAAATTACTTGTTTCTTTATTTTTTTTAAAATCCTTTTTTATTGTTTCTATTCATCCAGGCAGAGGACAATTTTTTTTTTTTTTATACAATATGTTTATTAAACTCTGATGTTGCTTTTGCCACAAAAGAAACAAAAATTTGAAACAAGGATGATTTTTTTTTTAAATATAGATTAGATTTTGTATTTATATTTTCAATTTATACCTCAGTAAATTCAGCGGGTCATTGAAAAGAGAAAAACTTGTAGATCAGAAAAGTTCAAATACATTTAAAATTTCCTTATGATAAGGTCCAGATAATATCTTAGAGGTCTGAAGTAAGGCTTAGGTGGAATAGAAAAAACTATGTCTAATATTATGACCTTAATTCCTGATTCAGATCCTGACCACTCCCACAAGCTTTATTAATGTAACACTTGTCAAGCACTCTTAGAGTTGCTCAGAAGTGATGCTCTGAGTCTTGGTAAAGATGAGTGTGTTGACATTGACATCCTGGCATAATCCTAAGCGGACTCTGCAATTTATTCATCCTGTCCAAGGAGCTCATTGTTGTAACAATTGTCAAAGAATTCCTGCTATTTGCCTAAATATTTGAACTCCACCAAAATATGGTGTGGTTGGTTTCTTCCCTACACAGCTGGGCTTAGTCTCCCTTTCTATTACTGCCTAATGGATGGAATATTTGTCAGGCAAATTATTGCTTTTCATTACCAAGGAGATTCAAATTTTCTGAACTCTAATTTCCAAAAACGCTTTGGTAACTAAATCGAAGATAAGCTTGAAATCAGAAGTGGACAACGTAGCCTTCTGAAGTTGCTTCATTGTGCAGTGAAAAGTTCTTAACTATGCAGTAAAGGAGTCAAGGGTTTGGAGTAATAAAACTAGGAGAAACACAGACACAGTGGCTGCTAAAGTATGCAGGAAACACAATCTTTGGTTTTCCAGTAAACCCACACCAAACTGGGGATGAGATTGCTGGTTTGGTTGTTTTTAGTTTGTTTTTGGTTTTTTTTTTTCCTAATTCTGTATTTTACCCTCCACCCCCTCAAAAAACCTCACAAACAAACAAACAAAACAACAACAAAAACTCCAAACCAAACAACTAAATTGAAGCCCGAGATTTCTCAATCCCTGAAATTACAGAGAAATGTCCTTTCTTGTTCTATGTCTGAACTGGTAAATCTGTAACCATTTACTAGAGGGCATAAAAACTGCCAGAGAGGAACAACAAATAACATTTCCTCTGCCTTGTAGCCAGGATTGCCCCTCAGCTGAGGTGTTTTCCTGGAAGACAGGAGAATTCAGTTTCTGTTACCTGATAGTTCCGTTGGGAGTTCTGTTTGGGTCTCTTGTTTGCTGGGCTGAGAGGGGAGGTGTGCACATTAAGCTATTGTTCAAGGCTAAGTAATTAGGGGTTTTCCCTATTTTAGCGCTGTTCTGCTAAGGTTGTTCACTGTATTTTAACACTGTTCTGCTAAGGCTGAAGGCAGAAGCCCGAGGTGTACCTAACAGAAGAGATGAGGAGAAATTGCTGAATGTGGTATGAGCAAAGACAGAAGATGTCCGAAAACAGGGATAGAAACCAGTAGAAGTTACAAATAGTGCTGTGAGACATTGATGGATCACAGTTCAGGTGGAGGCATGCAAGAGATGGCTGATCTTCAAGGGGCACAAAGGGGCCTTTTGGGGAAAGGAATCTCACCAGGCCAGAGAAAATCAGTAATATTGCTTTTAGGGAGATAGGAAGGAAGAATCATCCGGGTCTTTCAATCTGACAGATTCTGTTGTCATTAACAAGAATCCTCATTCTCCTGTAAGATCTGTACTTTCCTAGGTAGGTGAGCAAAACGAAGTTCTTGTGTTACATTTTTCAAGTAGACATTTTGCCAAATGTCATAAAAGCCTCAAAACTTCAGTATCTTAAGTCAGGATCAAAAACATTCTGAAATGAAGCTCCTTTCATTCTGAAATGTTGCAGAACCTAAATTTCTCTGTGAATTATATAATCATCAGAGAACCCTAGTTTAGAGATCTTTAGGGGATCTGAGTTTAGAACTATCTATTTATGCACTTTAGATGTCTTGAATTTAACCTTAATCTCACACGTCTTTTGCATATTGAATTTCCAGTGAGAGAAGCATACCTGTGCACTTTGTGTTTTTGAAGTTTTTCATAAATAGAACAATAAATAGCTAAAGAGGTGTTCTACTTTGTTAAATATTTATCAATATTTTTAATATTTTTGTTAGCTGGGATTTTTAGTGCTCCTCTTTTTTTTTACTCAGTTTTGCTTACAGTTACAACATGTTTTTTCTGAATGATCTTGTCTTTCTCTTTCTCTTTTTTATGTATAAGAGTTTTTTTGTCAGCTTTTTTTTTTTTTTTTTTTTTTTTTTTTTTTTTTTTTTTTTTAGCTGTTTATGAAAGTAAGTAGTAAATATTTAAGGAGATAGAACATCTGTTTTGTACTAGATAATTCCATTTTAGTGCCTGACAGCCTCAGCAGTATGGCTTAGAAATGTTATATTGGCATATTCTTCACTTGAATTGAACATGGTAGATCAAAGAGAAAGAATAACTGCAAATTACAGCTTCCTAATCTTCAGGTGTTTCACCCCAGTGCAAAATAAGGACACTAGACGCAAGCTCTAACTCATTCCTTTGGAGAATTTAACACAGCAATTTTCTACTCTTCTCTCCTTCATGCTTTTATTAAAATGTTCGTATCTCATGTAATGTTTCTTTGAAAGTCACCCTACTGTCCTGTATTCCTTGAGCACGTGGGAACATACTATGCAGGAGAAGATGGAGAGAACTTTGCTCAGCTTTTTTTTTTTTTTTTTGGTGAAAGTTATATATTTCACTAAACACTTTCCATTAAGAACAAATATCAGAAATCATTTCAAATACATTTAAATTTGTGTATTTGACAGTTGTATGTATGAATTTGACAGAGTAAAAACGGATTGTAATTTCATAGGAAAAAAAAAGCATAAAGGTGATCTTGAAGGAGAAATTATAACAACAACAACAAAAAACAAAAACAGAAAAGCAAAGCATGATTGGAAACCAGATGACTAAAGAAATAAATTATGGATAAATAGTATTAAGTGCTATAGAGATCTGTTTCATGCTCTTAAATTTTTTGTCATTTTGTTACATTAAAAACTTTTAAGCATAAAAGATTAACATGGCTATGAGGGGACATTAACCTCATGATTATATGTCACTTAACCAATGGGCTATACATAGTTCTGTCTTTTGTTACTTTGTCTTTTTTAACTGTTGTGGTTTACATCAAGCAAAAAGCTTTATATCAAGAAAGAAGGCTGCAGTTACATGAATTAAGAAACAATGACAGGGTTTTTTCTGCTGATAACACAAAAATATTGATCAATTCTGACCACTGTGGTCAAAAAAATGTTATTCCACAACAGACCTATGAAATCTTTGAAAAGAAATATGAAATACAAAAGATGAAAATTAATATGAAAGTGTTTTCACAAAAATAAGTAAAAGAAAGATAATTGTAGACTATTGTAGAGTGAAGGAATTCACCCAAGAGGTGGTCTAGACAGTTGGTAAGGTATAACAGTGTCATGTAGTTGAAACACTTTGTAGTTTCCAGGCCTTTTCCTAAGGCTACTCTTCAATACATTTGTCTCTCTCTATAAATCCAACAAACAGGACTGGAGACAACCACACAACTCTCACAAAACCAACCTACCAGAGTCATCACCTCAATTTTTTTCCTTGCCTTAAATATTCCTTAATTACTTTTTTTTTTTTTTAAATATCTGTATCTTTTTGTTCGTCTCTGCAAAATGGATGAGTTTTCTTTGTCGTCATAGAAACAATCACCTCCTCCTCCTACTTCAATGTCATTTTAGAAGGTTTGTTTAGTTGCCCTAGGCTTTTATGAATTGAACCCAGATGTCTTTTCTCTTTGGAGCTGTTGAACATCCTGAACTAAATGTGTCCCTTGTGCAATAACTGAGTGGAAGAAAATGTTTTACTTCTATGTTAATACCTTTCAGGGCTTTTTACATGCTAGTTGCAAAGGCAGCTTTATTTAGGTACAAAAATGCTTTTCCATAATAAGAAGAAAAACAGAAACAAACCAACTAAACAAAAAAGACAAAATCAGAACCCTCGAAGCCATAAAAATACCAAGCTTGCTAGTTAAAATATTCCGTGGCTTGGGGCATTTCCAGCTCAGAAGACCAAAATAGACATAACTTAAAAGAGGCTTGTCAATGCTGCCACACACGCTGTCAATCAGCCAAAGCCTGGAAATGGCCACCTGGCTGCACTCAGATCTCCAGGAGATGGAGGCCTGCACTGCAAGAATGAATGACAGTGGGCACTATTCCCTAATTACAAAGCAAATCTATTTGTTGCTTTTGGCTTCTGGCAGGATGTTTCTCTGCTTAACAGATTTTGTGTATCCCACCCCCTTCTACAAAACAATTGCATTCTCCAGACTGGTATTTTTGCTGCCTGGCTTTTGTTTTGGCCACATGTCTCACCTGGTGGAAAGAACTGTAAGGAGCAGATTTAGGATCTAGCATCCTGTTTCTAACCACAGTAGCAGACTTTGCATGTGCATTTGTCTGTCCCTGAAAAGATCTGTATGCTTGGAAATCAGTTCACAATCTCAGGACATCATGTACCTTGATGCACTTCTGCCAGTGGTCCTTATCAATGCAGAGAAAGAAATCTCTTTAACTTGGAAACTCTTAATAAATATAATATGAAATATTCAGCCCAGTTCTATGATTTCCCTGTTGCTCAGCATGTTGTTTTGACTTCAGGAAAATGCAAAGCAAAACCCACAAACAACAGACAAACGCAAAACCAAAAACCAAACCAAAACCAAAAACAAACCAAAAACAAAAACAAAAACAAAAACAATAGTCAGACCTATCAAAGGTTTTTGCAGATGGTTTTCTGGTGAGAGCAGTGGCCATAATCACACAGATAATTCATTTAGTTTAGCTCTGATTTCAGCTAACGGAATCTGACAGCCTTTTGCAGAGTTTCTTGTTCTTAACTGCCCTACACAACTGGGATGACTCTCCTTTTATTATATTAGACATGATACTGATATATTTTAAACGGCCTAGTAATTACAGTAATGCCCTTAGGCCACTGCTGTTTTCAACTTCAGTTCTCATTTAACTTCTTTTGAGTGTATGTATACATATGAAAAGGAAAACAAATGGAGCCTTCAGAAGTTTGTCAGTTTAAAACCACTTCAAAACAATAATTCATAAATCAATCCTTGGAATAACCTAATATTGACAAGCTGCCAATAATCAAACTCTATTTAATCATAACTGATTTGCAATAGATAAATTAAAATGAATCATCTTAATTCCTATTTTTTTTTTTTTTCCCAGGTCTTGACTGATAAATTATCAACAGGGTAGAAGCAATGTTTAAGTCAATTGTCTGGATAGAAAACTGGGTCTGCTAATGTACAAGCTACTTCTGCCTCTTGATATCATATATACTACAGGAAAATTTAAAACAATGACACTGAATTTGTATTCTCAGATAATAAACTTTATTTTTTTTTTTTTTAAAGCAAGATAAAGAAAAAAGGAAAAAAAAACAACAAAAAACAATTCCATTAAGCACCTGGAACAAGTTACATTAGCCATGGTAAATATCTGAAGACAAAATTAATTTTTCCTTTTTCTCTCCTTCATATATCAAAGTATATAAAGGCTTTTCTCTTTAATCTTTAAAACTTTAAAAAATAAAAACTTTAAAAGCAGTTACAGAGTAATAATTTTTTTATACTCAGCTGGTATTTGCAAAACTGAGTAATCACCACAATGTGTATCCATGCCAGTGGTGTTTGCTTTGTTTTCTGAATAACAACTTTAAAGGTTTTCATGTTCTTTCTCCTTTTCACTGTCATGTGAAGCTATTCACAACAAAGTAAAAGAAATGTGAAGAAGTAAGGAGAATGTACATACAGTTTCTTTGTTTTCTCTGTCTTTTTAAACACAGAATGTGGTTTTAATTTTTCAGTCTGACCTCCAATGTTATTTTCTTTAAATTTTAAAAGAAACAGGCTTTCAGAACGGTTTGTGGTTTCCCACATAAATAATCTAGGTATGGATCTGTTTGCTGACTTACAATAACATTACAGACTCCCTCTGGCATTGTTGGATCTCCCCTGTCTCTGTATGTGAGAAAGGTGTTACATGTCTACGAATATGTAGCTAGATATGTAATGAGCATCTGCTAGAAGTTTGGGGTTTTTTGGGTTTTTTTGGGTTTTTTTAACCGACTTTGCTATATCCTAAAGCAATTACAGTATCTTTTATAGCAGCTCTACAAACCTCAACCGTAAGACTGTTAGTGTGAAGAAACCTGGGGGGGGGAGGGGGAGACAGAAAAAAGAAGGAAGAAAAACTAGTAATCTCTCATCACTTTTGGAGGTATTATGGGTTAGCTTTCTAGGTTATAGGCTCAACTCTAGCAATCTAGGGACTTATTCTGCACCAAGAGGGGATATCTCCATTTGCTTTAGCAGAGAATAGTGAGTCACTACTATAATTTTCTTTGGATAGTAGTTTAATTGAAGCAGAAGCTGGGAACTGAGAAGCCTGTGTTCGGCCTACTGATTTTCTGCTCACATAATCGGTTTGCAATATTTTTACTGAGGTGTTAATAACAAACCTTCAGTACTGGCAGACCTCTTTAAAAGCTTATTTGCCGTGTCACTGAAATAAAAAGAGATTTTTTTTACAAAGCTAATGTTAAAGGAAGTCAAATAGTATGGGTCAGCTATGATTTGTGGAGATGAAAACAGGTCACTCTACTTATTTTGAACCTTAAAGAAAAAGAACCCAAAGAATCCTTCCCTCTTTGTCAAAGATTGGATTTGGCTATGGTTTCAAGATCTCATACTTTGTATGCTTTCCTTACAAATTCAGTTCCTTTTTGTCACAGAAAGGCTGCAAGTAAGGAGAGCTCCTGTCCATGCCATCCCTGGTCTTCTGCACCGAGCTGTGCTTCAGTACATGAATAATGTATGTGTGTGCATGTTCACACACATAGATCATCTTAAAGGTCATTCCAGGAGAAAATGTATTCTAAAATGCCTAAGACATGACATGCCTTGCAATTAGGAATGAATTAGATGACTATTAACTAACATATGCATACAGAAAGTTTATTTTTAGGATGTTGATTGCCTTAGAACATGGTGCTGAGTAATGACCCTGAACCATTTAAATAATCGTTAAGAAAACGGTAGAAGAAGGAAGGAGTAAAACTATATAAGTTTATGGTCCTGCTTTTCAGATGCCATTTGAAGATCTGTATACCACGTTGTCATCATTTTTCACCTTCATAACAGCTCAAAGACTTTTTGTTCATATGTTATACTATTTCTGTTAGCAAAAAATCTTCCTAATTCACAAAAAGATGATATTAATGATCTACATTACTTTCCACTTAAACGGAAAAAGTGCATAAACAACTAGATATATCTCTGGAGGGGAAAACATTTATAATCCCTTACATAAGTTAGTTGTTTTGATATCCCCACTTTGTGTCACCTGTGCCTGACTGCAGATGTGTATTTAAAGCCAGGCCAGGCTGATCCTAAAAGAGAGTTAATATTTCCATCCCATTCAAGAAAACAAGAGCAAAGATTCTTATAGATTTGTATAAACACAATTTCTTAGGTATATTTTTGGTGCTGTTATGAATTCTAGAAATAGGGTAGTTAATTAATATTCTTGAGAGGTTTTTGTTTGGTTATTTTTTGCTATGGATGGGCTGATATGAAACTTTTGGACCGACCCAAAGAGATAAATAAATAAAATTTATACCAGAATTATCTGTTCATGCCGGTTGAGGCATTTTGCTTCAGTTTTTGTTTTGGCAAAAATCCAAATTTTTAGGTTTTACAAATATTTGCAAATTCTTTTGAATTAAGGAATGAGAATAATTTATTTCCTGTGAGACACCTGAAGCAATGCATCTAAATAATAAGCAATAATATGTGCATCAATATAATTTTTAAGTATCTAGTGCTTATCTAACACCTTTAAGATTACTCTTTCTGTTCGTATTCCTGTGTTTTTTTCATTATGATCTTTTAATTTTCAGCACTCTCAAATGCGATATTGTTCAATGTCCATCCACTCAAAAGTATGCTGAATGCATCTTTTGGCAGTCTTCTTCTTTGTCTAGACAGTTATATGAGATGAAGGCAGTTGGACTAGATTTAAGCAGTTGGACCAGATGGGCACTGTAGGTTCCTTCTAAATCAACTGTTCTATTCTGTTCTATTTTTCCAAGCTTATCACTTTGATAAAATTATTCCTGTATTAACATCTTTCCATTATACCTACAATAAGAGACTCATCCAGATGACTGTCACAGCCTATTTTGGCCTTAATTGTTATCTCTTAAAGGTTAACAATGCGTGAAAAGCCCAATTCTCATCTCCCTTAATCATAAGCCATGTAGGTTGCATTTCAAGGACTACCTTAGGGCTTTCTGTTATGATTTACCTCATGCATGGAATAAAATCTTGAACAGTAGCATAGGCAGTTCATTGGTCTTTCTAAAATGTTATTTAACCAGGCTACCCGGGATATAGAAATGGTAATGCTTATAAGATTAGCATTCTCTTACCTACAGATTTTTAAAGTGCACATTTTCCCTTCCAGAAATTTAGTCTCCTTTCACTCCTGATTCTGATTCCTTGATTACATCTGTTGCACCGGCATAACTTCTCTGTCTGGCTGTCTTTCTGACTGCAACATCCAATTGCTTCTAAGCAAAGCTGGGCTGAAGTTTGAGGACGTGGGGATGACTGAGCAAGACAATGTAGATAAGATTTCACTAGCCCTGGCTCCTTCTTCTCTACATATGTTTCAGCAGGATTTATGCCTCAGAGACCCCATCTCCTCTCATAGCACCCAGAACAAGCAATGCATTATTTCACTTTTCCTCTATAAAACTATTACTCTAGCAGGACATAATTTCCCTACGATTATAACACACAGGATTTCAGAGGAGCACAGTACTTCTCTCAGAGAGTGATAGAAAACTCCATCTGGATACAAATGTTTTGCAAGCTGGCTATAGCTGCTCTGCTGCATCCATTGGCCTAAATGCCAGGGATAGGCTTTGTGGTATATTCAATGATGTTGTAATCTGTCTTCCCTCTTGTTTTACTGTCTAGTGTATGTACGTGCCTAAAAATTCACAAGAAACTGAAGTCTTGTGTGTCTGCAATGGAAGAGCAGTAGGGACAGGAACAGAGCCATGAAGAATCTTCCTCTAGAAAAAAGGGAAAGAATTGAGGTTTTTATGTTTCCTAAAAATTAGAGAATACCTCAGACTGTTTTTCGTCTGGAAACTCACAGTTTAAACTCCTCATAGCTAGGATTTCTAAGATATTTACTACCTCCTTTCAATCTGATCACAAAAAAACAAATTTAATAAAAGAAGTGCCAGCTTTCTAAAAACTGGGTTGTCACAAGCTTGACTCCTCTCTACAATTATGTGTTGGATTTTGCTGGTTTAATTTTTCCTTAAAAAAACCCCAAATACAGAAAAGCATGCATAAAATTCTGATCAATTTTCAGTGGCATTTAGAGCTCTCTGTACCCTTTCAGAGCTCTCTGTCCCCTTTCATGAAAAATCTTTTCTAAAGTGGCTTGAAAAGTAGCCCTTTTCCCCCCCATGGATTATTTAGATGACTACTTAACTACATGCAGAAGGAAATTACTGTGATAATAAACAAAAAAGAGGTAAATATCACAAGAACCAAAGGCAATCATTTGTTTGTACCATAAAAAAAAAGGTTTCTTGCCTTCTCTGAGGATTGCAAGTGCAAGCTCTGAAATACATATTATTTTCTTTGTGTCCTGCATGGAGGAATCATAGAATGGTTTGGGTTGGAAGGGACATTTAAAATCATGGATTTACAATCCAAGTGCCATGGGCAGGACGCCTTTCACTACAACAGGTTGCTCAAAGCCCCATGGACTTGAACACATCCAGAGATGAGGGATCCCTAACTTCTCTGAGCACCCTGCTCCAGTATCTTGCCACCTTCACAGTGAAAAAGTTCAGGAAGCTCAGAGCTGGGAAATAAATGAGTTACAGTGAAAAAGATGTGATAGCCTGTATCCCATGCACACATGTGGTTAAACTTACACATGGCTGGGTCTGAAATTTGTTTCCAAAAGTCTTCCAACACAAAATCACTAAAGGTCTAGTAAAAGGAGACATACTCTGAGCAGTGCTTATGGAGTAGATACAATTAAGTTTTCTCAAATGTGTAGAGCTCATGCATGATGCATATGAATAGGGATCTCTTGTCATGTGGCAGATGTAGGCTTAGAGGTGCATGGTCTTTGTGCCAATGCACAGGATGCCATCTAGGCTGCTAAGAAAGAAGTCTGGATTCAGCTGTTTTATGCAGGTAATAATTTTCACCCTGGCTAGTTCACAATACACTGCTCTTAACTATTTTTCAAGACATATGATTTTTTTATTATTAATATTTTTTAATTTTTTTGTCCACACTAATTCTTTGTTTTTAACCTTGATCCACCTTGAAATGTGTATTCCAAGCCTCATGGCATCTGTGTCTAATTAAAAGTCATCATTATGTTGCCTTAATGTTAATGCTATTGGACAGATTTACTAAGATAACACTTTAATTCCTCAGTGATCCATCACATTCATTAATATTAAGACAAAAATTTTGAAGAACACAACTATATTCCACTTTTAATTGCAGCCTCAGCTGAGGTGAAACTACATTAAAGGAAGGTACATCTGTAATAGCATTAATATTAGGAGACATCAGCCTTACACTATTATTTATATTTAATATCAGTAATCAGTAATAGTTGTTTTATTTCCAAATGTCTCTACATTTTCCTGTGGCAGAGCCCCTGTTCTTTTTGGAATGATTCTGTCCAAAATGTCTGTAAATCATTGACAGAAGATCTGGCCTCTAGAGTAATAATTTATCAGAAGGAAACAGAATGGTGAATTGAGGCACTTTCGAGAATCACTATGCTGTCTTTAATTTAATTGAAAACAGACAGCTTTGTCTGCTTGAGGATCTGTTAATTAGGATGTCTGTGCCTTATGGGCACACAAAGCTCCATTTTGCCTATGTTACAGAGATATAAGGTAGGAACACATGGAATTTTCCCTTCTTTTACTTTGTTTTAAAGACAGGTAAATGAAAAACTTCAAACACTGTGACTGTTAGATTACAAAGCAGGTTATTTCCAGTGGGAATTTTGACTGTGCTATAAGTCAAGGACTTGGGTATCAATTTTGTAATGTTCTTTGACTTAGAAATCACATCTTTAAAAAGAACGTTCTGCATCTCGTGATACTGTAGTTCTGGTTGTTTATTATTTTTTTCTTGCTTCTCCTTCCCCCCTTTCACCCTCCCTTCTCCCCCCACCCTTGCATTCCTCCCTCAATGTCTTAGTGAAACAGTTTATTGTGAAATTTCAAACTTCTGTATTAGATACACTGGCTGGATCCATCCCAAACAGAAGATCATTAGCAAGGCAGCAAATGCTACTGTGAACAAGTAACCACTTTAACAAGCCAGACTGAAGAATTTCAGCATTTGAAACCTTCAAAGCCTTTTCTCTATTTTTATTTTTGCCATGCTACAGCCACAGTTCTTGATCTGGAGTCAAAAGCAAGTGTGATACAATTTCCCTGGCCTCAAGCATAAAAATTGCTAACAGCATTGTGTCTCTATTATGGAATGCAGTATCTGCGTGTGTCTGTGTATGAAAGTAAGTTGACCCAAAAAAAAAAAAAAAAAAAAAGAGATCAAACAAGAAAAGTGTTACTGTAGATATATTTTTCTTATGGCTAAAAGAGTATCTGTCAAAAGAGAGCATCTTGAGCTTTTAATTAAATATTAATATAAAGGAGGAGAAAAACATCCTATTTAGTCGCTTTCCTCAAGCACTAAACTCACAGCATGAATGTGTATGCACAAATTATATTATTTTCAGCAAATAGCGTTCCATAATAGGAAGAATTTTTTTAAGTGTTCATCTTAAATGTGAGCAAATGGTAACAGATGTAGTGGCAATTCTACATCTCATTAGTTTGCATACTGCCTTGAAGGTAACAGACAAACTTAATTTCAGGCGTCCGGTACCCTTATCCTCCTCAACACACACATTCAATTAAAATCCCTTCCTTTCCAAAAGCAGCTCTCACAAAGAAATGGATTCAACATGTTATCTGTGGATGCCTGAATCAGAACTGTTAAGCTGCTAATGCATATGACATGCTCTGGTGTTGCCACATGTAAGTCTGCCTCAGCATCTGTCCACCTCAGAGATTGTCTGCTAGTACACATGAACTGCTCAAACTCTCAACTTACAGGATGAAAACATTTATGATTTAATTTTTCAATTACCTTTGGCATAGAATACTTAAAGCACAAATAGGTTAAATATTTAGGCAAATTTTTAAAAAATAAAAATAGAAAGCAACAAAAATAAATTTTCAATGATGTGTGACTTTTTTTTTGTTAAATAAATTGATAAATGAAGAGTGTTATTTCAATGATTTCAAACAACCAGCTAAAAAAACGACCTCAAGCTAAATGTGAAGTTGTAGAAAATATGCACAGACTGATTTCTATGTTGTACAAATTTAGAAGTGACTGTGACAAGCTTCCAGCTGAGTTTTACTGGCCACACAACAGTCTCAATGCTGCAAATCATTATTTCTCACAGAAATCAGCAGGACTCCTCATGTGAGATCATGCTCTCATTTGCATCAAGGCAGTTCCTCAATCAGATGTTACTTGTGATAAAAACATGCTGGCCCCATCTAGAAAATGCATTTATATACTCTGGGGCCTCCGCAGATTTGTTTTACTCTCTCTAGTGTTTGACAAGCAGCTTAGTGACCTAGCAACATTGACCTCACATTTGAAGCCTTTCAAACTTTCAGTGAACTTCTGATTAAAGAAAAAAAAAAAAAAAAAACAAAAAAAAAAAAAAAAAAAACACAAACAAAATAAAAGGAGGAAGAAGGGGCATTCAGTAGCACAGCATCCAGGACAGCTCAATTCAATTCTCACTTTCTCTCACCGCCTGTACTGGCAAAGCTGTGGAGGCAGCTGTTCAGCATTGCTGCAGTTTGGTTGCCATTCAGCAATGACCTCCACACAGATAGTTGATGGTGCTGATGAGAAACAAACTGTGAATTTCCTCTCTGGCCTCGACAGTGATAAAGATGGGAGGAGGTTCCCTGGCAGTCTGAGATGCCTGAAATCCTATCTCAGAGCTCAAATATTATGTTTATGCCAGTATTGCTAACATTTGCTGTTTTACCATGAGTCTGGGTATATGCATTTCTTTTAAAATCCCTATCTTGTCATGAGGTGATTATGTTACAGCTTTAACTTGCAGCTACAAAACTCTCCTTTCTGATTATAAAGAAATGGTAAAAACAGGTTCAAATCTGTGAAGTAACAAGTTTAGTATTTCTTTCTCTTTTTACCTACTTTGTGTAAAAATAACTACTGAAAAAAAAGCAACTGTCCCCAGTTGCTATTCAAAGACACTTTCCCCTTAAAATACATACTTAAATATAATTTCTAATCTATTAATGAAGTTGAGACAAGCATTCTTCTCCTCTTGTTATTTTAGGTAAAGAGGGAAAAGTTAAATCCATCTCTTTCTGCCATTCCTTCTTTGTCTCTATTTCTTCATTTCAGGACTAGAACCATCTCTTAAAGGTAGAGAAAGCTCCAACTATTATTATAGCTTGTATCATTTTATATTACTTTATGTAAGTGAGAGGATTTTCATCAATATTTCTCAGGAAATGAGCTTACCACCTACCAGAAACATGAAACTCAAATTAGGTTCCAATAATATAGTGTGGATTTGCCGACATTTCAAAATATTTAAACAAATTTTGATGTCTTGCTGGTTGCCAAGGGACATTACATTTAGGTAGACTTTCCCTGATTTTGTTTTAAACAGTCCAATAATATTTTACACCTCTCCTGATGTGCAGTACTGTGACAGTACTTCTGCAAAATTTATGAACATGACCTGTTTTATTTGATTATGAAGAACTACTCAGAAGAAAAGCTTTCTTTTTATGGCAATTGCATTAGCTGTAAATGATTGGAAAAATGGTATAATTTTTGCTGAAAAAAAATCCCTAAAAATTTAATATGAGAAATTTATAATGAAAAGTCTTTGCAATAAATCAAATAATACAGGGTTTGTTTTGTTGTTTTGGTTTTTTTTGTGTGTGTGTGTGTGGTTTGTTTGGTTTTTGTTTTGTGTGGTGTTTTTATTAGGAAACAAAAGAAGACCTTTTTGTACCTTGAAAAATAGGTAGATTTCATTATGCTGTAATGATCAGAGAGACAGTCAGAAAATAAAAATTCTAAAAAAACTAGTTTTCCATGTTATGTTCACAAACTAGACAAGTTAGAATAAAATTAAAGGAAAGCCCTTGTGATTTTCTCAAACTTTTTAACCTACCTTTAAATAGTATTGCTATTCTAGACAGAACTACGTGAGCAAAGATCATGATCAAAGATCCATGTAGAATCATTCTGGCAAGGATTATGTTAATGTATACACTAGTTTACTGAAATAATTGTCAAATTTCTACAGGAAGTGTTAAAAGGGAGTAAGATAATAATGATAGCTATTTTTTTGTAATGCAAATAAGTTTATATTTTTTAATATGGATCACAAATATATGGATCTCTCAACAGAAAGGAAGAAAAACGCAGAGACTTTAAGTCAATGAGCTTAGGAAGTTGCTGTGCCCTTCTGTCAAAAGAGTTATAGCAGATACTTCCTTGGTCTATTTTCTATAAAACCTGACCCAAAGATTAACAAAAAAAAAAACCAAAAAAACAACTTATAGCATAATCCCTGAGTATTCTTCTTATTATAAAGTTTCTGCACTATAAATAGTCTATTTTCCAACCTGAAACAATATTAGGAGAGTATATGTAAAATTCTTACTTCCAAATTATATCTTTTTGGTCTTGACAAAATGTAGTGTGATTGTCCTCCAGTACAGGATGAGTTGACTCAGTTCTTTTTCCCATCAAGTGTTTTCTAAGGATGTGGTAGTTTAATAAACGTAAGTAAAAATATTTACTGCACTGTTTAGAATTCCTGAGCCTATACCTGAATCTAAAGGTTTCAGCTTCCAGAATTCTCACTAAAATGTGAGAAAAAAACAAAAACAAGCATCCAAACCAAACAAATAACCGCCCCAACAAACAAAAAAGATAAATATGGTCTGCATAAATATAATACAGTATGTACTATAAAAATATAACAAATATATTTTATTTTAAGATATTCACTTATATATGAGTTGAATTTCTAACAAATGCATGTCCTTGTATTCCGAAGACATAAGCAGTCACACGCTGTTATATACAATTATCCTGTTTTAAAATCTCTGTAATTCCTGCTGTAACACACCTGTTGCATCCTGGGGTCCTTCTTTCCCTAGTCATTCAGGCATTCAGAAGAAGTCCATGGCTTCCTGCCAGCACAGATGGAACATTTTTTCACTCAATAGAAATTAAGGCTCAAGGAAAACTGCTGCTTGCTTAAGTCTCACTCTGGTAGAAAGTCATTGGGCCATGGTGAACCTTGAGGTTAAGCTGGAGAGAGCTCCAGGCTACTCTGGTCTAGGCATAAAGAATAACATAGGCAAAAAGTGCACGTTTCAGGTGTTATTTTGCCAGGTACTTGCAGACAGGGATGGTTCCAGACAAGTGTCCTGAGAAAAAGGCAACATAAGTATTCTGAGCTGAGACCTTAATGCCTTCTGTTTACAGCAGTGCCAGGTGGTGAAGTGACAGTCCCATTCATGGTTGTCACCCTCATGAAGAAAGTATCAGACAAGCCTAAAGAAATATGAAGGATTCCACTCAGCGCCTCCTGTGTGTTTGCAAGATAAGCTCAACACTGAGCTATAGCCGCTGATCGTATTTCCATGAGCAAAGAAGAGACCTGTCTCTTAAACAGCAACCGAGAGAAAAATGGGTGAAATTCTTATGATACTAATCTTAATGAGATCTCCTCCATTTATTTTCATGGCACCATAATTTCACCCACCATGTGGTAAAGTTAAAGGAAGAAACTATGTTTAGTGTTAATGAGATCTAGTCTATATTTACTTTCATATGCCAAGTTAGAAAACCCCAAGGAGTGAGGTATTAATTATGAAAGAAGAAATAAAGCTAAGAGAAGTAAACATTAATGTAACAATTATAATTTTTCATGCACTGTGTTTTCAAAGAATGAAATGCTATTACAAAGATATATAAATAGTAAGCAATTTCAAGGTAGTTTTCTCATTTTTATTTTTGTTTAAGAAACACATTTGAAGACTTTATGAAAACAAAAATTCTTATGTGCACAAGTATTATTCCTCTTGTAGATATTTAAAGTGAGGAAGTGAAATGACTTCACAGACATTTCTTTGTGTACCTGAATCGGTACAGAACTGAAAGAAATACCCTGAAGTTTAGATAAAATATTTTTTCTGAAAAGTAAGGAAACCGTGTAGGTAGTTTATGTACTTGAAAGCCTAAAGATGCAGCCAGTACTTTATTAATTTACAAAATTACCGAGGAAGCTCAAAATTATTGACGTCTTTAGTTCCAACAGTCAGCTTGCACTAGATGGGTTAAATTAAAACATTAAGTTATTATTGATGGTACTTTTGCACAGAAATCTGCTGCTTAGGGTATTGCACAGGAAATGTTGAAAATTGCCAACAGGAGTCACTTGCCCCGATGGACAGGGAAGAATCTGATTCAGCTGTGCCCTCCTGCAGCTGGCTGGAGGGCTGTGATCATTCTCTTCAGTTAATTCTTTAACAATTGCTCAATGAAAACAAATTTAAATGAGGGAACAGGCTTTCCAGTCGTTTGCTCCTGGCTGAGTGATTTCATCACTGGGCAATGATTATGCTTTCAATAGCCTCACAACAATCTAATAAAGGAGCAACATCCTGTTGTCTTATATTGCTGGCATGAAACTGAGTGGCATGGAGGAAAAGCAACTCGCTTAATATTACAGAAGTCACCTGTGGTAAAACAAAGTCCTTGAATCAAGCTCTCTTAACTCCTGTACTATTAACAGCACCATCCTTCCACTCCTTAGGGTATCTGAAACGAGTGTGTTCGGTACAACTGGAGACAATGCTGGAAACAGGATTTGAAGACTAATGACGGCCTTTTAAAAATAAAAATGCAATTGTTGTCCAGAATGACACTTTTTCCAGTTGATAAGAAGACCCTAGAATAGGTCATCATGTAAAATATGTGCTAATGTGGTTTGAATTTAAAACCTGGTTTATTTCAAAAATCAAGAGAGAGTTTATTCAATTATCATTCACAATTCTGGAAGACATTATAAGAATATCAAATTTGATCCTGCTAAAAATTAAAAGAAGATGCTCTCTGAGTAATATTTATTAATATGCTGTTATTCTGTTGGGTTAGTTAAATAGAAAGAAGAAAAAACAGCAGCACCCCTGCTTGTACTTTCAAAAAATGAGTAACATTAAAACAAGCAACTTAGTGCAAAATAGGGGAGAGAAAACATAGTGAAGAAAAGTCAAGTCTGAGTATAAGGTGTTTTTAGCACCAAAACAAAGCCTTTATTTAAGCAAAAAGATGCTGAAGTTGACACTGTCCCTCTAAGCAAGAAGTGTCCTCCATCTAAAACACTTAATCTCACCCATCAAAACACATGATTTCAAAATATCTGTGTGGAGGAATTATCTGTCATTTTTTTTTCCAGACCGTCATCCTGATGAAAGGGTTTTGTTGTTTTTCAAACAATACTCAGACAGCATTGCTCAAGTTGTTCAAGATGCAAGTGGTGTTTGAAACTTTAAAAACCATGAAAAACATCTATTTAAAAATGGTTAGTGTTATCTACCTATCTCAATACATTAATCTTCTTCTGACTGTGTGCTGTCAGAAGTGGGAAAAAAAGCAGGCAGATATACAATCTTAAAGTAAAGTTCAGTTCCTAAAGCAAGTTCTTCCTTTTCTCTCCAGTATCTGTGTCTCTTCATTACTGACTTTTTCAATTCTCCTCTGAAGCCCAAATTAAACCTATACAGAATTTCAGGTTTTCAGTATCTTTACTCATATTATCATGTCAGTGAATATAATAATGGTGATCAATAACTGCTTTCATATACCTGCTTTTTGATTTAAATAATTGTAGAGATTTTGTGTGTATGTTAATCACAGGATAAAATGAAAAAAAAAAAATAAAAGAGGGAAGAAAATGTAAAGGACTACATGATTCACAATATACTTCCTAGTAAAAATAGAAGAATTACACTGCAGAGTCTTTGTCCTGTTGGCTACAGCTTTTCAGAATGTTTTCTAGACCCAAAATAAAGCACTCTGTTATGAAAAAGAAATTAAACCAAATTTTTCTAAAATATCAGAGAGATATCAGAGTGAATAGCTAAGCCTGATATTTTTTTAATATAATGCAGCCACAGAAAGAAAAAAAAAATAAAATAAAACAACCCAAACAACCCAAACCAGATCCAGTTGAACAAGCTAAATTCTATTTTCTCTGCACTTGAATAAATCCAAAAATTGCTAGAATACACTAGACATTAGTTCACTTAATAATTGAATGGAAGCGCTGTATACCATTTATCCTCTCTTGGGGCTCAACTGAGCTTTAATCCAAATGATTATTCATGTATGTGAATGAAGATGCCAGATCTTTTACCAGCATCATTTTTTTACCTGAATGAAAAATGAAAACTGCTATATGTTTGCATAATGAACTTGGGTCAGTAATTCCTTAAATTACGTTTTTTAACAGCTTTTACAGAGAGAGGGAATGCAAAAGGGAGAGAGACTGTTTTTGACACTGCTTCAGCAGGCTGCACAAGTTTCTTTTTATCCCAGTGTAATGCACTGGTATTTTATATGATAATATTAAAAACAGACCACGACACTGTCAAGAAACTGGGTAATGCATCTCTTATCTTGACTTCTTTAAACACAAAGCACTGGTAGGTGCCTGTTCCTCAAGCAAAAACACAGCTACTTGATCTCAGTCATACTGAAAAATGCCACTAATCATCTTATTACATTGGAGACGTTAAAGAAAACAGAGATGAACTGCAAATTTATCTATGTGATAACCTAATTCATAGAATAACAGTGTTTGAAGTTAGAAGAGACCTCAGGAGGCCATCTGGCCCAATCATCTTACTCAATGAGGGCAACCTAAAGCCAGCCATTGAGGACTGCATTCAGACGAATATTGAATATTGCTAAGGAGAAATTCCATAGCCTCTCTGAGCAATCTGTAGCAAAAAAATGCTTCCTGATATGCAGAGGGAGCCTCCTGTGACCATTGCCTCTGGTCCTGTCAGTGGGCACCACTAAAAAAAACCTGTCTCCTTTTCCTTTACGCACTCTCTTTACAACCTCTCCTGTATTTATGCACATTAATAAGATTCCCCCCGAGCCTTCTCTTCTCCAGGCTAGACAGTGCAAGCTGTCTTAGTCTGTCCCTGTACAAAAGGTTCTCCAGTCCCTTAACCATCTTGGTGGCCCTTTTGAGGATTTTTTGGAGTATGTCCCTCTCTCTCCTACTGAAGAGCCCAGACTTGGTTACAGTGAGTAGCGGGGAAAGATCACTTCCCTTGACCTGCTGACAACATTTTGTATAATGCAGTCCAGAATGCCATTAGCCTTCTTTGCAACAAGGGCACACTGCTGTTGCCTCTCAGGACCCCCAGGTTCTTTTCTGAAAAGCTGTTTTCCAGCTGGACAGCCTCTAGCATATGTTAGTGGATGGGATTGTTTCTTCGCAGATGCAGAACACGGCATGTCTCCCTGCTGGGAAGAACATCTCATGAGGTTTCTGCCAGTCCATTTCTTCACCCAGTCACGGTACCTTGAGACGGTAGCACAGTCCTCTGACGTATCAGCCACTCCTTCCAGTTTGGTGTCTGCAAACTTGCCTTTACTCTAGTCCTAACCCATAAACTTTCCCTCAGGTTCTCTTCCACCTCCAGGCAGAGGTCCAGTTGCTTTGTCACTTAAAGGGGGCAACTCTCCCTCCTTGTATTCCAATTCTGTCTTTCTTAAAGACCTTGTGTCCCCCACTGCAACACTCTAGTCAGGGGAGCCATCCCATGAGTTTTTCATTTTCCCAAGGCCATAGCCCTGCAACTAAGAAGAGTCAGAAGCCAACCAAAACATTCTAAAATCTTGTAAATGTCACTATAATGGAAGTGGAGTGTTAAATGAGAAAATAAAATTAAATATGCCTTTACAAATGAGCAGTTGGAATTTTGTGCTGTAGCTACAAAGATGTTATGGACAAGAGTAAGGTAAATCCCGAACATAAGAAATTTTATTTGGCTCGGGTTCTTCTTCCCTCAATTTTGGCATTTCTATTTAACATTATTTTACGTTATGCTGCCAAAACTACAAGGGAACCAATATTTTTTTCGTTCCACTGATACACTTGGGAAAAAAAAAGATGTACTCCCAGGTTGTTGGTTTTTTTTTATTTTGTTTTGGTTTTGGTTTTGGTTTTTTTGTGTGTGGTTTTTTTTTTTTTTTTTTTTCAAATATTCTTCGTGTCTGAAAAAGAAGAACCAAACTTGTTACTATAGCAGCACTGGGAACAGTTGCCATGAAATGGGGTTCATTATGTTAAATGATCAGTTTGACAGAAAAGGGTAGTTAGAGTCGACTGACAGGTCAGCAAGGAGAGACGTAAAAGATAAAGCAAGTGGGTAAAAGATGTAATTTCATGACGCTGTTTTTTTTTCAGGAAAGACAATTTATGAGTTCTCCATATTGTCCCTGTTTGTGCCCTTCAACAAATGTAGCTAAATGAAATTGTAGGGGTCAAAATGGTGTCATATTCCCAGTGCAGGTAATTTCAGTGAGGCAGTTTACAGCTGCTTCTCAAGCTGTTGTGCAGGTGAGCTATGATCAAAGGGAGAAAATGGCACAGCTACTCCAAAGTGGCTTTGAAAGAAAAGCCATTGTCCTGTGAAACTATACACTGAGATGAAGAGAGAAAGAGAGGGAGATGTAACTAATTCTTGTGGAATAATGAGGGCTAGCAGAAGGTGAGGGTGAAAAATTTGCAATGGACCATGAAACGCTTAGAAGCCCACTAACCAAGGAAGTCAGACATGACTTTATTTTTTTCCCCCACAGAAGCTACCCCAGTATTTTCCTTCCTAGATGATGGCACCTTCAAGACCATAATTGTCAAATGATGAGTCTTGGTTTTGGACACATATCTGAAAAAGAAAAAAAAAATTGAATGCCTATGTTTCCTCACAAGTGTTAAAAAAACCCAACCCAAAAAAAAAAAAACCCAAAAAGCAATGACATAAGGTATTAGTTCTTCAGCTCTATTGCTATATAATATTCTGGTTTTGGAAAGAAAGAAGGGAAATTTGATAGAACAGCCTTTTTATACCCTATCATTTATTGAAATTGACTGACTGCTTCCTTCTAGTTCCATGGAAGTTATAATACTGACATCTGTTAGAATTCACTTATTTTGCTTGAATTTCCTAATTTCCCCAAGTTCCAACAAATAGACATTTTGTCACTGAGCAGGGATTGATAAATAAGTTAAATTTTTGGCATGGTATGGTTATGTGTATAGTTGATGGGTCTGTACATTAACATTCTGACTTTCGGATAATTGGTACAACATGCTCTATGAGACAGGCACTGCAGTGCAGCCGCTTGACACAATGTTTTTCTAACACGTTGGTCTCTGTCTATATCTTCCCTGCATCTTTGTTTAATAATTTCATTCTACTTTAAAACATTAAGTGAAATTATTTTTGATTTAGAAATTATTTTGGATCAGAGAAAAACATCTTACTTCCATATATTTCCTTCATTTTCTTTCATTAAAATGCAAAATTAAAAGGAAAAAAAATTAAAAAAGAAAAAAAAGAGAAAAAATCAAATGTTTTAACCTTTTTTTTCTCAATTAGTACTACTGTAAACAGAAGAAATGACATCTGCAATTTATCAATTTGAATATTTGTTTCAAAATTTTTCAATTTATTCAAACCTTGTAGAGAAGTATTGCAATACAGTCTTCAGTGCCAACCTTTCTGCCTATTTTTCACAGGCCTTTATCTAGGGTTATATAATATAAAAAGGATATGAGGATAGGCTTAGTGTGTAATTCAAAAATAGAATAATTCATAATTATCACTTGCTTTTTATTTAGAGTCCTTTTCTCTCCAGTATCTGCATCTCTCAGTAGCTGGATTGATTCATTTGAGGGGGAAAAGAAAAAGTTTGCTTTGGTGCAAGTTGCAGTTCACCTTGTTAATAAATACACATCTCAATCAGTGCAAGTAATAAAACCATTAACTGTAAAACCACTAACTGTAAAACCACATATATGTCCACCTGTAACAAAAACATGCTTTTCATTAAGGAGAATGATTCTTCTGTTAACTTGATAATGTCTCTTAGAGTTTGTATTATCTATAAACCAAGATGTACCAGTTATATCACTGCATTTTCGAAGTGAAAATATGTGGCAGTATCAGACTGGAAAAAGGACTGGGGCAATCACCGCCAGTGTAGCCTAAAAGTATGTAAAGAACTGTTAAAACTCTTTACATAAGATAAATTATAATTCCATTGTTCCAAAACATTCCAAAGCACTTTTTAAAATACATGTATCCTCAGAGGTTTAGCTCAGTTTTATGAATACGTGAGGCTTCAGTCCGTATTCTAGGTGCTAAAAGATACACAGCTCTAACCTATTCCTATGAGAAATGTTTGATATTGTCACACTTTCCTTACTGAAGAATTTTGAAAGAAATTAAATTAGTCGTTAGTCAGACTGTTAGCCTGGACTTCTTGTCGCCATTAAATTATACAAATGGTTGCTTTGTTTCGTTATTATACCTGTATTCTTCGACGAACTGACCTTTTTCGGTCTGAAAACTAAACAGTCTGCATGCAATGAAAAGACCATATGCAATGAATAAATATTTATTCATGGAGAATGTAATGTTTAAATTAGAATGAAAAGGTCTCTTAGAACTAAATGTTATTCAATTATAAAAGGGCAAAATAAATATCCAAATTAGTCTCAGACTTTCCATGTCAAACTGGAAGATTTCAACTTGAAACAGAGCAATAAGTCAAAGAAAACTAAAATGATTTTTTTTTCTTGTTTGCTCTTGCGTGACTGGATTTTCTTTATGTTTTCCTCAGCTTGCATCAGAGTCAGTGGGTTTGTATCATTAATGCTAGAGTGACTGTTTGTTTCCCATACCAATAACATTCTGTTAAACAATTTCCCAAGCAAAGGACTGGTGCCTGGAAATGAAGATCCTAATCTGTTTCACTCTCATACAGTTAGTCTGAAAATAAGGGTACAGGCTGGAGACCAGTTGTGCTACCATGTGTTAAGTCATGTACTGTAAGGCTGTAATTGCCAGTGAAGAAATTTTAAGTCAGCCTCAATTATAAAAGAAGTATATTAAACTAAAATACATCACACAGCAGACTGAGCATGAACAATAAGATGTCAAAACACAGTAGTTTAATTTTAGCTGTACACTGGTATCTCCATAACTTCTGTCTTGCTGGGGAAGTAAGTAGTGTTTGTCATATTAGCTAGTTGAGCATGACTATGGTTGTATGATTTTATAACTAAGCAAAAACAATAGGGTAACATTCTTGACATCAGGATCATCTGTCTTTTCAGGTTTTTTGTGTTGGGTTTGCCCAGATTGGAAGTCCACAAGGTACTCTACTTCTTCTGACGTAAACTGGCATAGAAGAGTAAAGGCTAAAGGAATATTTCAAATTCTTATAAACTAATATTGGAAAAAAATAGATAAATAAGATATCTGGAAGATTGAAACAAAGATTTGCTTCCTGACCATGTAGAATTTCTTCATTTTACTTTACCAGCTAAACAGTAATTTTCTTAGGCGAGACCACATGTTCCTTCACCGCTGAGGTCAGTTGCTGGTACTTTATGGCATTGCTCCCAGACACTGGAGGAGTCTAGCTCATTCAAACATGACACTTTAATTTGAAAGATGTATGAAACATTTTATATCTTTCCTTCTGAGCAAAATCATATATGGCAAGAGGTTTTTTTACAAACCAATTCACAAAGAGCATTCTCTTCTATTTATTTCATCTGGAATCCCATCTTTTTTTTTTCACAGTCCACAAAGAGTTTAAAATCTAAGCCCAAACTCTGATTCGTGTTTCTTTGTTACTGTTTTAGCATTGTTATATGCCTACCAGCTCTGCAATTGAGAAAATCAGTCTTGTCTTCCCATGGTAATTTCTAAAACAGCAGACTTCCTCCAAAACAGGCAAATTGCAGCCACAAAAGGAAAGAGGAGGAAATTAAGACACATAAATCCTTTTTATCTCCTGTTGTATCTCACAGATTTAAAACCCACAGCACTCTTTTACGGACAAAATAGAGCACTTCTTACAGTGCTCTATTCTCTTACCTCCTCCCTCTTTTCCTTTCGCACAAAGCATGATAGCATGCATATATTGTGCAAACTCCAAAGTCCTGGTTAGCTGGGAATATTTTCTTGAGGGTTTTGTTTTGGTTTTGTTTGTTTATTTGGTTGCTTGTTTTTTCAGGATGTGTTGTGTACAGCTGTTTCTAAGGTACATGTTTTCCATCAGCCAGCAGTCATTCTCTTTCCTAGTCTCCATATCTAACAATATCAAAAAGCTGATCAGGGAACAAAAAGAATTGTTTACTTCTTCATGAGCTAAAGCTACACTTTACTGTATTTCCCTGTGAAAGAAAATACTTTCACAATAACATTACAAACTTGGTAATTTGTTACAAAATATTTTATACATACACAGCAGTTGTTTTTATGTATGTCATGCATTCTTGTCATGTTTGGAGACACTCTAGCTTTCAGCAGCCTTTTGATGTTGGTATCATACATTTGGATGCCAGGAACATACTTGCTGGGAGTCCAGCTTGGTTCACTTCAGTTGCAGACCTTCAGTCTCAGTTAGTTTCACCACAATGCAGAAATCCTGCCAGATGCATCAGCAGTGATTTCTAATTTCACTGGTCCATTAGACTCCTAGTGCCTCTGATAAGGTAAACTTGTGATGCATTCGAAAAGACCCAGCAGAAAGAGATTGCAAACTTAGAAGCACAGAAAGTTGTTGTGGTGTTTTGATGACTTCAATTTTCCTTTTCAAAGGGAAACACTGTTCTCTTTTCTGAATGACAAGTCACAGCTATTGGCTTGCTAGTCTTGAAGTAATAGGTGCTAATTTTCTAAACTTAACTCAAGGTGTGTAAAACTATTAATTGTTATTTCTCCAGCTTAAATACAAATGACGTGCAAATATTTCAGCAACATGTTGTACCTTCTCAAAACGTATATTTGCCTTGGCACACATTGCAATATTTTAGGATTATGTAAATTTGCATTTGGTGCTTTTTTTTTTTTTTTTTCTTTTTACTGGTCAGCTGGACATTATGAAAATTTCAATTAAGAGAACAAACTAGAAAACAAGAAATTTCCTTCTCTCTTAGTAAAGTAATATCCAGACGTTGCATAAACAGAAAAACACTGAACTGAAAAACTGCTGAAAAAGTGGCAGCATACAATGTTTTGAATTTATTACAGAGACACAGGCTTGAGATCAGGGAGAAGTGAAGTACATATAATGATGCACACATATGAGCCTTCCCTATAAATCAGTTGAAGTTTCAGTGAGCTAATTTAGGAACAGGAATAACTTTAATGCACACTATGCTGTATGCCATTTTAGTTTGATCCCTTCAGGAAACTTCCAGCTTTTTCAAATTCAGTTCCAGATATTTACATGCCTATATTCAATTAACTACAACTACATTTTTAAGCTTTCCTTTCACATCTGAAGTTCATTTCCAGTGACTATGTTTATATTTAAGTGTCTGTTTTAAGGGTTGGATGTGATGCTGTTGTTTTGGAGAATTTCTTTAGATTTTGTTACTTTTCTTTAGATTTCGTTACTTTTCTTTAGATTTCCTGAGATTTAGAAGGTTAGTTAGTCAGCTTTTCATCTGTTTTCCCAACAGGTCATCTCTCGAGTTATTGCTTATTTAATTAAGTAGCAACTCTATTTCGTGTCCAGGCAGCATTGCAGATGTTGGCACAACACTAATCAATATATAGGATGTTATTTGACAATCTTAACTAGGGCTAAACAGTACTCACACATGCAATCTAATTTCAGACTGACCATAAAATAGCAGTCAACATAAGTAAAGACTGTAAAATAGAATTTCAGATAGTGATTTATGTAGAACAGCATTTGTTTCTGTGTACTGTTAATTTCTTCCCAGTGCTTTATCTTGACTGGTGGACATGAAGCTATGAAATGAGTTATAGCTTTTCTTTACTGTTTTAATTGCTTTTATACTGTATCAGGAGATTTTGCACACTTACATAAACATATAAGATACATCCAAAATAGAAGAGAATGAGCATTTGAAAGTCACTGAACAATTGTGGAATCACTGCAGTAGAAAACAAAGATGAAGCAGAAGGAAACAGTCTAGTTTTAAAATTTATTTCCCCTCTTTTCAAAATCAGTCAAAATTAATGACTTGGACAATCCAATGTTTAATATGATGGTTAAAAGAGGCTACTTAAAGTTAGCTTATGAATTGCAGAGCTGCTCAGCTTTAAAAGTTTGGGGAATAGGATTTCCCTTTGTGGGCAGCTTTGGCTGCATTACTGGGAAATAACTTCACTACTTCTAAAGTAGTAAAAAAAGTTAAGTTAATCTGCAATAACTTCACTACTTCTAAAGAGAAGTGAATGTCTTACATAACAGAAAATACTGAGTTCTTGAAATGAAATATTAATATTGTTATTTAGGTCAGTAAAATGAAAACAATCTCTTAACCAAAAGAGCTGGGGTCAGGGGTCCTACTAAAGACACCACTATTTTTCATTTGAATTAACACTCATTAAATTACATGTGTATCAGAACTGGAAAAAGGAATGCACAGAACAGTGTCCTCATTACCAAATAGAATTCGCACCCTCCCAGCCCCCTCCTTCTTTTGTCTTGGATGCAGCAGTTAATGTCACAAAGTATACAGCTAGTAATTCTGAAGACACACCTTTCTATTGCTTTTATAGGGACTAAAAGAAGTGGATTCAAGCAAGCAGACCTAGACCTTAGTCCTTCGGACGGCATGCTGCAATCACAAATTTCCATCATGTTAGGCATTGTGTCCATCATACGCAAGCTTTAAACCAGTCTTTCGGTCTGACTATCCCTAGAAAATTCTGCAGAAATTATACAGTCCTGGAGACAGGAACTTCTCTACAGGCAAGAGATAGATGCAGCAGTGGCAGGAAGAGAAAGCTCCATCTCCTGTCCCTAGGTATGAAGATGACCTCTCTAAAGATACCTGATATGACAATTATTAACAGCAGAGCCCCAAAATTCAGCACCCTTTCTCCTTGTCAAACAGCCTCTGATTGCAGCGTAGAATTAAACTCACCCAGGCTGTTTGACTGAGACAATTCTGATTCATATAGTCCTGGCTGAAGGCTGCACAAAGCTGGTGCATTTATTTTTAGTTCCTATCCAACCAACCATTAGAGAAATATGTGCAAATGACAACTTGCTTCATAACAATGATTCCACTGGGAAAAGAAAAGTTTTATTTTTTTCACATGTAGTTCCACACTTACATGTACCTTTTTGGCTAGCTTAGGTTATCAGCAGCATTTAGAATAGAAAATAATATTTAATAAAATTTACCATTACAATCTTAAAAGCAAAATTTAGAGAATTAAAATGCAACTTTCAGCAGGTGCAAATAAGTTTATTGTCTTATATGGTCACCCTATTTTTATGTAGAAGTTTCCTTCCCTAGAATTTTCACACTGTTTGTATCTTTTGCATTAAAACAATGTTTTGTTTTGGGGTTTTTTTGGGGTTTTTTGGGGGTTTTTTTTGTTTGTTTGTTTGGGTTTTTTTGTTTGTTTGTTGTTTTTTTTTTTTTTTATCAAAGCAAGTCTTTACAATTCTCAATATCTCAGTACAGAGCTAAAGAGAATAGGAAAACACTTGTCCCTTTACACTGTCTCAATATCATGATAAACAGATGAGTATTTCTTACTTATTTCCAGTCATCGTGGTCTCTCAAGTGTCTATTAGAAGTTTGGGATTAATGATGGCCTCAGAGATGATGTAAAACAGCAGCCACAACTAATCCAAGCCTGTGCTCTAAGTGAAGACAGCTGCAGAAGCAGCTCTGTTCAGGCCTGTGGCTTACATGCCATTAATGTTATGAATAAGTTTAGGGATCCTTGTCTTACATGATTCATGTTTTGCTCAGAGTCATACTATTCAAAACCTATCATATTGAAAAAAAACCAACAAAATAAAACCAACAATCCATAAGTATTGAAGTACAGTGTACATTTTTTTTTTCTTTGTTCTTTTGTTCCCAGAATTACAGTCTATCATTTAAAGGGTGTATCTTTTGTAGTCTGGATGAGTTTTACTTCATTAATTGCTGGTTCTTGTGATGGTCTGAGAATAAAATTCTCTATCCTTTGTAATCTTCATTTTAAGATTACCTTTCCTTTCTGGAATATTTGTAGTAGTCAAACAAATCCCTGAGTTCAAGAGTTATTAATGAAACTTGGCAGCATATGATGTGCAGGAGGTCACACCAGATTAAGATTTTGTAACCTTTAATTATACAGGTGCCAACCATTAAGTAGGATTAAGGATTGCAACTGTGCTCTGCTGCAGAAAAGTGTTGGAAAAAATATGAAAGGATTATTCTTTTATTTTCTTTGGATGCAATAAAACCTACCTACATCTGGGTGGATCCTTTCAGTTTCTTTTGCATTTGGTGAAGACATGAAAACTCTTTATTACATTGATTATGAGAGGAGGTTGGGGACTTGTCTCAGAACCAGACTCCGCTTGGTCAAACAGACTCCCCACTTTTGCACCTGGTAACTTTCTTGTTCAGTCAGTGCTTACAAAACAATAATACACAAAACGTATACACAAAACATTGAAATGCTTTGCAAGTTAGACATGCAAAAGTCGAATATTTTTTTAAAGCCCAGCTGTCAACTTAAGTTTCCATCATGGGTCCAGTAGCCATGGCCATCACAAGCCAGTTGGTACTGTGCTTCTTGTTGAGGAGACTCAGACATCCCTCACTCAGACTGCAGAGTTTCCATCTAACTTAACTAAAGAGAAGACCTTAAAGTAGGAGCCTGTCACATCTAGAACTTCTATTACCATGTATGCTGCACCGATTATTTCCAAACTTTTTTCACCTCAGAAAAATAGAAAATAACTAACTGTAACTGAAAATTAATTTAAACGAAGGAAACGTTTTAAGTCACTCTTACAAAAGGCTTCTTTATTAAGAAAGAATATAAAATGCCAGGGATCTGGCCTTATGGGAATTTTATAAATTCAGATTTGCTGAGAAGACAAATATAATATACCGTCTACTCTTTTAACGAAAGGATGGAGGAGATTTTCACCTTGAGATGCCATTAAAAAAAGAAAAAAATCAATGACAGAAAATTAAGACTATTGAGTTAACATATTTTTGTTCTCTTCAAAGTATGCATATTTAAAATGTTTACAGCACATGAATGTTTTTAGAAATTTGGGACTTCTATTTATTTTAAAAGTCTCATTAGATGTAATTTTACTCCTGACAGAAAAAATGTCAATGGTTTACAAGAATCTGTGCCATATTTCTATTCATGAGATTTCAGTCACATTTCTTCTGTATTTTTCCCACTAGCATCATTACTTTTGATAATAGAAAAAATAAGTTCCTCCTGAAGAGCAATGGCTCAAAGAACTCTTATGAGATAGAGAGTAATTGAGCACCAAATTTTAAATTTTAAAATTACTAATATAATATTTTTGTTTAGCAAGAAATATAAGTTGTTAAAGTGGTAATTTTATGACCCTTAATTGCATGACACTGACACAGGGACTGCATGTAATGAGTAGCCTCCCTTTTCTCCTGAGAACCTACTATGTACTAAAATTCCTCTGCATAAGGGAGGAATTTGGATGTGAGGAACCTCATGAACCAGAACTGTGGTTTTAATTTAGTGGATGAGAACACTGTTAGTCCTCCTGGTTTAGGTGCAAATTCTGCCTTTGCTGCCCTTGCTTGTTCATTTGATGATATTATAAATGAATAGGAAAAGGATCAAGTACCTCCAGTGGCTGTAATATGAGGGCCATGTGTATATTTTCTCTTCATTTGAGTAGGAAAAAACAAAAAGCTTTTCTTTGATTTCCAGTAATTAACCTTGCCAGACAGACCATGAAGAGTAAACAGGCAATCTGCAGTCAAGCATGCAGTTGCCTTTCTATAGGGTCATGTGTTGAATTTATGAAAAGAACAATTACTTACTTCTCAGGGAATCTTGTTCAAGATATTGTAATCAGGAGGAAAATAGAGAAGAAATAAATGTAATCAATGCATGCAGGTTTTGATTAAATTGTCAAGAGTGTGTGTATCCCTTGATGGGTTTTTTTCATATTCTCAGGTAAGACTAAGATGGATCTATTTGAAGTATCTTTCAGTTTTATTCCCATCCAGAGAATACAATATCTCAAAAGCAAGAAGGAAGTCTGAAGGGACATTGTCACCTCAGATTTTATTTTAAAGGGCACCTCAGGGCTTACTTGAAAGGTCCTTGCTCAGAAGTCACCAACAACAATTTACCTTGTCCATGAGAGGTGGGGGTAGGGGACATGAATTTCAGAAAAGCTATGTTCCACCTATTAGAAGCAGGGTACTTCATGGCTATGTCAATGTCAATATACCCTGGGGACTAAAACTAATGGATCTGTAGCAAGCAATCGTTGATTCTAAAAATCTCACTTGACAGACGGTAAAAAGTTCAAGTCTCATACTTTTCTTCCTTTTTATTCTTTTTTTTCTAATTCACACAAGTTAGTCTGATGCCCATTTGCAACTGGTGTTCACTAAACACACTCTTGGAAAAATCTTCCAATTCACATTCATCCAAATGAAATTCTGTCCTTTTGCTCTGAAACACCTCCACATTATGCTCTGATCTCAAAATCTGTCATATGGAGGTGCACCATAAGACCTGCAGATACCTAAACTCTGATAGAGCCACAATCTGAACTCATGCAGCAGGTTAATAACTGAAATAAAGGAGATTTACATGCTGGCTGGGGCTCATCTGGCCTTAATTCCATCTATAGCCTGGTGGCTAATGCTATATAGCACGTAGGTAAAATGATTCTGGCAGCAATTATGGTAGGAATCATAGGAATTTTGGCTAGATGAGACCTTTGAACTTCGTGTTATGAGTCAAGTTTTAACCCCTAGACCACTGTGGTAGCAGTAGTCATGGTGCAAAACACTTTATACATGTGTTCAATTAGAACACATAACTTCAGGCATAAGATTCTGATAAAAGAAGACATGTAGTCCTCCAATTTGGTCTCTAAGCAGAAAAGAGAAGAATCAAGTTAAGCTTGGATTCATTTTCACTGCCTTAAGTAACAAGAGGATATCGGGGGAGACCTGTTCCCACTCAAGCTCCCGTACTTTTTATGGTGTTTAGGGATATAGATGTGATAGTTATAATATTCTATGTACCTGTAATTTAATTCCCATGTAATTATTACAGACTTTATTATCAAAATAGGAAATCTGAAATTCTTTATATGTCATTTATTTAATCTGGAAACAGCCATGACAAAAAAAATCAGTCAAATGCTGCTGTCCAAGGAAGTGACTAGTGGGATACAAACAACTTTCCACTTAGTTTTATTGAGAGTAGTTGTCTGAAGTAGACTGTGACAAAGTCGGTGGAGAACACTCAGTCAGCCATGCAGATACCTTATACTCCTCCTGGATGCTTGGCTGACCAGGATAAAGCATTGCAGTTTGCACTCTCCGTTCACCCCGTGTCCTGCAGCTTTGATTCAGTGTGCATAGCAAAGTAAGTCCCTCAGCAGAGCTAGGTCCTTGTCCTTTCACAGCTGACAGGCTGCCTGGATGAGTCCCTGAGGCTGCCACCTGAATCTCCAGCAGGCAGCTTACACCCGCACACCTCAGCCAAGACCAGATAGAATACTTCAGCGCATTCAAGCCCCTTTTCTCTTCAGCCAGATCAATCCAACGCTGGTGAGAGCTCATTCACCCCTCTTGCTCACATAGTGAGACTCAAGAAGGTAAATTTCTGATGTGACCTGCAACATGTGATTTTCTGAGGAGGATACAGCAGAAGCTGGCAATCCTTGTTCTAGCATCACCATCCTTCCTAGCCCACATGCATGCAGGAAGAGCCGCCCTTGCCCCATGAGGGATATTTCATCTGTTCATGTGGTGTGTGTACTCTCACATCATTTCTAGAATGTAACTGCAAAATTCACCAAAGGCTTCTTCTAGATCAGTCACATTTTATCCTGTAGAAGCTCCGACCTCTCTTTCTGCTGAATGTACTGAGAAATTCCTCAAAAAAAAACCCAGAAAATGGAAGAAGGAGAGAACAAATGGCCACACATTTAGAACTAAAGAAATCAATGTACGAGAGCAAATGAGGAAGAAAAGAAAGAAAAAAATTGCTCATACACCACAGTCCTTATGTTTGTGAGAATGTCCTAGCAGTACAACTCAAATTGTACAGAAAGATTAATGTGGCTCAAATAGTAATGAAAAAAATATTATAAACTACCAGGAAGATAGGTCAACAAGGAAAAAATTATAATATATATGAAAAATACATTATCTCTTTCTGAGTCACTGACAACTGAAAAATGATTGCTTATGGATTAGCAGCCTAAGAAAAAGTACAAGGTGTACCCCACGAGCTATAAAATCATGCAATAGAACAATAAGACCAGACTCTATTTCTTCACAATGCGCAATAAAATTTCAGTTTGGTGAACTTCCATACTTGTGGTATGAACAGAGATTTGAAAGGATACATATACAAAACAATGTTTTAAGTTAAAATAGCACATTCAGAACCAGAAAAATCTTTATCTTGAGAAATGAAGCACTGATCAAAAAAGATCAGATTAATGTCATAAGATACTCATAATTTAAAAGATGCTGAGGGAGTGTCTGTGTTTGAACACGTCTTAGTTGCCATGATGAACATCTTGAGGAACTGATTAGGTAGGCTAACGTTACATTTGTGATAACATTAAGTGCACATTAAGTGTACATATATAAAACTACATATACATGGAGTATATAAAGGGGCACACACACATGCATGCTACACACACGCACTTATACATGCACACTTGCATGTAGCAAATTGAGAACAAGAAAGTGATCATTTTAAGTCACTGCTAAAAATAACTTCTGAAAATTAATAAGGGAAGTGAAAATGTAGGGAGCAAGCAAAAAAAAGTATTGAGAAGTAACAAAGATATTGTTAAAAATGTCAGGATGTACATTTAACTGTAAGTAGACACTATATTTATATATTCACATATATAAAATATGAATATCCTATTAACTGCTTGAGGGGAAAAAGCTAAGTGAACGTCATGTCACGTGATAAAGATTTTCCCACTTCTTCACTATTAAGAGGCCAGTAAGGGGCATCTATTAATGTTAGAATTGTAACGCTATCAGATCTAGATAATATGCTTTAGACAATTTAAAAAGAGCTAGCTGCTGGAAGCTTTGGAAGATAAAGGTCAATTTCCACTAAGTGTATGGAACTCATGAAATTACAATCGCCTGAGAGAAAACCAGTATGGCGCCAATATCTAACAATCATGAATAGGGTGGGTTTACATCGTTAAAAACTCATAAATTAAGTCAGTTAGGCCTTTACAGTTCTGACACTGACCCCAAAATTATGGCAGAGCTGACACAAAACTTGGTTTTCTCTCTCTTCAATATTTCTTTTCACCAAGGCTTAAATTTGTCAGGTTGAAGTAATTAAATGATGTCTTATTTCAAATATTTAAAAGTAAAAATTTAAGGAAATTATTTATATTAGTGATCTGATGGTAGATTAATAAGTTTGTCACAATATATATTATTATGCAGGATGCATTATGCATCAGGCTTTATATAGATACAACTTGTTAATATACACTTTCAGTAAGTGATGTCACACAATCTGCAGTTCTTAGTCTACCTCCAAAGTTAAACCTTTTTGTCATTTACACAGGATGAAAACCGGTGAAATTAGCAGATGACTGCTGTGAAAGTTATATTAAACAAATAGCTTAATGGTTTTAAAAAGTCTGCTTTTCACAGCAGAATATGCACTATTAGAAAGCATTTATTTTACTACGCTCTAAAATCAAGGTCTGCATCCCAGAGGGAAGAATGCAGATGATGTTGGATGCGAAAAGGGTACCTCAGAGAGCAGTCCTAACAAAGGTATAAAATATTGACTAATTAATGACACAAGGAGTGCTATCTTCTAGACTTAGACATAGAAAAAATATAATTTCAGGTTGATAAATGAAAATACTAGCAGAAATATTATTACAGCCACTATTGCTTTTTTTTCCCCTTGTGTAAGAAAGCTTTAGATTTGCTGTTTTTCTGAGTAACCAAAATAGCTAAGGAAACTAGAAATCTAGGAAAGGATCATTGTTCTCTTGGCTACACACACAAGTCAGTGAAAGTTTCTTTGCCACACATTTGATGCAGTAACGTTCAAGACAGTGAAACAAACAAACCCAGAAAATTGTGAGGAGAGTAGGCTCACATTCAGAATTAACTCAGAACAGATGTTGACAAGGGAGTTAATCCAGGTGACAAAACCTAAAGAGAATCTTTATTGACTACTGGGTGTGCCACGGGCACTTTGCCAAGACAATAAACCAGAGACAGATAATAAGATGGAGCTGTTAAGTGTATGGTCTGAATCAAACAACTCTGGACTGGATTTAGATTTAGAAATACTGTTGAAAAGAATTTGAAATGTTTCTTAAGAATGACTTTTTGGTGAAGAGGCCATGTATAATTTTGGTTTGTTGTACTGTTAGAAAAAAACAAAACCACAGCAAAAGTTAGTAATCTGTGGATTTTCTGCTAAGTAAAGAAAAAAAAAAAAAAAGAAAAAAATATATCAGAAAGGAAGTGTCAAAATTATTTGAACCATAGGCTGTGATATAGCGCTTCAAAATTTTGTTTCATAGATTAATAACTAGATTCTCAAGATGCCTTTGCTTCACAGATACAAAGAATAGGACCACGTCACTTTCAGTAACTATTACATTTCTGCTCTGCTTACTATATGTGATAAAATGTAGGTTGCTCCAGGCTGTAGCTACATTTAATATGTTTTCAGGAAACTTACCAGGACTGTCAGAAGAGAGCAGTACATTTAACCTGTATTGTCTTCCTGCATCTTCACTTACAAGTCTAGACTGATCATTATTTTATATTACACTTTTTTTTTATTCAGAGTTCACACCACGAGTCAGATCTTCCACACATCATTGAAGTGCTAATATTTCCATTAAACTACCATTCGTTTCCTGATTTACTGCTCAGTACTGGAGCTGTCAGCCAGCAGCTAAACTGTGGCTTTAATAGTGTGGAAATAGAATAAAATCAATAACTAGAGAAGCCACTGACTTTGTGAAGTCAACTTTAATCATGAATCAGTTATCTCAGATTTTTTGACATAACTCAAATAGATTGTGCTAAGGCAGAGAGTGGTACCTGAGAATTTATGACAAGGTCATATCCCAACAGTGTCAGGGACTTTCCAGCCCTGCCTAGGGCACTTGCAGAACACCGACCTTTAAAGCTTCTCCCTGTTTAAAGTATTTATTGCCTGCAGTGCGAGAGGAAGCAGAGAAGGGAGAACATGGAAGTGTGGGACAAAGGTCACAGCTCTGGAGACCTCTAGTATGTGCTTTTGTTGGTTTTGCCAATTTATAGGAAAAAGCAATGAAGTGAATAGGGTAGAAGTAGTTAGAGTATGTTGTGACATAGGAAAGATGTTGCCAATGTTGCATATAAATATTATACTGATAAAAAAAAAATTCTACTGTAACATATGTAACAGGAAAGCACAAACATTACCTTATACAAGTAGTCATGCTCCCAGGAGCCATACTATTTCCAGTGCAAACATCAAAGAAACAGTACCACTTGAAATTTTATGGAAAAAGTATAAATAAAAAAAATACTCTACTAAGTGTGTTCTTTCAACTCCTCATTTGTTTAGTAGAGTGACAGCACAGTGCATGCCAGCTAACTGAAGCATTTCTGGCTGTGATTACACTGCTATTTCTCTCCTTAAGGCATGTCCTTCCAGTGATAGATCCTTTCTAGGATGCCTTTTACAATGAAAGAGATATAAAAAACTAGCAGTACTTTTATAAAAGGAAAGCAAAAATAATTTTTGAATTGTATTTATGTGTGAAGATTATTCTAATGCAGGAAAGACACAGCCCTCATTACAAATCTCTAGTGTGATCACATTTGAAGTATTACATCTTATTACCTCATAATCAGAAAATTGTAATATCTGGATCTTAATTCCAAGAGGCTTGGGAAAGACGTGGGATAAAAATGGAAAGAAATGGAAAAAATAAGTGGAAAATACAGGAAAAATTAAGTCAAGTATGTATCATTTAGCTAAGGAACAATGACTGATGAAAATGCAAGTATACGTAGAAATTCAGAAATACAGTGAGATATTAAAACTTATAAGCATGGATTAGTGTACTTGAGGCACAGTCAAGTGGAACACAGTTAGCTGAATAAGCATGAACTGATAAGGCACCTTGGCACCTATTCCTGTTACATTGATAATTCATTCCCCAAAGGAAGTGTTTTTAATAGACTTGTGGTACCACTTACAATTAAGAAATAATTGATCTTTGACAAAAGTTCTCCTTCTCTGTTCCATCCAGTCATTGAAAAGATCTATGGGCTCAAGCAGCTCTGCTCATTTACACCAGCAGAGAATTCAGTCTTACTACCTGCATCAAGAAGATAAGAAAGAAAGGAAGGGAAGTATGATGCAGAGCATGGAAGGGATTTGTGTGGTGCAAAGTTCAGTTTAATGTTTAGAGTCAGACAGAAAGAGATAAACAGCATAGACGCTCTAAAACAGTACTGTTCTACTTCATTACTTTATGTTATTTTAGAAGAGATCTTTTTTTTTCACTCTAGTAACTATCCTTTCCATAATTCCAGTTAGTATTTTCGGTACCATATAATGAGTCCAACTTCATCATCATGAAAATTTAAAGCACAATTTTATCAGTCTACTTGTCTAATTCAAAAGATGCTTTAAGATTTTCTCTAGTTTACAGTTATGTTGTAGCTTCCAGATATGCAGCATTAGTCTGGGTAAGGGTTTCTGTTCTTAAACTGAAGCCGATACAATCAGAAATTCCACACAATTTTTTTTTTTTTTTTTTTTGTCCGCTATAGACAGATTATGTCCAAAATCTTGCATAACATTTAAAGCCTACTATCTGAAAATCTTTATTAAAAGTAGGAGAATTACGAGTCTGTGTAGATTAATTATTTTTCTCTTTTGCTTGACTCTGAAACATTTTTTTTTAAGTTGATGATTGAGCATTAGCCATCCAGACTTCATACTGAGCACAGTTACTTTCACAGAGAAATGCTAACAGTAGTTTTTATTGCAAAATTCAGACATAACCTTTTATTCATTTCTAGTAATTTGAATCTGTAAAAAAAAAAATACTTAAAGAAAGCAAATGCACAAATAATTGATAAATCATTTCACTTCTATGAAGGGAACATTTAAAGAAAATGAGACATTATATCTTCTGACAATTTTATGTTACTTTTATGTAAAATCACTCAGTCACAAAGTATGCTAAAATAAACCATGAGTTGTCACGGAGCCATTCACATCCTTACCACTGTTACCCGACCATTGTTTCAAAGAGAGGCATGTAGTTGGTATTTTCATATTCACGTAGACCATCTTGAGAAGAAAGGCTTCTAGGATAACCAAAAGTAAAAGAAGATACTTCTCTTTTCAAATCTTCTTGGAGTAAAAATTAGAGACATTTTATCAAAAAAGTAAGACAAAATATCTCAATATTGTGCCTGTGCAATGTCCCTCGCTCTCCTCTCGCAGGAGTTCTTCCCTGCCGGTTTTGGCTCTCCCTCTTTGGGTTCTGTAACAATTTGTCATTTGGCTTCACATTTTTACTGGTATCAGTCACTGCCTTATAAACCCATACCAATACTTCCAAGCTGAGAATTCCCTTCGCTTCAGAGAACATACCTGGAGAGACCATCAGAAAGTAAGTAGAATGACAAAGGGTACAATACTAAAAATTGACATAAGTTGAAAAAAAAAAAAGTCTACACCTGCTGAGAGCTTAATAGTGTCAGAGGATGGCTCATCACTCGGCAGGACTTGTCAGAGGCAGTGCCAGGTGACAAGATGGAAAGCATGAGGAGAGCAAGTAGGTGGCAACATGAAATTGCTGAGAAACACAAGCCTCTACATTTGCCAGCTTTTTTTTCTTCTTTTTCCTTTTTTAAACCCCTGAGAGCTCTAATGGCAATTCTTATGCACAAAATCCTCTCCCTCTGGCGAAACACATGTGCAGTCCAACACAACAACACCCTCTTGAACCCTGGCATAGTAGACCTACTAAGTTACTCCGCTGATGCAAACAGTATATGAATTGCCTCTATGAAACTAGCATCAGCACATTTTTAATTGCTTGTTTTTCAACTTCACCCTTTTGCTTACATTTTATGTAGAACAGTAGTAGAGTATGCAGATACCAATTTTTAGCCTTACCTTTTCTAAAATATGCACCATCATTCCTCTCTCAGTCTCTTCCAGTAAGTAACTAGAAGGACCAGCATCCAAAAATTCAGTGATACCACACCTGTGAAATAGTGGCTCTAAATAATGAGTAATCCATGTCAAAAACATGAGTGTGTGACTTTAACTTTCTTAGCAAATATAAAATATGTTTTATGGTGTCCACATAAATCTACTTCTGAACAGAAATTCTGTTTTCCAGCACCAACTACCTCTGATACAGGCCTCTTGTAAACTGTAGTAAACCATGTGAACTGTTGTGTGGTAGAGAAACAGGAAATTAATTCTTTTCTCTTACGATCTAAGGCAAGAGTTGAATTAAGCCACTGTACCTGACATATTAGAGGTTAGACTTAGAGGAAATTTTTAGGCATCATCACTCAAAATATTGAGGTCAGACTTAGAGAAAGCCTTCAGAAATTGTCGCTCATGTTGGAATATTAGAAATCTAAACTTCTCATTTTAAGAATGAACAGCAGTAGGCTTTGAAAATGTGGCAACTGAGAGTGTGGCTAACTAACTTTGTTATGCAAGGGGTGGCTGGGCCACCAGGAAACACACTGGCTGACATCTCACGTGATTTGGGCTTCAACATCCACTTCAAGCCCAGTGATAGAGAGGTGCAGTCTGAATGGCCCTACTGATTAGACCACTCAGAGAGCTGGAGACTTTCTGTAAGATTTTCCTGACCCTCAGGGTATTTAATCTTTCTGTTCCCACTTCCCAGAGCTTGCCCTCAATAACACCCTAGACTGGNAAAAAAAAAAAAGAGAAGAAACACACATTCATTATTCCCTTTGCTGGAACTGGACTTTCCTGAAAAGAATGCAAGACTTGCGGCATCAGAGAGAATAAACAAGAGGGAATATGATGCTGCAGGCCAACAAGAAAAGTGCCTTTGCTCCCCCAGTGTTAACAAAGGCAAAGGACCCTCCACCAGATGAAGCAAACTGTTCAAGAAAACAGAAAAACTGGCAAAGCTTGCATACAGGCAGAACATCAGCATCACTGATTCTTTTGAAAAAGTACTCCTTAAGTAATATAAGCATCTAAGAGGACCCTATCTATTTCGTGTTACCTCATCTCAAGGAAACACTCCAGAAGAAACAATGCTATGGAAACATTAAGTCTGCTGGCAGTAGGACAATACCCTGCTTCTGCTTGATAAAAAAACGAGGGACATCAGACTGTCTGCTGATAATCCTGTCTTCCTTGTGCTGGAGATCCATTAAGAAATAAGCTCTCACAGAGGCTAGAAATAATCCTTCAAAAGGATTTGTATAAAGAGTTACTTTCTAGAAGTAGCTAACTATATGACCCCAATGGAGAACAGCTGGAGATTATAGTTTCATCCAAGATCAATGAACTACCTAAGAATGACAGACAGGAAAAATAGCTTGGATAGCTTGAAGGAAAGTGAGGCAAAGACAAAATAATTAGACTGCTCTGTGAAATGAAGCTTAATCAGAAACCAGAATAGCTTTAAAGAATCAAATTATCACCAGTGAAAGTATGGAAAGAGCTACTTACAAGGACTACGAAAGCAGCTATAGGTATGGTGGTTGTTTTATTTAAACAAACATAGAAAAAATGGAGGCTGTACATGTTAAGCATGAAGATTAAATTGTCAGAGAAACTAGGTTTCAATTGTTATATTCCTGAGAAGCGGCTAAACATGCCATCTTAGGCTTCTATGTGTTGTATTTTTAATGTTTCTTCAGTTTAAGAACAAAATCTTTTATCACTAAGCACCAGCCTTGCAAACTCACCAAGGGGTCTAGAAATCAAAGTCTGCTTTTTCAGTTTCATGTAATATTACCAGTTTTGCAGTAAGAATTTAGCTGAGAATTCTGTTTGTGTGTAACCCAGAACTGTCATTTACATTCAGTCACAGGTAGACAATGGCCCAGCAAATGCAATTAAATTCTGTGACAAGAATGTATACAAAAGGTCAAGCTCAACTAAATTTCAGTCAAAGTTCTTCTTTTGGTATCCTCTAACTTTTTTATTGCTATTGAATTTCAGTATTTGAAAGTAAATATATTTTCACCTGCAGTACATCTGCTATTTATGTAGTAGAAGATACATACTACACATCTGGCGCGTATCTGTAAATACAAACCAACAGGCAGGAATTTAAAATAACCAAGCAAAAAAATACCTAACGCATCAATATTTCTGCTGAATCTTCTCCTGTTGCCAGCCAAATATATTGATAAATTGCCAAGAATTTCGGAACTGCATTGCTGTCGCAAAACTAAAAGCTAAATATAGTTCACATCCACCAAGCTGCCGACTTAACACGTAGTGTTAGCTAGTAGCAAAAAACAATATATACATAGATATTCACTACATTCCTGAGGAATCAGACTAATGATTTATATTTTACATTTTATAAATTGAGGGACAGGAATAAGAAACCAAAAATTAAAACATAGCTTCAGTGACCAAGAATGAGAATCATTAAAAGTAAATGCCAGGCTTCTTGGACAACTAAGAGGACATCTGCTTTCTCTATGGTATAATAGTTTGGTGTCTGCAGTTTTGCTATAACATATGCCCAGAGTTACTGGCACCTCAGGAGGCAAATAAACATCTTATCTAAGTTGTAGTGTGAATCAGGATTCATTAGCTGTGTGTCCTTGCAGCTATGATATGCAGTGTCTCAGCCTAAGAAAAGCTTAAAGGAAAGTCTTCCTAACATAAGGAAGTTAATGTAAGGGGAATTCAATGCAAAGCATGAGCAGCACCCTACCCTTTCACATGGCTGAAAAGCCCTGTGCCTCCTAACTTTGGCTGCCTCATGGATTTCCTGGCTCTCTACAGAGACATGGCTTGATGTGGTTCGCACCACCATGGTCTCGTGGTCAGAGAAGCTGGCAGAAAAAAGTCATGCTGGGGTTTTGGTTCCTTCACCTTAGACTCTTTATAATCTTCTGCCAGACAGGAAATACTCAAACAAAAATACCTCAGAAGGTAGAGAAGCTATATCTTCTTAATAGTTCTAGTCAGTAGTCTTGCCTCTGGATGGAAACAGAGTTCCCTTAAGCATAACCACACTGGGTGTTAAGCATAAACATCAGTTCACAGTTCAAAAACTAAGGGTATTGCTAATGCTTCAGGGGTTTTTTGGTTGTTTTTTTGGGGTTTTTTTTGTTGTTTTTTTTTTAATACATGCAGCACACTACCTGCTGGGTACTTGCTGAGGTACTTGCTGGTGAATGCTAAGCACATAAGGCCAGTACTACACAGCAGCAAGTGAAGGGAAAGGTTATTCTCCTTTCTTACAGCAACTTGCTGGCTTTAACTACACAGTCCTATCTTTGCTTTTGGAAAGTGTGCACCTCTTAAAAACAAGTTTAATCATAAAAATGATGAATAAAACAGGAATGAGGATGTAGAAGTTTTTAAACATGACTTGATACTGCTACTTTGTCAATAGGATGGTAGACTTGACTATGTAGCCCAGTGGTCCATGTGGAAAGAGAGATCATACTTAAATTAACACAGCCAAAGTAGCTGGTACCAGGACTATTTCCCTCTGCTGGAAGACAACATGAATAGACAAAAAGGTAAAGTTTACTGACATTTGACTGTTGAAATAAACTTTCTTTTCCATATATCAGACTTACTCATTTCTTTGGACAGAATGTTAATTCTTTGGAGCCAGTGTGTCTGTCTAAACTTAATTTTCTATCTAATTCAGATCTATTAATTGTGTTACCTTAGTAGATGTTTAAATTTAAGAAGTAACAATGTTCTCAAATGTAAAATCCAATCTCTGCTTACAGATATCAACCCACTTCTCCTTAACTCTAAGACTGCCTTTTTTTTTTTTTTTTAATTCAATATTTTATTCATGTTTTTATTTATCTTTACTTTTTATGCAGGGATAATTTAAAAAAGAGAGCACTACAATGTCTGGAACAAAGAACAAACACAGTTTTCCCAGCTAATTTTCACAAGAAACTGAACTGATCATGTGTGAAAAATTGCTGTTGCTAAGGGGAATATTACAGTACTACAAACTAGGACCAATGCTTAAACACTGATCTTTGGTGCATGTAAGTATACAGCAACCTCCACATGTAATCAACATAGAGTATATGCTGCTCAGAAATTTAATGGCAGTAGTAGAAGGACATATGCCTATGAAGATACGAGAGTGAAATTCTGAGGTCACCCTTGCATTGATTCACTCCGCTTCAAAACATTCTCAATTTAAAACACCTGTAGTCAGAGAAGGTGTTTACCATTTGCTTTTTGACACATGGATTAATTTAGGAAATCTTCGCTTTGACATATAAGGAGGATCACACTACACTCCCCCTTGTTTTCACCTACTAATGTAACGGTGCATCAGCATATGGGAAAGTGAACTCTAGGATGGTGTGCATTATTTCCATACATCCTCAGCAAAACCCACCAAACCAGTGCATAAAATCTGATCTGAATAGCTATAATAGATTCTAAGATGGCACCTATACATAGTCTAGTAAGTTTATACACAGAACTGCATTGGAGAACCAGAAAAGGAATTATTCTGTCCACAAAATGCTAAAAAACTAGAAAAATAGATGCAGAACTGTGTTTGTTGGCATATATATTGTAAGCCTACTATGAATTATGATATTCCTCCTGTGCATTGCACTCCAATGTAAAACCAAGCTAGAGATGAATTTAAACTCCAAGGTCCTGGGAGCCAGTCTGTGCCCAGAAGTACAGACATAGCTCTTAACCGCTGTGGGAAAGCTGCATCATTCTCCCCAGCACATCTACCTGCAGCACCACTCACTTGGAAACCCTTCAGATATTTTCACAGAAAAAGAAATGAAACACAAGAAAACTACTGTAAGATCTATCAGGTGTTGAAGGATGAGATACAGGACAGAACACAAATTATCAGTGTGTCTTTCATTTTACACTGAATTCATTACTTTCAGAAGAATAGAAAGAAAGTCTATGCAAGGGCCTCTGCAAGGGAAGTTGAGAGAAAAAGAGCAGTGATTGCATTCTGTTTTTTTTTCCTAGCATGTCTGTCTCAGAAGTTCTGTATTATTGCTTTATGAGACTGGAGAGAGCAATAAAAATTTAAAACAATAGGCATTGCCAGTTTTAGTCAGTAGCAAATATTGCAGAAAGAGGATACTTGCCAGTTAAGTCACCCACAGAGACAGAGTATTCTGTATTTAAATCTCATAAAATGTTCTTCTGAACTCTCAGTGCTTGTGAATAGGAGATTATTACCCCTCTCTACAATTAATTCTGTTAGATGTTTTCCTTTCCTTTTCTGAGTAAAAGCAGCAATACACAACTCTGCAGAGCTTTCAAGTAGTTCTGGGACCATCTCTTTTATACTCTTTTTTCTCCCCCCCTTTTCTAATCCTGACTCTGCATGTACTCTTTGTTTAAATCTGCATTACATTATTGCCAAAAGCTGAAATTCACCATGGGAGGCTGTTTTTTGCAGAAAGCTGCTAAAAGAGGTAGTTTGTCACACCAATAAATGTTTTCATGAGGCTACACAGAAAATGAAGTCTACACATTAAGGCATTCTTTCATGTAGAAAAATTGACATGAATTTCACTCCTGTTTTGGTAACTCTTTGTTTGAAGGCCAATCAAAATCAGAATTCAGCAGTTAGATATTTCTCTCCCTTGTCCCACTGTGTTAATATCAGTGCTTGGCAAAATTCATTTATTTATTTTTTAATCCCCTCACCACCAGTTATAATCCCTTGTCTGACAAAAGAAAGTTACAACACAGAAAGTCTGGATGTAAAGAGAAACTTAATCTTAAATTATGGGCATCTGCCCCCTGGCAGAGAAATATACAATACTGAAGAATTGTTTAGGCTACTTCTATAGTATGAAAGAAAAGCATGTGGTTTTAAGTAACAGTTGCCAAATTACAAATTAAACAGGGCATTGTTTAAGTATAATTAGCTCTATGAAAAAGCCCATAAGCATGAGAACTGGCCTGAAATACAATTGTTTTGGAGGTTGCTTATGCCTGCAGCACTGACTTTGATGCCTTTGTCTGTTGAGAGTTTACAGCTCTAAACAGCTCTATTAAAATTCCTTAATATCTTCACTGTTTAGTTTGCCTTCGTTCATTATATAAGTACTAAGAATAGATAAATCCCCAAATCTTTTATGATATAGGAAATTACCAGTGAGTATTATTTGGCATTTCAATGCGAAGGCTGAAAGAAAGGGGTTTGAAAGTTTCATTGCTGTGACCTCCGTCTTACTTCATTAAAATTCTATATTATTATGCCAAAAAAAATGTTATTTTATCCTTATTAAAAGTCTGGTCAATTCATAACAAGAGACATGCAAATACTTTTTCACTGTAATTAACCAGGCTCCATGGTGGCCTATACATTTGTAATTCTGAGGGCAATTTTTTTAGTGAGAAAAAAAGAAGCGTTAGAAGAAACAAACCTGTATTACTTTAAAAGTTGAAGATTACAAAAATTATGTTTCTTTACATCTTAAAGTACAATAAACTTGTGTATAGGAGAGCTCAGCTTGGCAAGCACCTTTCTCATTGATCTTTGAGAACCTGTAAAAGATCTATCTATTGTTCTAAACACCTTATGGAAAGATTTTCCTTGGTGCAGTATCAATTTCCACTTCTGAGAAGGCTGATTCATTTTTGACCGAAGTATTATTGAAAATGTTGAAAAAAGTTGTTTGATCCAAAGTGTAAGAAATGCCTTTTGTGATTGCTTGGATACCTTTCTAGTGAAACATTTCATGCCCCCAGGGCAGAGTGCAGGCAACAACTTCTCTAATCACACCTTAGCAACCAGCAAATTCTGACATAGATCTAGGGGAAAACTTCCTGAGTTTGACTAATATTCAAGGAATTCACGGAGCCGTTCATTCTAGCCATGTAAATGATACAGCAATTTTGCTTCTTAACCAAAAAACCCAGTGTTAAACTGATGTAGCAGAGTAACACAGAAAAAGCATCCTCGTGTTCTTAGGTATTCAGTTAAAAAGCTTGAGATGCAACATTTGGAAAAAGCTGCCTACTTTAGGAAAAAAATAAAGCCTAAAACTACAAAAGGAAGAAAATCTCTTAACACTTAATTTTACTATAAATCAGTCAGTTCAACCACATACCAGAGGATTGCTGAGCACAGATGTTATAAGACTCAGTGTGTGACACTCTGTGAGTGTGTGTGTGCATGCATTTCTATGTGTGTGTCTCTTAAAAAGCTTTGGAAATTTTATTTTAATATATCTGTTCTTCCAAATGTACTGATTTGCAGCCATTTTGAGAAGAAACAGATCGTTAAATGAGGAGTCAAATAGTAAACTCCTGCATTTGCAACTGCGGAGGAAACACAAAACATGTTGTGAGGTGGAAATAGTAACCTCAAGAAGGGAGGAAACCTTTTTGGAATTTTTAATATTAAAACCTCACACTTCATCTGTGAAAATGAATATTTAAACGGACTTGTATGTAAGGCAGATGTAAAACTAAGATAATAACTAGATGATGAATTAGGTAATTTTTTATTTCTTATTAATTTATATTTTTCAGAAAGGTATACCTACTATATTTCATTACAGAATCAATATAAATTATTTTTGTAGTAGTGCTTTGAGTTTTACACCAGGCAGAACAGACTCAGAATACAGGTATATGAAATATTTGTTCAAAGACAGATTATGCTTGACAGATGTCTTGAGTCTATACCTACTTAATTTAATCTATCAAATTATAAAACCTGGAAAAGATAAACTGCACACAGTGATAACTAAGTCCTGAAAGGAATGAGAAACAAAAAGAAAGGCTTATATATTTCCTAATATTCTTATATTGTTTTCACACTAGTAGATAGTTCAGAATTTCATGCAGCTTCCATGTCATAGTGAAATAAAACATCAAAAAGTAACACAAATCCAAAATCTATTGGCACCCACCCGCAGTGGGCTTCAAGTCATTAACTGGTCAACAGTGCGGTATGAAGTGTCCTCTAAAGACAAAGCTGACATGGATTCATAGTTTTAAAACATTGATGTGTGATAAAACACACAGTGCAAACAGTTTGGACTACTTTTCAAATGAATTTAAGCACATTCATGTTAAATGCAATTCTACTGATCCTTGAAACTGGAAGTACTCTTTGACAGATAACTCTAGAAGGTGGAGGTGTTGCTGAAGTGTTAAGCTGGAGAGAGTCTGGAGCTGTTCTGTGACTTTTTTTCCTCAAGTTTGATTGCGGCTGGCCCTCACTACAAGGTGAGTGCTTGAAGGTTTGAAGTCATATGGACGCTTGTAAAATATGAATTTTTTCCATCCATTTTGTGCATTAAGATAGCCCTTCAGCTCCATAAGCAAGAATTGAATTCCTGCCTCAGGCTGACTCAGCTCTAATGTTACGCAGAGACATTTCAATTCTCAAAATATTTTTTCTAAACTCAAATATTTCACATCTTTTCAGTTATGATCAAAACATATAAGCTGTTCTTTATAATGTGATTTGTAGAGGCTTTTTATCTTTCCAAATTTAGTAATCAGCTGTTTTACATCAGTTGATGACTCAAAATACATTTATTCTAAGACTACAATTTTTACATAGATATTTATCTTTATTATTCAATGACTTTGACTTATGCAGAAGCAACTTTATTATTTTGTTGCAAAGTAGCAGCAGAGAGTTATCACATGAAAATACAAATATTTTTTACAAAGCATCTCAATAGAAAGAAATGCTTAAGTATATATAAAAAGAACTGGTGATTTCTCTCATATATGGAGATGCAGGAGCAGACATAGCTGGCATATTTCCCAGCTATGAATATTATCCCTGAAGTTAATTCAGGTAAAGCTTTAAAGACCTTAGAAAAGACATATTTTTTACTTAGCATGCTGTAATATCAATATATGGGGAATTAAATTAAGCGTTCTTTATTTTGGAGACGAGCTTGTCCTTTTTTCCAGGTCTTCAGTGGTTTGAATTGCATTTAAGAAATGTCCTTCTCCACACTGACACCAAAGGAAATTAATTTCTCTAATGAGACAAGATGTATCCAGACACATTTCTGTACAGGTTGATGACATACCATGGATTTATTTCTGCTGAAGATTTCACTGTGTATTTCTACTGAAGATGTTCTGTGAGAAGCACCCAATTTGAAGTGAAATGGCACAGCAGGGTGGCTAACAGCAGACCCTCATACAGGGCATTCCATGTCACAAAAGACAAGACCCTACCACAAGTCAGCTGAGGTATGGTTTGGCTTGACTAAAGAAAAGTAGTCCACTTAGAGTAAACTGTAGATTTTATCAAGCATGTCCATTTTTTTGCCCAACAAAGAACTGCAAGAATGTTCTAGAGACATGCTTTATTTAACCCAAACCACCAAACTTTTATACCAAGACATTAGCTGCAACTTCACAGGACCTGTGAAGTTTAACTTTTTTACTTTAACAAAATATGGATTTCTATGGAAGAAAATAAAAACATGTAAAAAAAATCAACTTAAAGCATGATGTAGAGGCAGTTAGTGTAAAAAAAAAAAAAAATTGCTCTGAATTGTTCAGCAAATGTAGTAAATCTTTTTGAATCATCTCCATGAACAATCTCCACAACAATATAACTCATTATCCTGGACTATGAGAAATTCATGTCATGCATCATTCAAAAGATCTGAATGAGATGATTTGTTAAAAAACAAGTAGAGTGATTGAAAGTGAATTTTATTTTGATACTAAAATCTCTTTGTTATGTGCCTGAAGGTAGATCACATATGCTACAATATTTGCTCTCTTTTCTTTGCAGGCAGAAGTTGTAACATTGCCAGACCTCATTACAAGCCTTTTTTTCATAATGTCTCCTTGCTCAAATCCATATAATAAATGAGGATCCCCCCTTGAATAAAACTAAATTTCTAGCTTATATTTCAGTGCAGAAAAGCTTGAGAGCATGTTTCACCGTCTCTAAAAATGAAAATAATAAAATAAAAGGTTTCCCAGAGCTACTGTTATCTTTAAGCTGATCCTTCATTCTGGGTTGTTTAACATAATTTTCCAATATGCCAATTTAGTATTACTTGGATGAAAAATGGTTCCATATCGATGATAGATTTACTGGTTGCTGTGAGGATATATTTAACATTTTTAATTTTTATATACAAAAATAGAGACATACAAACACGTAAGAAAGCATATGGTTTGCATGTGAATAACTGTATTTACTTTTTGAGCGTTAGGGTAATTAATTACAGACTACTTCTTAGTGTATTTTAAACAGATAAATTAATGTAAATTTACACAACTTCATTTAACATTGTGCAGACTTATACAGAGCAAAGAATCTGAGAGGAAGTATTTCAAACTGGCATATAAAGACAGTAAAAAGGCCATTGAGACCCTGGTTGAAATAATGAAAACTGGCCTTAGTCCCTGCTTTTTGATCCTATGTAATATGATGGACAAGAAGATTGGTTGAAATTTGCTGGACTATATTTATTGCCAGAAGCAGAGCATGCAATACCTGTCTGGGTACTTCACAGGCATAGAAGTTCAGCAACATGCCAAATGCTGTTAAAGTAGAACAAATAAACGCACATAGATGCTACTGACCACTAGCAGATGAGACCTCGGATGATAAAACATTGGTCTCTTCTCCCAGGTAATAGGGAAGTGGTGGAGTCACCATTCTTGGAGGAATTTAAAAGATGTGTAGATGCGATGCTTAGGGACATGGTTTGGTGGTGTAGTTGGCAGTGCTGGGATAATGGTTGGAGTCCAAGCTAAATGATTATATGATTCTATAATCCAGCACCTCTATCACTGTAGATAGTCGGGAAGAATTTCAGTCGTACTGCCAGCAAGCTATATGTTACTGGATGAATAACATTTCACCTTTCTGGGTTTCCTGAAACTTATCTCATGTACTGTTAGTCAAGAGGGAGGCTCCATAACTTGTAAAATGCATCACAATATGTTTCAGAGTCCTAGGTCCTTCATTATTCGTATCAACATCTCTGCAGAGAGCCTAATGTATCCCATGCACAAGAAAAACACAAGGTTTGATCTGTAAGACCTGCAGGAGCGAGCAGACAGCCCACTTCAGTCACACCTGGGTGGCCAGGTCACTGCACAGAGAGCCTTTGAGGCCACCACTTGGCACTGTCTGCTGGCCTCCCTGAAGCGAGCATTCAGGGGTAACACTGAAAGAGCATGCACTGCTGTGTAGTAACGAGTCTCATACACTTCAGCTATTTTACCATGGACAAATATGGATTGTTTGCCCTCATCTATGCTACCGAACCTACACATGTTATCTGTGTGGATAAAACAAAAAGGAGGCAAAGTAGGAAGCTACTCTGCAGCTGGCAGATGGTCACAAAAGATAATCTGTTTAATGATTGCCCATCATCAAAAATTTGTCTAAAATGTATAAAATAACCTGGTTCCTGAGATCTCTTGTTACAGAAGCTTGGGCTCACCATAACACTGCCCCACCTAGTGAGATATTCTGAGACACCACAGCCAGGTGCTTCAGGTGCAAACTCTGTAAAAACTAGTTTCTTACAATGCATGAATACTTCAGACATAAATCTGTTAACTTGCATTGTTTTGCAAGGATACCATTAAGATCACAGCTTTGCATGAAGTAGTAATGAATTCTCTGGTAAATGGATAAAAGACACAATTTTTAAAACTTCTGGTTTGCTTTGTTTTCAAGACAGCTTGTTGGAAAATGATCTTGGTATAATCCTTTAAAAACAGTTTGTTAACTATTTAAATAATGACATTGGAAATTTTATCTTATGCTGTATACAAAATATATGGAAAAGCTCTTGTTTTTCACTTTTAGAATATGTTATTCTTCCATTCTACATGCAATGATTTGCCAGTAATACCACAAAATTAAAAAAAAAAAAAAAAAGACATTTTATTTTTTCTTTCTTTTAGTCTTCTTCTCTCTTTCTTTAACAACCCATTATCTCTAAGCTACCTTATAGTTTTGATGGATAGCGAAAAGAGTAATATTCTGTATTCTAAAAGACAGGCATTTGCATAACTGATTTATTGAAACATCCTGAAGCAATTGGCATCGTAAAATATTATGAGTGCTAAAAGTGCTTTTTTCATTAATCACTCTAAATAGTTCTGACATTTTTTAAGGGCCAATTTTATGTGGAAATTATCCAAACCCTTTGGGTAAAACAATTTGTTATTTAAAACCTTTTAACATGGATTGGTGATACTACTTCAATTTGTTTCAAGAGAAAATTATATAGCCTTTTGGGGGAGAACTGTAACCATAGCTAAAGGATGCATTTATTGAATTTAGACATACTCAGTTGTATTTGTTATGAGTAACAAATATTATAGCTGTGCTTTTTCTTGTAAAAATACAATTTTTATGGTAAAAATGAGATATGGATCAACCTTTACTTTCAAATAACTATTTTAACAACTTATTATCACATCATGGATTTTAACAAGCCTGAGTTGTTACATGATTTTGTGAAAGGGAAATAGAGAAGTTTTATTCACCTTCTTATTATCACAGTGCTTTACTTAGAAAATTTCAATCATATATTAAACTTTTTTCAAGTACCTTAACTTTCCTCCCTGAAAATAATAATAATAATAATANTATTCCATCCAAAAAAAAAAAAAAAAAAAAAAAATAATAACAACCCAATAAATCAAAAAAATACTTTTCAATGTAATTAATTTATAAAAATTTTAATTGCTTAAAATAACTACTTCACATTAAATAATTCCTACTGTGTTTATTTTATGTGTTCATCATTCAGTGGAATTTTCCATTTCTTTCATAACAATAAGGGTAAATACATGGAACATCTGCAAAATGTCCTGGTCTTGCCTACCGAAATTCAAAATTCCTTCAATCATTTCCACTCAAATGAGTCGTGAATTTTCCACTAAAAAAGTCGAAAATGTGCATTCACTGAGATATTTTCCTCAGAGGCTGGTAAGCAGGAAAGGTCTGACCTAGTCTGATCATCCAGAAGTACCAGCATAAGTGACCTCATAAGGGTAACAAGAACAATGTTTGGAAGAATTGGAGAGCATAAAGATGATAGTTTTGCTTCATCATGCTGCCTTCCTTGCCAGTCCATAAGACACTGGCTTTATCTGTGTACTGCTGTTTCTCGCTTCTGAGTGTTTTTTCTTCCTCAGGCTGAGGATAAAGAATGCATCACTGAAAGCAAGCGAGGAAAAACAAAATATGTAAGTTGAGGAAGACCTTGGAGGGTTGTAGGAATACACAGCTTTGGAAACCATGAGTTGGATCTAGCTCTCGGCGAAGCTGACAATTGTCATGAGGGTTGGACAGAGGAGATGATTTTTGTGTTTGCTATTCACCTGTATATATTTTTCTCTCTAAGTTATCTAAGATCACCTTTTTAAGTTTGACATAGGAGAAGCATAACCTGGTGACTGTTTCTAACATTTGAATTTCATGCTTTGCCACTTTTATATATATTTTGCTTCATGCAGGTGCCTGAAAAGAAAAGCTAATCATGCTATCCCAACGACAGGTATATGAATACAAAGAAGTTCAGAAAGATGTGAGCATTTACGATGGTGCCTAGATAAAAGTGCCCAGTACTAATAAGATATGTTACTCTATACTGGGAAAGCCATGAAATAAGAAGAGAAATATGACAATGGTTTTGTTTATAAAGTAGAATAAAAAATAAAAATAAAAAGCATGAAAGATAAAATAAAACATTCTGAAAATATATATTTCCAGAAGGGCTCGTATTTTATGCAGGTTTTATACAAAAATGAAATTTCTTTTTTGTGTATTAAATTGCTTCAGAAACCTGCCTAGAAAATAATCCTGTTTGCAACTAAAAATTAAATTTAATTTCAACATTTTGTCCTTCAAGAAAGGCCTTTAAACAAAATACTGTTTTTCACACTCAGCTCTTCTCTTTCTGTAATTACAAAAAAAGTGCATCCCTTCTAGCTTTTACCCTCCTTAGAGTGGAAAGTATATTATCGTTTTAAAAACCCTCAGGAAACATCTTATGAAATACAGTTTCTCAAAAGCACTTGATTATAAAATTATATTAAAAACATTTCACTGTGATTGATTTGGAAACAGCATCAAGGTCACTCACAGTGGGCTTCAAGTCATTAACAGGTCAACAGTGTGGTTTACTTCTGAACCACAAGACCTTTGTAGAAAAAAAAAAAAAAAAGGAAAAAAAAACCAAAAAAACAAAAAAACAAAACCCAACAATTTTAGGGTGCAAATTATCTGACTTATTTTAGCTGCCTTAAGAAAGGCATAGTGCCTTAAAGAATGACATCAACATCAAAGTCAAGTTTGTCTTGTTACCTCCATCGTATGTTGGAAAAGTTTAGAGTTGGAAAACACCCTTTCTCACTAAGGGCCTCTTCCACAGCTGATATTGCAGAGGTAAGTGGATTATTTCATGCAACTAAACAAGAAAGGAAAAGAGAAGCAGCGTCATTGCCCATGCCTAACCATCTCAAGCAATTTTAGGTGCAAGCATAGTGCTGCTTTAGTGATTTCAAGGTTATGATCTCTATTCACCTCAAAAATGGAAAGGTTATCTTGTATCTCTGACTCACAAAGCAGTATTTCCTACACTTAGTTTCTAATACTTTGCCATTTCTGAGAATACCTATCGAAGAGTGGTACAATCACAGGTGATTTTCCCTCTCATGGAGGAGGAGTTAAAAGCAATGACATAATCCAAGTTATATCCTGGCATGAAGTAATGGCATGACTGAAACATACATGTTAAACTTTATAGATCCAGTTATATGCATGCAGCCTGTTAGAGACACCTTGCAAAGCAAAATACTCTGTTCTAACCTTGTTGAAACATTTTCTATATACTTACATGAAATTATGTGTCGTCAGGTTTGAGACACTTCTCTTCAATGTTTCCAGTTCTGTGATGGAGGATTTGTAAGGAAAAACCTGAAGAATTAAAAAGTTTGAATTTTTTTCTTTTGAATTTATGTGACCTTCATCTTCTGTTATTATGCAGACCACATTATTTTCATAGAGGATATTATTAGGTTTAAAACAAAGAGAGAAAGAACAACAGAGAGAGACAAAGAGAGGGAGAAATGCATTATTTATAGATCTGCTTCAAAAATATCTGGCTACTGCACAATAGTTGGCAAATAAGAAGACATATACCTTTTTGCCAATATGCATATGACATATGGTTGCCAAAGACAAACCATCTGCAGCAGATGTCCTTTGGATAGGTAATATCTTGTTTCCAGAATGACCAGTTTTACTGTTTCCAGAATATAGAATTGTACAGAAAACAAACAATACATTTAAATAAAGAAAGAACATCTTTCCACATTTGAAAGCTGAAATTATACACATAGAAACACATTTAAAAAAAAAATCTTAAATACAGATTAAAAATCCCATAACATTTCTTTCTGGTATACCTGTACACTTATTGCCAGTAATCTTCCCCTTAAGTTCTCTACTGGAAAAGTTTCTCTGTGCCTTTACAGAGATTACACAGCAGCTAAATATTGGGCCAGATTTTCATAGAATCATAAAACCTTGGGTTGGAAGGGACCTTTAAAGATCACTCAGTTCTACTCCCCTGCCATGAACAAGGACACCTTCCACTAATAAAGTCCCATCCAATCTATCTTTAGTTACTTCCAATGATGGGGCATCCACAACTTCTCTGGGCAGCATCTTCCAGTGTTTCACCACCGTTATTGTAAAAAAATTCTTCCTTATCTCCTATCCAAACCTAAATCTATCATCTTTCAGTTTAAAACAATTGTCCCTTGTACTCTCATTTTAGGCCTTGGTACAAATCCCCATTCTTATCAACCCTCTTATGCTGAAAAGCCTCGATAAGGTGTCTCCAAAGACATCAAGCGATTTTGCATTTACATCTCTCAGCAGTCAATAAGACTCTTTAAAGTCATCTCCAAATTGGTGGTAAATCCTGCAACTGGATTAGAATGTGCATATTGTAGAGCACTATATATATATATAAATACGTATATATTTTTTTAAAGGAATGAAGTAGAATTAATTTAGATAGTATGTGACAACTTTTAATTTAAAAACCCCATTTAAATAATTACTTTTGATCACTTATCTTTTAAATATCATTGCTGTGTTATCCTATTCGATATCTATTTCACAGTTTTAATCCAAATATAATTAAATTCTACATCTTTGCAAATAGCACTTGTTCATTGTGGTTTCCCATTGACTTGCAAGATTAAAGATTCTGATATAACAACTTTAGAACCATCACACTTTCAGTTTTTAATCACAGAGGCACAAAACGTCCTGGGCTGGAAGGGAGTTTAAAGGTCATCTAGCTCCAACCTCTCGCCATAGCCAGCAACACCTTCCACTTGATCAGGTTGTTTAGGGCCTCATCCAATCTGGCCTCGAACACTTCAGGGATGGGGCATCCACAACCCCATCTTTGGAATACTTAGGAAATTGCTCAGACTATATATTTTCATACATGTAATTGTAATTCTCTGTATCACTTTTGGAGATGTGTTGTGACCAGTACTCAAGATCTGAAGTAAGTGGTGAAAACAAGCCACAAAAGGATTTACATTAACACATGATGTGGATTTAGCAAGTAAACTTTTTTATTCTTCACTCTGCATTTCTTAATCAGCTTTCTGTTTTTAGAGCAGACTGCTATTGTTGGTTCCAGTTCCCCTGAAAAATGCCCATTCATTAATTTATTTATTTTAAAAGTAAAAAAGAAAAGCTCCAGATTTATTGCATTTGTTCCAAAACCAGAAAAAAAAAAAAAAAAAAGGAGAATATAATGTGCATGCCTATATATTTTGAGATAATGGCAGGTGTGTAAAAAAAACCACCAAGGTGCCTGGATTACAGGCCTTCTGTGTTTCAGACAGACGAGTGTAAAATCCTAGATCGCATAGCTGAAAAGTTCTTTGAACCAGTGCTTTGTGACAGGCAAATAACACAAAGTTATGTGTTATTTTTGAAATACATCTTTGTAAACCTGGTCTGTGTGACGGAACTCTAATTGGATCAACTCTATTACAGTTTCAAGGAGGAAGAAACCCACCCCTGAAACAGCTGTCAGAGAGCATTCCATAAATATTTGAAGATAGTGCTAATACAACTTACTTGGTAGTCGTTGCAGGTAGTCCTTCTACCAATCACTTCTTCTGAGCTCATAAGTAACTCATATTGCTGTTGGTTTATGTGTTGTATGTAAACCGATTCAAACTAATCTCTCATTAACAATAACAGCTAAACAGCTTGCCTAAATCCGCACCACTTGCAATTATTCATCTACTATAACTATTAAGTCTTTCCTGAGAAAACCCCATTATTATTTTCTCTCAGAGATACCTTAATAAGTATCACTGATATTTTGCTGGAAAACTGTGGTGGAAAATATTTGGCTATGCCTATACTAGTAAACTAAATATGCCCGAGAGCATTCAAGAGCATTGAAGCTGGCTAAACAGAGTAGACTGCATCTGCTCTGGGACCCTCTTTTTGCTTCTGGCGTTAGGTTACTGCATGAGAACCAGCTATGTTGAACAGTCCCTGGAAAATACAACCTCCCAGATTGTGCCCAGAAACTGCTAGGGACAATGCTATTAGCATTTAGACAAAACATGCTCGAGGCCTTTACAACAGGGTAGTGGGATATGGAGCTGTATTTCAGGGCCCAGGAGTGCTCCAGAACACTGTGTGATGCGTTATTAAAGGCACAGACTGTGGTGCTTCTCCTAGGGTCGCATTTAAATGAGTTGTGAACAGTATCTTCTCCCCCAAAAATAGTCTTTGTAGAAAAGTTGTGCTATGTAGATTTGAATTGTGTCTGATGGCTAGGAGTCATCCTCTTTGTATTTTCTTTTATTTGTTTCTTGTTCAGGATGACTTTCTTTTCTATAGCAACAAAATGAAGAAGAAAAGTGAAAAAAAACACATCAACTCTGCATAAGGATTTAATAGAAGAGGGTTGTTTTCATTTGTTTTTCAACTCACTTTCTAGTAAATATCACAACATAATGGCACATATTCTGTAGTGGTTAGTAAAACAAATTAACAGAATATATAACTCACCCAACTTTATAGATCAAATAACCCTGAGAAGGGGCACAGTTTTTATTATGAATGCAAAGTTTGCTTAAATGACACAATATATTGGTTGCCACACATGTCACAGATTAACTGTTGTTTACAAATGGAAAAAGAGCCTCTTAGCAGCCACAAAATTTTAAAAAAGAGTAAAAACTAAAAAGGAAAAAAAAAAAACAAAAAACAAAAAACAAAAAAAACGGACTATCTACTCATTTCCAGATTCTGCTCCTTTTTAGTACACAGGTTAAATTATTCTTATTAAGTCTGATGTAAGAATTTTAAATGAGGGAAAACAGAAACTACACCTGTGTTTAAATGACTGCCTAAACGTATCTGAAAAATATCTTTATATGACTCCTTACAAGCATAAAATTTCTTGAAACATCCTTGATTTTTGACAAGAGAGTAACAAAATTTTCAGTAATTTCTTCCTAAAGAAAGTATATACTACAGCAGGTAAAAAAGATATTAGGCAATTTTTATTCCCCTTGTTACATGGTCTTCAAAATACAGGGAAGAAGCAGTCTATGGAGTCCTATGGATTAGATTTTGTAAGTTTATGGTAGAAATAGAAACACTGATAACAGTAAGGTAGTAGAAATGCATATGAAAAGTAAAACATCAAAACAACGAGTGTGGTAATTCTGTTCACTTTGACGACCTCTTCTGTTTCTGCATGTTATTCCTTTGATTACATTCAGGAAAAAATATAAATGTTACCATTAATAGGAAAAAAAAAGAGAACGCTTACAATACCAACAAAATATATTTTCAACAATTATAATTTATGTAAGGTCAGGAGAAGAAAAGACCCAAAACACCAACTGTATCTGGGGTGGAAGAAATGAGAGGCAATCAAATCTGAAGCAATAGTTTGAAAATATCACATGAGCATGCTATGTACCTCATCACAAAAAAAGTCAGTGGTTTCTTGCGTCGCCTTAGGAAAAGCATTTTCAGCAGGTCAAGAGAGGTGATCCTCCCCTCTGCTCAGCCATGCTGAGAATGCATTTGGATTTCTTGGTCCATGCTCAGGCTTCCCAATGCAGGAGAGATCTGGACGTGCTGGAGGCAGCTCAGTGAAGGGCCATGAATATGAGTAGGGGACTGGATTATCGGACATCTGAGGAGGTCATGAAAGAGCTGGGGCTGGTCAGCCTGGAAAAGGCTCAGGGAAAAAGAGCTGCAATGCACTTAATTTGGCTGCTTGGGAAAAAATTAGAAGTTTCAATGTGGGACCTGTCATCAAAGTAGATGTAATCCAAATAGGGAGGGAAGGAGTGGAGGAGGAAGGCAGGAAGGTGGGAAGGTGGGAAGGAAGGAAGGAAGGAAGGAAGGAAGGAAGGAAGGAAGGAAGGAAGGAAGGAAGGAAGGAAATACGTACAAAAGATTCCTGAATACTTTACAAGGAACTTGATTTCTGAAGTCCTTAGAAAGGAATGAATCAAAGCAAAAAAATGTTGGAAAGTAGATACTCAGAATAGACACCTTACAAACATTTAGAATAAAAGTCATATTAGTATTGGCTTCTGCTAAAAACGGTAAAGAATTTTCTTGTCATGAATTTTAAAAGTACCTCATTCCATTATCCAAAGCAGTTCAAAGCAGAATTGCTCGCAGATGATAGAACAATCAGTACAAATAAATGTACTTTAATGTCTTTGACAAAACACAGATGGTTTCCATGTACATTTTTAGAGATAAAATGAGTCTCTTTGGGTTTGCCTTCAAAAAGTTATTTACATTGGTGACATTTCAAGCATCATTGAGTTTAAGTAAGATGCATTTTAAAACAAATTATTTGAATTTTTAAATTACACTAGAGAATCATGTATGTTTGGTAAATAAAAATAAATGCATTTTAAAGGTTAAAAGGTGAAAAAAAAAATATTCTTAATCCTAGTATTTACATTCAGGTTATTTTCTGACAGCAGCAGACATCATTGTCATCAGAAAGGCAGGAAATCACTTCACATGGCCCACATGCGGACATGTCTGAAGAGCTAAAGAAATTTAAAAACAGCATTGATTCCTTGGAGTCATAGTGAAAAAGAGCTTTAAACAATGATATTTTTATTGAACTGACATGTAAACACATAAAGTTCATAAAATCAGAACCTAAAATGTTTTTATAGGATCTGTCCCGTGGATCTAAGATTTTGAAATTGCCATAAATTTCAAAATATCCAATTTTTTTGAAAGGTAGAACCATCCTATTCATTTGTAAGTTATCTGCATAGATTTCACCTTAGAAAATGTTTGTATATTTCACACAGTCTAAAATTTGAATAATAAATCATCTGTAGTTGAATATTTCAAAAATTTGTCATAATCTTACCTTATTTCTTATATATGATGGTAATTTAGAATGCCCATATCATGGAAAGTAATCCAAACATACTAGCACCATATTTGAAATAATTTTTATGTTGCTTTTGATATTGCATGTTTTATTGTCTCTTTCTGCTTTTAACAGAACTTATCAGAATGGTTTCTCCTCTGATTTGTTTGGTTATGCTGCAAACCAAATAATCTAGTGATTTTTTTTTTAGTGACTTATAAAAGCCCTTTATTTATTCCAGTATTTTTTTTCTCTGCATAGCACAGAAACTAAGATTCCCTGTGCATTCCTATGCACATAATTTAAGCTTTTTCTTCTAACTCTCTCTTAATTTGAGACTCAATAGCAGATATACATATCATCTTTTTCCTTCTGTCATTTCTAAAAATGACAGAGTAAAAATTTCACTGCTCCTTTTTGAATCTGCAGATTGGTTGTTTGAGAACTACTGCTGTTACTCCACCTGTTTTTCTATTATTTTAAAAAGTATCTGGAGTGCTCACAATCAAATCCCAAAATCTTTTCAGCTAGCATCACATACACTAGTTCCTACTTATTGTAACTTAGAGTGTGATTCCTGAATTTCTCTTTATGTTTTGTTTTCTGAATTGTCAGTGTTAATCTCTACAGCAGACCTGGTCTTGCACAAACATGATGGACTAAATTTTTGCACTCAGAGTAGTTCTGTTGTAGTCAATAAATATATGAATGTCTGCACAGTAACATGTCTGAACGGTTGTGGGAAGGATCAAGATAGAATTACATGGTTGGCATAATCAAAGGCTCTGTCATGAAAAGAAGTGCATTGCAGGCTGCTCCAACATGTGTTTGTTATTTTCTTATGAGTCCCTCATTTGGATGGCAAATGTATGCTTATATAATGGAAACTCTTACTCCTATTAGCTAAGCCTCTGAAGTAATTTCAAGGCATATGTATTTGAACTGTTTTATTTCCTTTTCTTTGAACACTTTTCAGAACACTAGACTCTATAAACTATATTTATAATGGACAAGGCTGATTTAGAACAGAAATACACCATGAATAAATTTTAAAATTTCATTATGTATCTTCAGTGAAATTTCTCTTTATATGTAAAGATTTTATGGAAACACTCTTCAAGCAGCAAAATCACATTGGAGCATAGTCTCAACACTAGAGTGAGACAGCAGTTTCAACTCTTACTTTGTGTTATTTAATCCAACAGCTTTAAATAATTAATGGAAAATCTAATAAATTTACATTTCTATAACACAGATTTGGGCTATTTTTATAGTGAAATTATATTTTTCTATCGCTTGGCACAGTGAGCATAGAAAACAGTTCTTCTGTTAAGAAAACAGTGTAATTAAAAAAATCTACCTTCCCTTTCTAAGTCCACATTATTTATTTTTTCCTGAAACTTATATGTGATATTTCTTTATCAGCATTAAACTTGTGCTTGATATTTCCTTACCTAGTATAGGAGGAGACAGAGTCTGATTTTGGGCTCTCCAAAGGTTACTTTCACAGGATCCAGGAAGCAACTGTATGAACTGCTTTGGTGACAAATCCTACTATCAAGTCTGTCTAAGCCGGCTTCTGTAGAGAGTCCTGCTAATCTTCTCTCATGTTCTAAATGAATTCTAATATTTGTTCATATTGAGATACCAACAGGACCATGATCTGAGAAGTTTTTCTTCAATAAAGATATCCTTTTTGCAGGTTTTATTGGTTACATAATATAATTATCTACTTCACATAGAACAAATGAAATGGATTCATATATGCATTTATATCTACAAAATCATAGGAGTAAACATACTAAAAAGGTATGTGACCAGAAAGAGAGCTTTTAAAGTTAAAAAGTATGATCAAAGTAAAAAAGATAGCAACTTTTTGACTGTTAGGATCTCTAGCAAAGCAAGTATAAGGTGGAGATGCCTCAAGCAGCCTAAACATCTGCTTTTAGGGATTTGCACACTGAAGCACACACCAACTATATTCTAATTTTGCAATTATACACCCAAATGTTTGATTTTCTGTTTAAGATCAGAAAGCATGTTAGCCTATACTTTTTGGTTTGCCATTCCATATTTAGAAAACCATGTCCACCAAAAATAATTTATACAATCACATTAGTTACAGTGTATAAGCAGAATGCAACAGAATATAATATTAACTGCCACATCACATGCCACAGAAAGTCATGACCTTATACACACACCTGCACATACCTCATAAGAAAGAAAATAAAAAGTCCTGGCTTTCACTGTGCCTACAGCTAAGGTGAACATCAATATTTACTAGTCTGAAATGCAGACACACACATTAGCACTTTTTCAGGATTAACCACAAAGTGTCTTTTAGTACCACTGAGTTATGAAGTCAATAATGAACCTCTTTGAATTAGCCAGCTAATGATCAAGCACAGATCAGTTGAGACTTGTTTTATTTTGGTGTCACTGTAGAACAAAAACTTTACTTTCTCACACACACCCCAAAAATACTTTATGAGATAAGTGTTGTAGTTTTTATTTTAGTTTCAAATATCACCCTTTGATGTCAGTTGCATAGGAAGAAGCTCGTATCCTTTTTCTTTATCACTATTAGCCTTTTTTTAGCTATCTTTAATATATCCATGAAAGAAAGTACAGTTCATTGTGCTCCTGAGTGGAATTTGCCTTCTGATGTGGTATTCAAACTAATTTTACTTCTCAAATTAAAAAGGAGAAAGATTTTAATTCCAACAATGGCATGAAAGAGGGAGAAACTGTTTGAGGCTTGGAGGGAGCTCTGAACTGGAGTCAAGAAAAGAATAGGTCTTTTCATGATCTCTTTTTAAACTGTAAAACTGTTATTTTTAAATCAACAGGGCTGCTTGCTTTGTAGGCATCACTTGGATACCAGGCACTACCATAAGTCAACTGATAGCAAACGTCACCAGCTGGCAAGTCTACCTTCAGTTCCCTTGAATAGTGACCTGGAAATTCATCCAGTTACTCATTCAAAATATAAACAATGTATCCGTTACTTGACAGCATTCTCACTTCATGGTTTGAGCCAAAATTTCAACAATTTTAATGGAAGAAATCCTTGAAAGAAAAAGAGTTTCCCTTTATTTTTCTAATTGTAAGTCTAAATAATGAAATTAGTTCCAAAAGCATCAGGAATACACAAAGAAAGCATTGGTCTGCCCATACTGAGACTAAAATCTGCTCGAAATACCACTTTTGTTTTGGCTGGAGATTGAAGCATTACGTACCTTAAGTGAATTTGTTGAAGGAAATTGCTAACATACACCTTCACTGGTAGACTAGACATAGAAAATTATGCTGCTTTTACTCTTAAAGTCTAGAAGCTCAGTTTGCTCAGGCTTTTCTCAGGTATCAGTACACTAAAAATACTTCTGAACATTACTAGCAGAGCTTTCAACAGGACACGAACAACAGTATTTTAATAAGGTAATCACAAAGAAGGTCTATGTGTGAGAAACAAGAAAATGAGCAATATATATACTTGGGATATTAAAATCTGTTGTAAAAATAGTTACTTAAAACTATCTACATAAAGTGGAAATAAACAAGTACAACACATAGAGATAAATGACTGTCAAATAAAAGGTTGTTAAGAATGTTTTATAACATTTCATTTATGTCTCAGATTTTGATTATGGAGCTTCGAACGGTGCATGTTACATTACAGTTCATATTAAGAAGTTTAATCATTTACTTATGTCAAAGGAAAATATGTTTTTTGAAGTCTGCTTCTGGAAAATTAATGAGTAGAAAGAGGGTGTGAAAAGACCTTATGCAGTATAATCTGTGATTATCTCGTTGAAGTTCTCTCATTTAGGAGTTGCATGCTTCATTTCCTTCCCTCTTACATATTCAACTACATGCATAAAAGCTGAATAAAATTAAGTATGAACCTCCTGAGGAATTTATTAAATATTTGCATGAAAAAGGAAGTGGATACTATTACACAAAATTTGCACAGGCAAAATATCCTATGGTCAGAGCTGAGGACTCCCATTAAAAGAATCTTTCATAAACACTATGCAAAACTGACCCAGAGATCTCTAATCTGGGCTCCTAGTTACAATACTGTTCTGATGGGCAAGTTCAAAAAGTGAGTTGCTGAAACTTCTGCACCAATCAGACTAATGCAAACTTATCTTTCAGTCTTTCAGTTTAGAAGCTGAAGCTGTACCTTTCTTTTAGTGAGCAAATTTAAAATTAAAATTCTTATTCTTATTATATTTTAATTTTAATATTTTGACACAGGATTTATGACCAAATTCAGCTCTGAAACCAGAGCTTGTTTTTCAGCATAGCAGTTTATTAAACAGAGACATGATTATCACCATAGAAGTTGTTTTAAAAGTATTATTCTGCTGACATTTTTAGATAGTAACCCCTAAAATGAAAAGAATAAATAATTTGAGGATTTTTTTTTAAGAAAACTATAAATTCCTTTATTTTCTACAACTATTTGGTAGAATACATTTCCCCTTATCTCTATTTCTTCCCTCGCTATATCAGATAGCCTTACACCTCGTGTAAGAATTCAATCGTTGTCCTAAAGACGCAACCTTTTCTGCATTATTCGTTATTATGTGTATTTTGCAATATAAAACTTTAATCGTTATTATTATAGGTTGTTCAAGTCCTGTAATGATATTAGAGCAAGATACTTCATAGAAAAGATCTAAAGACAATTCTTTTTGTTTGCCATCATTTGATATAGTTGACAGCTACCTTTCTTACTTCCTTTTCCTCTTCCCTCATTTCTGATACTAACAAGATTTTTCTTCTTGTTGAATAGACAAAGACACTATGGTGAAATCCTTACTCCTGGCAAAGAACTTTCCAGTAGAGTCACTGTCCAAAGTGTCAACGACAAACAGCAGCACAGATGAGAACTTTAGGCTCACAGGTAACTTCATCAAAAAGGTTCTGATCACACCTGAAATATTCTCAGTGTTAGAGCAGAATTATCATTTTGAATTAGGATCCATAGACTCGGGGATAATGCACAGAAATTATCAATTTTAAATAATTCAAAAGCAAAGTACCATTTGTTTGAATGTCATAAAGTCAGTAAGAAACTAAATATTATATATGCTCTCTCTCTCCCTTATAGCTATACAATAGTAAAATAAAGAGTGATTTATCTTTAAGAAGCATAAAAATATGCAGAAAAAGCAAATTAATTTTTATTTCAATGATTTTGCCTTTCCTTTGCCTTCCACAGTACCCCCCGCAGGGATTTTGTGGACATTGAGAAACTACCTTCCAAAGCCTGTCATATTCTGAACATAAAAAACCCACATTGACCCTGATTTCCATAGGAAATAAAATCAGACTCTCAGTATTCAACTATAAAAAGCATATGATATGAGGAAAATAATTTTTCTGTAAGTGTTCTCTAGAGAACCTCTGCAGGCTTCAATAACTGAGCTCTCATGAAGCCTAATTCTAATTCAGATGCATAAAAATCTCAGCTCTCTGTCTCTACAGCACATATAGCACAGAGTTGTTTTTAAAGCCCTATAATCCATAAAAAATTCTCTTGAAAATCTTATGTCTTGATCAAAGCACCCCAGAAACTTCTTTTCAGTTCGGAAAACTCAATAGAAGTGCTAACAAAGCCCCAAAACATGTTCCATTAACAGTAAGCAGTACATCTGATGAAGCCAGTAAAACAAGCTAACAGAAACATAAATACCCTAATGAAATTTAAAGGCAGAATCAAGCTGAACAATTTAATTGGTCCAGTTCCAGTTGAAAATTTTAAACTTCACTTCTGGCATTCATCTAAACTTTGAGCCCGAGTTCTGGCAAGTAGAATCATAAGGCTCTTTTGTGAGGACTTGACTTAAAAAATTTGAAAGCTGGGGTGTCACAGTAAATTCTGAAGATGTGCTGTCTCTGAGGTGAAATTGCTTGTTTCTTTTCACAGTCAGTCAAGCTCAATAAGCAAGTTATAACCCTGTCTCAAAGAGTCAAGGAAGAAAACTCTTCCTATCTCATTAATTCAATGTTGCTTTTTTAAGACTGACATTCCAGCTCAGCCGTACGCAATACACTTTTCACTAATGTATTTTAGGAGTGTACTTATTTAATCACTTTTTTTGTCTGTGCTTTTTAATTGAGTGAAGCAACATGTCAACATATTAATTTAAAAACTCACAGGTAGAACATACACCCTTGAAAAAACCTTGACGTCCAACCTTACAAAATTCTCTGATGCAAATTTGATTCTTCCAGTGAAATAGTGAGATGTTATTTTGGGAAAAGAAAAATAAATACTTTTCAGTACTGAAACTGACCTGTAGAGAGAAACATTTATTTCTTTTAGTTTTAATGTATTGCAGTATTACCTCAGGAATGGGGTTTGCTTGTACTTTTTATCTGGGCTAAGTTGTCTGGCAACACATTTTTTCAATAAGAGTTATTTTAACTAGCATTTTTAAAGACTGGTATCTACAAATAATGCACATACTGGGGAAATCATTCCTGTAGGTTCCCCAAACAAGCATATACTGTATTAGTCTGTCTGAGGGGAAAAAGAAGCTTGAGGATGGTTGGCATTTCTTACTGTCCTGCATAAAGACATTTGCTAAACTTGAGGACTTGAGTTCCTAATACTAGAAACAGTTTATTTAAAAGTTGTCATGCTTACAAACTTGTGCTTTGGAATTGCAACACTTGGCACCTCTGAAGGAAGACCTAAAACTTTCTTCAGATGGATGCTTTCTAATCACTAGGGGTGCAATAACCACCTTTGATCAAGTGTATAGGGAGCCTGGCATCTCTGCAAACCTTTCTTGGATCTAGTGAATACTTGGCTAAATCACGTGTAGAGAACCCTTTTACAGACATATATTTAGGGGTCTGAATTTGAATTCCACTTTTAAACGTGTAGCAACTATGTTGTTCAAAGTGCTTATTGGGGCAATGCTTTGAGCCTTTTAATTATGCAACTGCTCTTAAGTTTTGTCTAGAGTGATGTACACCCCTATGGAAAGCAAGCTGTGGAGAGTCTCTGATATAGCAGAAGAGGAATCATACCAATAAAGTAGTTGCTGAGATGTTTAGTTTTCAGTTCAAACAGGGACCTAAGAGGTCTGCATGTGCTTCTAAGAAGGACAGTAATTAAAAAACTTTTTTAGGCTGCCTGAAATTTAAATCTCAACATTTCAACTTAAAACTGGTGAGAGACCCAAAATGAAATTTTAAGACATCCATTTAATGTATATAAATTAGCTTTTACTTCTGTGGGTTTCTGAGGTTTCTCAGTTTTGGGTTTTGAGCTTTTTTTTTTCCTCCTCAGCAGTACAAGAGTAAGGAGGTGATAATTTATAACTGTTTCTGGTGACATATGGTTCTGCATGGTTTATAATGTCCTAGATAGCTAAGAGCCAAAATATGTTTTGTGCACTGATGTTTTATAAATGCAAACAGATTAATAATGTTTTATCTTTGTCAGTTATTCATTAGTATTAAGTGAACAAACCACACACATTTCTTTGTATCTAAAATAATTCATACAAGATATTAAACATTTTAAACAACGTCCATGTTGCAAAAATAATGTGAGTAATTAAATATGGTTAAATACTAAGTGTATACAATTCCTTCTCTATCCATATGTCTCATCGCTCTAATGAAGAACCAGGTTGTTGTTTTTTTTTTGCTCTGCCATGAGCACAGATACAGGCGATACCCACATCCATCTTGGCTGTGAGCACATGGATTGCAGAGCACTATTTCCCCAGTCTCTGTACTCTCAAATGAATACCAAATAAAACCAAGCAAATGGCAAAACCCAAGCTTTCCAGATGACTGAGGGTATTTATCCTCTTGGAAGTAAAGAAAAAATAACAGGCAACACTCTTTTCCTCTCCATATTTTCAATTTGAGCTCCTAAGGCAACTAATTTATACCACACATAAATCTTTTCTAGAAAGGATGTTTTGCAATTTTCAGTTAATTTTTCTGGTCCTCTATAGATCTGTGACATTCTGCTTAGATTACGAGAAAGCAAGCTTTTTGTGAACAGCTTAATTTTATCTCGTGAAGTTTCAGACTTCTTTTAAAATCTTTTAGCGAAAATACATATATTGGAAAAAATATACAATTATGCAGCTAGCAATATTCATTCCTCTTTTATGATTTTTTTCAAAGATCAAAGTAATTTTATTCCAGAATACTGAGCACTTTGAGTGCATATTAAGACACTTGACCCTCTCAGCCAAGTTTCTGCTTGGTATAATTAACTGAAATCATTCAAGAGTGCATTTTGTTCATTTTGATTAATCTCATAGGGCTCCGATAATTGTTTATAAATAGGTAGTCGCAGAATTGACTGCCTGAAAAAAACTCAAAACACTCACAGTAGAACTATATGCTTTCTTCAGACAAATAAAGATCACTTTGAAAACATTTTCTAGTTGTCAGTGTTTGGGAAGACATCTAAAATTATTTTTCAACACATTCCATAAGAATAACACATATGATTTAGCACTACTGGAGCAACCTTCAGTTTTTCTTCTTCTAACTTTTTCATCCATAAATTAGCAATCTGAATGTTATCCTCATGCATATTGTATGTCAAATGTCAAAAAGATGTCAATACAAGCTTTGAATAAGTCCCTTTGTTTTAAATGAGCATATGTTGCATATGTTGCATTTTCCCTAAACTGAGAATGTTAACTTCTGAAGAAAAGATTCTGAGAGCTTAGGACTGTTATTTATGCTATGAATTAATTAAAAATATGTCATTTTAAATGTCATATTTCATACTAAAAATATGTAATCTTAAGGAATACCACACTCAGAGTATCTACTTCACACTTCCACTCTATTAGAAGCTAAATTTAAATAAATGCTGTCTTAAATCTCAACAGCTGTATGTTATGATTAAATGCAAAATTAGTTAAGCTCTCATTCAAAATGGTTGGTTTGTGACATCAGAGAAATTCAAACTATCTGCATGCTAAAATTGCAGCTGTTGAAAATACATCTTCACACATTAATACATATGGTTTTTCAGGTTTAAATAACCACAGAATTTTCTAGATTCGTCTTTTAGCATAATATTAAGTTAATTTTTAACCCTTACACTAATATTATCTGTTTTAAATCTTGATTCCAACTTTTCATGGTTTTCCCTTAGTTGTGTTTTCCACACACAAGAGTGTGTGTGAAGAGTGATTTATCTGTTTCTTTCTTTTTTTATGTATTTCATTATTATTTAGATATTTAATGATTATATTTGTATATAAATGTACATTTTAATATAATATAGTCACATTTATTCAGCAATGATCTGTGCAAGGTTCCTGAAAATGAGGTGTGTTTTTTTGTTTTTGTTTTTGGGTTTTTTTGGGGTTTTTTTTGTGGTTAAAAACACAGACTTCCACAGAACAATAATCAGAAGCACAGAATTACTGTGTTCAGAGAGGATATGAATCACTGGGAGCTAAGCAGTGACATCTTCTCTCCTTACACAACAGAGCTGCCATTGGTGGCAAGTTTCTGCAGAGCAAAGCCACCTGCTTCAAAGGGTTTGTCATGGGATTTGCTGCTGAACATGGATTTGAATTTAGACATTATCAAATCAGAACTAGTTAGGATCACCAGGAAATCCCATTCCATTTTCTGGTAAATGAAACACAAACACACATGTGCTAGTCCCGACCCCACATGACCTGCTAGACACTGCTTAGCCACTTGCTCAACTAGATTGAAGGTGAAATTCAACATTGCTAGCTCCCATCACAGGGTTCCCTTCAATGTCCAGGTTACATTTTGGAATTACTATATATGTAAAGACTGCATTATTTGGTATTGCTGGGGATTTTAAACATAGCTAGCACCTTCCATAGCAACTGAGACCACCTCAGATAAACCTCACATCTATAAGGAATTCTCTGTTCTCTAGAGAAACAAGAATGTATAAGTCTTCATAAAACAGAAGCAAAACAGACAGGATGGAGAAGTATTGCTTTCTTTTTGGTATTTGCTCGCAATTAAATTTACTGTAATATCGAGTATTCCCCACCATTTCACCAAAGAGTACCCTAGTCTTGATGAAAGGATGCTTCATGCAAGCTGAAGAAACCTTTCTTTCTCTGTTTGCAGTTAGACAGGCAAAATACAGTGCTAACGACCACCAAATTTCTGCTATTTATCTCATCTTTCACTTTTAATTCTTACGGACAGTTTTGTTATCTTTTCAGAGTACTGGAAGGCTCAGGGAATGCAACTGTCCAGAAGGAGCAAGTTCATTCAGTCACAGTAGGATGCGGAATTTTAGTTGAGGCATTTGATGTACAAAGCGGAGTAGAAATTACATTTGATGAGATTCCGTTTGCAATCCTCAGACTTGTGAGGCTGACAAGACAATTCCCTCTCTGTCTGTCATGAATCCTACAACTTATCTCTGTGTGGCTTATAATTCTGCTGTGCAGCTCCTCAAGGGAACAACTACCGGAGGTGTAAACACTTCTTATACATTTTATCATCATGGCAAATTAATTGAAATTTCTGAACAGAATTGCATAACACAATACTAAAAATACCATTGCTGTTCCTGTTTTTGTTTTTTACCAATACTGCTGCCCCAGCAGTAGTCAGTAAGAATGAGATATGACTTAATCTATGAAAAAAATAGGCTTTAGTCTTCTTTTATATATTTTTTTTTTTATATAGAATCATAAAATCATGAAATGGTTTGGGTTGAGAGGGACCTTAATGATCATCTGGTTCCAAGCCCTCTGCCAGAGGCAGTGATGCCTTCTAAGTGATCAAATTTAAAGCCATTCTCCTTGTCCTATTACTACCTGCCCTTCTGAAAAGTCCCTCTCCAGCTTTCTTATAACACCCCTTTTAGGTATAGGATGGCTGCTATGAGGTCTCCTTAGAGCCTTCTCTTCTCCAGGCTGAACAATCCCAAGTCTCAACCTGTGTGCACAAGAGGGGTGCTCCAGCTCTCTGGTCATCTTTGTGGCCCTTCTCTGGACTTGCTTCAACAGATCCATGTCCTTATATTGAGGGTCCCATAGCTGGATGCAGCAGGTGGGGTCTCACAGGCAGAGAGCAGAGGGGCAGAATCACCTCTCTCAATCTGCTGGCCACACATCTGTTGACACATTCTGGGATATGTTGGGCTTTTCAGGCTCCAACTGCCCATTTCCAGGAGATGTTCAGTTATTTATCCACCGGTTGCCCCAAGTTTTTCTCCACACGGCTGCTTTCAAATGCTTGTTATCTGTGCTTGTGCATGTCTGCATAAGGAATATACAATGCACACATGTTTTATTTTTTCCCTTAATAGAAGCAGACAGATAAGGATTTTATCTTCAGTGCAAGTTCTGTGGGTGTTTTTTATTTTTTTTAAAAAATATTAAATATCAAATATTTTCAAAGTAAAATTTGGAAGAAAATGCTTTTCAGATGAATTAAAAGCTTTCTAGTTGCTATGACATATGTTTTAAAGTGAAAAGCTAAAGTAAAAAAAAATAAAGTTCATTAAAAGTCAAAGTATTAGCAAAATGCCAACATTTCTGCTATTCTTTTTTGCCCTTACAAAACGAACCAAACCAAGCCAACCAACCAACTAAAACCCTGTTGCTAAAATATACTTCATTCTTAACTGTTTAGATTTCAGTAAACCAGCACTTCTAAACAGATAAAATATTTTGCATGAACTGTCAGTTTTGTCTCACCTAAGGGATATATAATAAATCAGTCAAAATAAACATGTAAGAAGACAGAGAATCATGTTTCCGGGCAAAAATCAGACTGTCAGCAATGGGTTTTAGGGAGAGAATTGCTTCGCCCTGGTTATTTTGTAAGCCCATCTTTTAAACACAGGCAATCTTTACGAGACAACAAACTTCAGGGGAAAGAGCTGTTGTGCTGCTGAATTTAGCTAGAGCAGAAGCCTGGAAAGCAATGCCTCCTGCTGATATAGCACCCTCCCGCAGTGGCCCCGATTGAACCGACATGCTACACATACATTGAGCAACCTCTTCTGGGACCTTTTAGGGGATGGTTAGTGATTATTATGCTTCACCTTGGCAGAGGCACTTTTACTGAGGTGGTCTTAAAAACGCATGAGGGCAGAACAGCCATCTCCTCAGACCCATCAGGATGTGGGCCCTTGTACCTATTTTTTATCTGGGTCTCACTTGATAGACATAGAAATTTTTGCTGAAACCACCCCTAAGTATGTCTTCAGCTTACAACAGAAGCTAAAGTCCTTGCTCAGGCAACTTTCCAGACAGTTTAGGACTGGGGGGTTCTATGCCTGTGGTATTTAGTCTGACCTTTCAATGAGCTGTAACTAATACATTTGGCCTCGTGATCCAGAGTAATGGGGATATTTTTGCATTGAAGAAATAGTTTAAAAATCTCTTCCCTTTGATTCACATAAGAAACCTTAACTTACATGGTTTATATAACCTTGTTACTAAGCTTATTCTTGGAAACATATTTTCCTTCACTGTTTATTTCAGACAACCTGTGTAACTGAAGAAAGAGAAAGAATATTCAGTTATGGGGTTTCAATAGAAAAATGAGATTACTCAACTATTTTCCTTTAATTTTACTTTTTAAAGACAAATTCATCATTTCATAATTGTCCAAATTTCTAGAAAACACTGATATTTTTGTTTATTCTTCTCTCTGCGATATTAAATAAGATTGTTTGAACATAGTCTTTTGGAAAAATTAGAGAACTCATTGAGTGATGTCAGTGCACCTATAACTATAGCAGTCAGCCCTGGTTTGTATTATTCCATTTCTATATAAAATACCTTTGTTTTTTTGAACAGTGTCCAATTCTACTATAAATCTTAGGAAATAATTCTGTCAAACCTTATGTTATTCCTCTAACATATGCTTGGAAACTACTTTTTATAGCTTTTCGCTGCTAAGTATTTCCATATAAGGCCATTTGTCTCAGAATCAGCAGCTGGTTCAAAAGAAAATGTGAAGATGTTTTCAGCAGTTACTGATGGTTTGAGCAAGCACTGACCCCTGGGTAAAATGAATAAACAGTGGAGCTGAGAAAAAAAGGAGTCCTCAGAATACTATTAACTCACAGTAATAAGGCAGACATGATGTACTGGGGTCAGTACAAGTCTCATTTGTAGATAAGCCATAAAGAGAAAGCATTCCATCACCGAAGAAAGGTCAACGGTTAAAGTATGATATGATTGTTTTGAACTAATCTTCCAGCGACAAATTTCTGAAATACGAAGGAGTTTTTCCATTTCAGAAATATATTTCAGGGTCTTTTTAAATGGCACCTCATGTTTCTAGATGCACTTAGCAAAGAAAAATCTTTTGGGTAGATTTTGCATGAAAGGAAGGACTGAAAGAAAGGGAATATTAAGTTTCATTTCTAAAGTAGTCAAAGTAAGGTTTGCATATAATCTTTATAATTTTCTGGCATCAAATCTTTTAGAAAACAGTATCTTTTGCCTAGCATTACTTATTTCAATATAAGAGAGAAGTATAAGGAGGAAAAAATTATTTTTTAAATAAATTAATTTAACAATTGATAGAAATATATAGAATACACAAAATATAATTAAATAAGGTCATGTTTCCTGACTTGGACTTGATTCCTCAGTCATATTCTTGTTCTGAGGTGAATTTTCTTTTTTCTTTTTTTTTTTTTTTTTAACACAGCTTTGGGCTCAGGATGTTATCCTTGAGAAAAAGAAGAAATAATTAAATAGCATGTAAACAACTCTCAATTTCCTTCCAGTCAGAGGGTGATAGTTGAATATCTGGAAAAAACATATCACTGTTAGTTTAACTAAACTTACATTTTTCTGTTGCAGCCCCTAAACATCACAAGCACTAAGAATCCTTGGGCTAACATACCAGGCACACCTTGACTATTCCCATGCAGCAATCTGGGAGGAAGTTTCCCCACTTTTGAAAACCAGAATATCTTAATGAAGATCGTATGGCTGAATCTCTTTTCAGTGCTTTATTGTAAACCTCCAGGAAAATTCTCTTCGGCTTTGTGAATAGTCAAATACTCATTAAAGAATATAGATAGAAAGGCTGTAGCAAGAATGATGATCCCCTAGCTTGACAATAGGGGAATCCTGAAAAGGGAATGGAGGAGTATCTTCCCGTTACAGTTCTGACAAAGTGTGTAAGGCTTTATGAACATGACACCACATCTTTCTACTGAAATTTACAGAAATTATTTTGAGACAGGTTGTTTCAGCTCCCTTAGAAGGCAGTGAAAAACTCTTCCAGGGAATATGCTGTTCTGTTCTTAAAAGTGTCCAAAGGAAGTGAAATAAAGCACAGGAGTTACTGATTTGCATCATCAAATCATGGAAGATCAGTTTGTGAAAGAAATTTGTTTAGTGCCGCTTCTAAAATCAATAGAAATGCTATGTACTTTGAAGTAGCAAAACAAAATAAGACCTTAGATAATTAGATAGTAAAAGCATTGAGTGAGGTACTGAAGCCAGTATGTGAATTGTAAAATCCTAATTTTGGAGCTTTCATAAGAGTTTTTGCCAGGCCACGCTATTTTATTAATAATGCTTATTGTTTTTCAGATGATGACAAATATATTTTATTTTAATATATACAATTTCATTTCAGCTTCTTCTTTTCTATAGTATTCATAAATGACAATCTTCCTCTCATTTCTCCTAGGACTGGGACCCCAGTCACACGCCTATTCATTTATTGTAATTGCTCAATTCTGTTGAGAAACTTAGGAAGAGATATTGGAAAATTAGCTGAAAGCTTCATATTCAGGTGTCTGCTTTTTATGATCCTGCAACTCTGTTGGCAATATTCTCCCTGGCTAGACTGTTTGAACTGTGCTTTGCATCATTCTCTTATGATCAAACCTGCATACTTTTATAGTTTGGCATGATGTTAACATTAATTCTGGTTTGAAAATCTTCTAATACTTTTTACTCATCAAAATGCATGTTAATAATTCTAGGGCTTGTACATGGAAGCTTTTGTCTTTTGCTAAAAAATCTACTTGTCAAAACTACTGACACCCCAGATGCCCAAAAGAAAAGACCATGCTAAGCTATCAAGTCCTGGCCTTACCTTGAACCCGTTGTTCTCCAAAGTTATATATTAAAACTATTAAAAGCTTGATGTTAATTAATTCAGAGTCTTAATAATTCTGTCTATTCAGAAGATCCACTAAAGCAAAAGTTCTAAATAATTATGTTCTGGGGACATAATTATAACTCCAGTGATAAGTTCTACAAAATCACTCATTTGACTTTTTCTTTTCCCCTCAGTAGTGTTTTTAATGGACAATTTACAATTTTCTAATGGTAAATTAAAAATCAGGCCCTAAAAGCATATTTTATGAGATGGGAATTATTTGATTTGGCTGAAGCCTCCAGACGAATTTGATGTATTCTTCTCTTTTTCTAAAATCATGTAAGAGTACAGACTGCATGAGGATAAACATCATAGGTTTCCTTTGTTAAACAAAAGGAAAAAACTGTTTTTTCCCAACTCTGTTCAAATAAATGTCTCTAAGGTTAACATGCTTTAGAATGAATTAAAGGAAAATCTAAGCTGCTTGTACCCTTTCAAGCAAGGAACTGTAGCACTAATAAGGACTAGAGGAAGGCTGAACCTAAATCAGATGCCAAGAATTATTTAGCTTTGTCTCAAGCTATTCAACTTCTGAAGGATGAATCAAAAATGTAAGATAATGAGCAGGGCAAGACTGAGAACTGCTTTCTTATTACATCCTTACTCCTCTTCACAGTAAAAGTAGTAAACTTCTGAGCATTGCTAGAAATGTGGCTTTTAAACCTCAATAATTATTACAACATAGTAAGATGCACTTCTCAGCCTCTACTTCAGCAATTGAGGATGATGCCTTGCATAAAAAATTTGATCGATGGTCTCAGCATAGTCAGTCATATGGGTGGAACTGCTCAACATGTTGTCGGATCCCTGAACCGTATTTCTCACTGTGGCCGTGTGTGAAGGCTGACAAACCTGCCATTATATAACTTCAGGAATTCAGAGCAGAATTTTCCAAGATAGGCACTACTAACTTGAGCTTTATGGAGGAGTTTCTCTATGCCTTTTTAAATCAAGCAAATGAGAAGCAGTCCCCAATGGTGCTATGCATGGTAATCAGATTTCCTGGCTAAAATGTACTCACCCAAAGGTCACATCTCAAGCCCTCAAATCTTGCTGCAGAGCTCCACAGTATTGCTTGTCTTCTCAGCAGAGGTCTGCTGCTTTGGAGGATAAGGAAAGATTTACATAAGAATGTTATACAACTCCACAGTTTAATAAAAATCAAAAATTTATGACTGACAATGAGAAAGAAGAAGCAAGATCCAAAGAAAGCAGCAGCACCGCTGCAAACCAAGTACTAGATTGCAATTCAGTGGGTTTTGCTTTTTTGTTTTACCCCAAATATGTATCTATTTGGAGAAAAGGAGCTTCTGCTGGCTTATTTTGTGGTGCACTTCTCTTTACCTGAGAGGAAGTCACTCCTATAGTATAGAATTTTTGATATATAAATACGCTTATTAAATAATTAAAGAGGTGCATACCAAATTCCCTAATTTAATTAAAATGTAGATAAGTTTCTGGTTTACTGACACAATGGCATTTCTGTGTTCCTGTAGTCATTACTTAATGCTCATGTCACTTAGCCTACATTAGAAGTTTAACTTTGTGGTTTTGGGGCTGACTTCAGTTTTAAGGAAAAAAAAAAAAAAGAAGACAGAGCTTGCATGAGCCATTTTATTCAAAAATAATTTCTCCTCTCTCACAAAGTTTTTTCTCAGACATAAGTGTTCTCTTTCAGGCATACACAAAACAAAAATCTAAATTATGGTCACAGTGAGATCATCACATCATGATCTTTGCTCTCAATTCCCCTGTTGTTTCACAACTGACAAGAGAAATGCCTCAGTTGTCCGTGCCTCTTGTGCTTGCCCCAGTGGCATGTGAATTTCTAGCTAAACTGTGCAGTGATTTTTTCTTGTATCTGTTAGCACCAGATCAAGAACAGTAGGCAAAGAGCATTTCCAGGCACTCTGGCAAATATCTGACTCCGTAGTGAAACAAGTCTCTGCAATGGCTGATTTGCTGGAGTCACACAAATATACTGTACAAGAGGTAATTCAGTTCAGTGTGTAAACAGGCTGATGCCAGTAACAGCAACTGAATAAAGCCATTACTTCATGGCTTCTCATTTAGTCATTACTTAAACTCCAGCAGAAAGATTTTTTGAAATTCAATACACAGTTTCCTGCTCTTTTGATCTAAAAGAGGAAAATGATCTCTTTTCAAAGAGCCAATGTTTAAAAGAACATAGGAATGAACATTTTACAACTGTAAACTGCAAGCATGTAAATTGCTGTGAGTAGGTCCTGCCTTTGTTGCTGGAGATAAAATGAGAGCTTTGTTTAGCTGGAGGCATAGTGATTGATAAGCTGCCCTGAAGGTTTTATGGAGTTCTTGTTGTTTAGTTTTAGGAGGCTGTTTGTGGTTTGGTGTGGGGATTTTCTGGCGCTTTTTAAATTCAATTTTATCTTATTTTTGTTCATTTGCTTTAACTTTAAATCCAGATTAAGCTTTAAATATGGAATCCAAATTCAGTGGTTTTAATTATTTTGTAACAAAGTTTCACATCTCTTTTGCCTTAGAATTTGATCACACAGGCTTATTTCCACATTACTTCTACAATTTTTAGGTGAGCATCAGATATCCCATTGTTTCTAATCTAGAAAGGCTGGTATCCAAAGCGTGTCATTTATTTGAATGAATGCATCTGAGCTTGAAAAATCTATGGAATTTTAAAGAGTTAATTTTTAAGGACGTGATCTAGATGACATTAAATTATGACTACCGAAAATATGTTTATTGGACTTCAGGGTAGATAAATGAAACGTATATGGAGGAAATATTTTAGGAAGAATTTCAGGCTTTCCAGTGTTTTAAAAATTAAATTAAAACAGTTCTTACCATGGTTTTCTCATCAGCTTCATTATGACAAACAACCTTTCAGTAGTGATCATCCTAGAGTTACATGTATTGTGTCAAAAATACAACCTTTTAAAAAAAAATCTTACTTTGATTCAGAATTGTAGGTGATGCTAGCAGGAGCGGTGGCTAAGAAGTCTATTAAATTAATGCATTCTTATGGATACTTCTGATAAAGTGGGATCAAAAATAGTAGAGAAGAGGATGATAAAGAAAAATCAGTGATAGTTATTTATGGCAGAAAGGAGAATACAAACACCAGGGATTTGGGAGAGAGGACTTAGAATTATTGAGGTAAGTGTGAATAGAGAACTAACTTAAAATCATTTCTCCAAGGCACTGGTCATACATATGCTTGTTATATAATTACTTCCTGATAATCTTATTTAAGAGGCTGCTTTCAGTATTGTTTTCCAGGTATATTCTCATTTATTTCTGTAGATCTAGAGACTGCTGTTTAAATTATACTTAGTTTGCAATAAATTAATATTTTTTCATGTAAAAGTGGGTAAAACTAAAGGCCACAGTTGTCTCTAAAACATAGTAAATACTGACATCCTTCAGCTCTTGATGATTCATAAACTTACTAGGTCTTTCCCTGTTGATCTGGAACTTCTCCAGTGCTTTCATACCTATCTAGATGAAGTTGTCTGTTTCTCAGGTGGACCATAAAGTGATCCAGAAAGTAAACAAAATATTGCATACTTCTGTTGTGGCATCTGATTTCAGATATACTCTGTGTATACCTCTCTTATACTGACTGGATTGCATATTGAATAAAATGTGGTCCTAAAAATACTTGGATGCATCCTTTTCAAAATGGAGTAACTGGAAGAGGAGTAGATTGTGCCCATTTTTTACAAACAGTTTACAGCTATGGAATTTGGCCAAGTGTAAGGAACTTTAATTATATGCCTTCTCTGGTACATACAGCTTAAATTTAAAATTGCTCTCTTACACAAGAGTCTGTATCATCTAAGTTATTGATTAGGATTTAAGTCGGATATGTGGGGAACCTACAGTTAAACATTGTTATGGAGAAAGAAGTGTGGTTTCACAAAGTCTCTGGGAATTTGAAAGAGAGCAGGCTTGTACTCGTGCTGTTTTCTGCAGAGAACATAGTTTTGGTCCCTTCTGGCAGTGTTCCCTTAGTGGGTGGGGGGGAGCTGTGCCTTTTTTTTTTT